>OW026457.1:17607892-18045816 GCA_932274525.1 Podabrus alpinus
GTAACTCCCAAAGTAGTTACTTCCAAAGTAATTGTCGATAAATTAATTTCAATGGTTGATTATGTATGTTCAACCCACGACACGACACGTCTTATCCGGACACTCTCTAAATGGTTACTCCCTTGCATCCCGGTTGTTATCCCTGGATACGGATCTTTTGCGACCTGGCTACTCCTCCTGAGCACCAGTCGTCAAAAACTAAATAAAGATATGCTGACCTTACCTGCACTCCCGGTGATTATCGTGAAGCGACGCTACGGCAAACTCAACAGTAGAGCAATTTATGGGGGGGTCAGGCGAGCAGGGGATGAATACCCTCTCCCTAGAACTGAATTCTAAAACTAAAGGCGCCACGCCCTTTATGTCGCTAAAAATAGATATTCTCTTGAAAGGGCAAATGCTAGTAAAAAAAATAAAACACCGGAGTACAAATAAACATATAATTATTAGCATCGAATTCAAAAATACAAATGGTCGCACAGTAAAAAAAATTAAATGGTTTCAACGTACAAGTGGTTACCTACGTTGGCGTCGATAACAACTGTTATCATCAAATAAATACCAAAATAACATGGGGGATTCACCTCTAATAAAGCAAACAAAAATGTAAGTTAGGATGTTAGTAGACGGCGCACTAATACACGACGAGAACAATTGTTGTGGCTGTATCGCAAACCCCACACGAAAATTAAATGTATCAAAAAACTCTCACCCTTAACCAAACTCGTCTCGGAACGACACTGGAGCTTGACCTGGTTGTAACCAAACTATGGTGTTCTTGAATTCGCGTCGCTGTAGAGGTTAGGTAGCAGTGTTGAATAGCAATCAGATTGATCAACGGTTGATATCGAAGTTGAATTGAACAATACAGGCGGCAAACAGTAGCGGTTTATCGAATTGATGTTAAACATCCAAAAATAACAAATAGTGCGCTCCAAAATAGCGATAAGCGGTTGATCGAAGTAAACGTGATTATAAACAATGATCCTTTTTAGCTTCCTTGAGGGAAAATTAACATGTGGTACCGAAATCTTCGCGTAATTCCACCCGGTTAAATATTTTTGATCTTCTACGTTAATCTCGGACGCTGCCGTATAAGTAAATTACACCAGTAACTAATTACTTATCAAATAGTAGAAAGACCCATATCGTTTAACCTTTAACTGCTGGCGTTGGTGTACTCAGTACACCACTTGCATTTAAGAAGCTGCCATTTGTGTTAAATGCCCTAATCTGATCTAACCTATCCACCTAACCTATTATTGAGGTGTTCAGAACAACACTAGTCAATTTCGTTGTTATAGCTGTACAAATAAGTTGGATAGTTGCTTTGTAACGAATTTTTACACTCGTTACGAATTATAACATCATATTTCCAACACCGTGTATATAAGATTCTGAAATCGACCGGTTTCGTTCAATTTTCCGTAATCGCTCGGCGAAGCAGCCATCTTTGCCAATTTTGCAATTTGATCAAGTCGAGTTAAATTTTTGTTCCGACTATTATTATTAATTAGACGATTAATTAATTGATTTGGTCATTTAAATTGGTTGATGGATGTTTGCGCTACTGCGGATTACCATAAAAAACATCATTTCAATCATTTCCGTAAGTTAACTTGTTGAAATAACTTCTTTAAGTAAATTCGTTTATTCAATTTTAGAGTACATGTGTTCTGATTAGAAACACATTCGCACAGGGCTGTTTTAAACTGTTTTTAAAACTGAAATTTTATAAATCGAATGACAAGGTTAAATTGTCAAAACAACGAATTATTCTGGCTGATGTCAACTGTTAATTTTTTGGAATTCTGATAATTAATTACACACTGGAAAGTCACAACTTTAGGAATAACATTCAATCTTTGGGGTTCTTTGTTAACCAACTTATTTCATGGTGTTTCCTGACCTGGTCAAGGCAGCTGTTTCAGTACAATCAGTGGAGTGGTCAAGGACGTATTCACTTCATCATCCTGGTGTCACAGCAGTCAAATTTTGGAGTCCGCTTAATTGTCAACAGCGTGTATTTTGTATTTATTTAATCCTACCAAGGTACCTTTGGGGTGAGTTGCATTTTGTAAGACTTGTAAATTTGTTGCTGTACATTTAACAACACCATTTATTTATTTTTATTACGGATCAGCTCGCTGATTATATATGAATTGTTGCTACATAATACCACAGTTGTTGTACAGTAATTTCACGAATATAATTTGTTTACCATTATTTTTTGCATTCTTTATTTCTATTGCATCATTTGAACTTACAACCCATGACTCTAGCTCCCGCTAAATACGAGTTGGTTTAAACGTACATCAGGGTTACTGCCGACAGCAAATTTTACTGTCATTTTTTTGGCAGATGTATTTTGACACCTTGTAATACCAAAGACCTCATTAGTCTTCGGAACTTGCAAGGGTGGAAAAACTTACAGCTTTTAATTTCTAGGTGGTTGCGCGTGGTGTATAGAATACACCACGCCAGTACTTGTGTAATCGCATGAAACTACATATATCGCACTTTGTTACACTCGTGGCGCAAGATAAAGAAATAAAAATCACCATTATTATCGCTGATTTCTATATCGCTATATATTTTAAAGTATTCAACGAAACAGCTCGAATTTTATTTACCGCCAAATGGTAACTATGTAGATTCTAGAAAACAAAATAAAATCTGAAATTTTTTTATGGTTTACGAAATTTCTTCGCCACCAGCAAAGCTCGATATACAGCAAAGTGCGATATAGTTTCATCCGATCTGTATTAGGCCCCTCGTAATGATCGCGACACTAACTTATTAAAAAATTTCCAGAAATGTATCACTCAACTAATATAAAATCGTATAAATGCATTATAAGCATTAATTTTCTTGTCGACAATTTTCTTGTCGATGTTACATACTAATTACATAAACAATTACTCAGCACGAAGATCTTGCAAATATTTCAGAATATTTTGTAAATATTATGTTTATTATTGTTTAATAAACATTTATTAAGCAAATATATATCTAGAATTTATTGATTATAGCTTTTGGGAAACATTTTGATGTTGGTGTACACAGTACACCACGCCAGTACTTGTGTTATAAATCATAACGCCAGTAGTTAAAGGTTAAAAACTTGTAAACTATTACCGAAAAACTACTCTAAACTACTCGCAAAACGCACTTACTATGTTCGATTGCTTATCTCAGACTTCCCTGATTGTCAGTACGACCTTGCTAATTTATCAATTTTAAAACTTTCAAAATGGAAAAGTTGAGTACAGGGTACTACGAAAGTGTAAGTAAGTAATTGAATAAATTAAACAAACTAATATTGAATTTTTTTGGTCGTCTGAAGATGTTTTAATCCTTTGTAGCATTACGAAGCGTTAAAAATTGAAATAAATGCTACACTTTGTTTTGTAGAAGCTATGCTTCTTATCGCACGGGTATCGCACGGGCAGTTAATTGAAAAAAATCGTTCGTCACACAAATTGGTAACGGAAATATGTAACGGAAATATGTAACGCAAATTCGTCACACAAATTTCGACCGCGACTTTCAAATTTCGAACTTCCCTTCTAACACCATAACTCCGGAACCGAGAGAGCTAGGACCCTGGGAATGGTGGCTATGGATAGGGGGCGGAGGTGGCAACCGCCCCCCGACCCCACGCCGCCTCCAACCGGGTTTTAGGGAAAATAGTTTTTTGACAAAACTAAAAAAATTAAAACTTTTTTTTTTTATTAAAACCCCCCTCCCCTTTTCGAGGGTCTGCAAAAAACGTCAAAAAAATTTTCAAAATTTTTATTTTTCAAAAATTTTGAAGCTAGTTTTAGTTTTTTGACAAAACTAAAAAAATTAAAAAATTCCCGCCCCCCCTTTCTCCCTTTTCGTGGGTCGGAAAAAAACGTCGAAAAAATTTTCCCGTATTCTTTTAAGCAAGTTGGAGGCCGAAGGTCGACCCGTATTCTTAAATGCCAGGGGGAGGCCGAAGGCCTACCCGACCCGTGTTCTCTAAATCAAGTGGGAGGCCGAATGCCGACCCGTATTCTTATAAGCACCTTGGAGGCCGAATGCCGACCCATATTCATAAATGCCAGTGGGAGGCCGACCCGACCCGTGTTCTCTAAATTAAATGGGAGGCAACGGCCCCCGACCCCACCAACCGGTTTTTAGGGAAAATAGTTTTTGACAAAACCAAAAAAATAAAACATTTTTTTTTAAATTAAAACCCCCCTCCCCTTTTTGTGGGTCGGCAAAAAACGTCAAAAAAATTTTCAAAATTTTTATTTTTCAAAAATTTTGAAGCTAGTTTTAGTTTTTTGACAAAACTAACAAATTTAAAAAATCCCCCCCCCATTCTCCCTTTTCGTGGGTCGGCAAAAAACGTCGAAAAAATTTTCCCGTAGTCTTATAAGCAAGTTGGAGGCCGAGGGCCAACCCGTATTCTTAAATGCCAGTGGGAGGCCGACCCGACCCGTGTTCTCTAAAGCAAGTGGGAGGCCGAAGGCCGACCCGTATTCTTATAAGCACGTTGGAGGCCGAAGGCCGACCCGTATGCTTAAATGCCAGTGGGAGGCCGACCCGACCCGTGTTCTCTAAAGCAAGTGGGAGGCCGAAGGCCGACCCGTGTTCCTGAAAGGCAAGTGGGAGGCCGACCCGTAGTTTTATAAGCAAGTTGGAGGGCGAAGGCCGATCCGACCCGACCCGTGTTCTCAAAAGCAAGTGGGAGCAAGCATAACTCCGGAACCGAGAGGGCTAGGACCCTGGGAATGGTGGCTATGGAAGGGGGGCGGAGGTGGAAACCGCCCCCAACCCCACGCCGCCCCCGCCGCCTCAACTTCTAACCGGTTTCTAGGGAAAATAGTTTTTTGACAAAACTAAAAAAATTAAAAAATTTCCCCCCCCTTTTCGTGGGTCGGCAAAAAAACGTCGAAAAAATTTTAAAAATTTTTCACAAAAAGGCCGAACAACTGTGGCCTTTACAGATATATTATGGTCCTCCCCTTGTGAGACCGAAGGCCGAACAACCACTGGCAATCACGGACTAGCAGTCAAAACATATAAATATAATCTATTATGGTCCGCCCTGTGAGGCCGAAGGCCGAACAACTATGGCCTTCACGGATTTATTATGGTCCGCCCTGTGAAGCCGAAGGCCGAACAACTATGGCCTTCAAGGATCTATTATGAACCTCCCCTGTGAGGCCGAAGGCCGAACAACTATGGCCATCACTGATCTATTATAGTCCGCCCCCTGTGAGGCCGAAGGCCGAACAACTATGGCCTTCGCGGATCTATGATGGTCCGCCCTCTAAGGCCGAACAACTATGGCCTTCACGGATTTATTATGGTCCGTCCTGTGAAGTCGAAGGCTGAACAACTACGGACTTCACGGATCTATAATGGTCCTCCCCCTGTGAGGCCGAAGGCCAAACAACTATGGCCTTCACGGATCTATTATTGTTCGCCCTGTGAGGCCGAATGCCGAACAACTATGGCCTTCAAGGATCTTATTATGGTTTGCTCTGTGCGTAAGAAGCATAGCTTCTGTGGACGGTCCGACGACCGCTCTCATTTTTTTTGTCTTGGTTCTTTTTCAGATATCCTTATTTTCTCGTTTATTTATCTTGCCTGTCTTCAGCCTACGTTTTTATTAAACGTGTTTGGATGTACCAACTTAAACTAAACGCCTTAAAATTAACATGAAAAAATGAAATTGAACAATTCAAATCAATAAACAATTTAGAACAATTAAGAGTATTAGAACCTCCCCGAATTGTGTTTGCTTTGTACTTGGTTGCATCACGTCTCTCTTCGCTCAATGCGGGTCACAACAGTATATATTTGCAAATTATCATATTTTGTAATAAAAATAATAGTAAAAAACGGGGTAATTGTAATGTAAATTGCTGAAATAGTACCGTACAGAGACTTTTTTGAGTCTATATTACATTATTTGTATTTCTATGTTCAATAGACAACAAACAGTAGTATGCACACAAGATGACTGCAAAAATGAAAACACTGGAAATTTGTAAGTGTAAAAATCAATTATTACATTCCTTTGATGAATATAATTTCCAATCACGTTTTAGTAAAGGTTGTCTGCTTCCTAATAATCCACTACATGGTAAATACTTTGTTTCCGACCAAAGCGAAATATACATACCTGGGAACTATGTATCCCAATCCAAGACATTATCGTTAACTTGCGATACCGGATATAAAGCCAATCCTTCACGTGCAATTCAGTTTCTGTGTTTAAACAAAGGACAATGGTTTCCTACTCTAGGAACTTGTATAGGTGTAGATATATATATAGATAATATATATAATGATAATTTAAATAGTACTTTTAGGAAATGTAGTAGGCGTTAGTGAAAATGTTAACAAGTCGACCATTCCTCCTTTGCCCGATGTTAGCAATCATAAAAATTTTAAGCTCTTACCTACCTCGGATTGTGGTATATATCCTATTAAAAAGCGTATTGTTAATGGAGAAAAATCCGACCTGTTTGAATTTCCATGGATGGCGCTTGTATCATATAAATCGAAAATCGGTAAATTAAACATCCATTAAATTGTATTAATCTAATTTTAATTTGTTTTAGGCAATACAACAGACTTTGGATGCGCAGGAACAATTATCAATGATAGATATATTTTAACAGCTGCTAATTGTCTTACATCATTCAGGGAGTAAGTACAGTATTTAAAAATTATTTTTTTACTATAATAATAATCCCACGAACGGGGATAGCACGTTATAAAGAACGCTGAAATTGAAAATTTCCTATATAGATTCTGAAAATTGAAGGTGTATATAGCAGAATGGCAAAATAGAAATTACTGAATATTCAGAATTAACCCCCTTAAACAGCATTTAAAAGAGCGGAGTCTTACATTGGCTCTCAATATTCATAGACCACGTTCACCACCCTACCATGTAATAAGTAGGACTTAGCCGATTTGCCGATAGCATCGCAGAGTCCATTCAAGCAACTAGATTAATTGTTCCGATGACATTGCGGTTCTTTTTTGAACCCAAGTAATTTACGAAATGGGTTTCTTATTATTTTTGTGTCCATCTCACTTTTTAGAACTTAAAAAAAATATCCCTGCATGCGACAGATCTATAAGACGTTAGCTACGAATAAAATGGATCTAACTTTTAATTGTAAACTTGTAAATATGTATTGCAATGTACCACTACCACGTCAATAGAAATGACCACGTTTTGATTCAAGGTTATTTAATTAATAAAGGTAGCACGAGACTTATTTGTTCAAACGTAAGAGTTTCATCTGACACCAAAGATTTGGTTTAACGTCATAAATTTATGTAAAGACAAGGTCACGGAACGAGATGACAAAATAAATTCAAATGCAACGTTTTAATTCTGTTAAAAAAAATGTTTGTTAAAATTATAAATTAATTTAAGTAATTATAAGAAATGTAATTTGAAATCAAAATAATTGTCCAAAATATTAGTTATAAAAATGTGTTAAACGTAAAACTTAAAAATTAAAAATAATTTTACATTTATCAGAGTGCGTCGTAATTCAATGTACCACGAATGGGAAAATCATTTTCTTCAAAACTTTACTGGAAGATCACAGGCGATGCAAGTAATTCAAATTAATCTGAAACATAAAAATTTTATTAAAAATTTTATAAGTCACATTTGGGCTAGAGCCGAACCTGTAAAATTATAACGTCAAATATCGATTTTACATCGACCAATAAAACAAAATCAGAAGTGCCTTGGAAAATACAAGTAGCTATGGTGAAAAAACAATTGGAATAGGTTGTTGATTGCTTAATACAGTTTAATGGTGGTGAATTTTGGTGTGCTCAACTAAAAAGTGAAAAATATAAGAAAATTTTACTAAAAAAGTGAATAAAAAGATTAGTAATCGATAGAATATTATACTTACGTATTTGCGAAGTAAAAATTTGTGCAAGATTGAGAAAAATCACAATTATTTTTGAAGAAAACTTTGGTCACAAAACAAGCAGACGCTACCACGAGAAAGTAAAATCCAGAAACATTTCACACCCTTGAAGGTCATCCAGCGAATCCAACTGCATAATTTAATGGTATATGAACCGAGCAAATAGAAATACCCTAGATAAAAGGTACCGTCCCATTCAAAATTATTTAAAATTAAAAATTTAGTGAAAAATTGACGATTAATTTCACACGTGCGGGAAAACGTTCCGGGTTTATTTTAGAATTAAGATATTTGTCATTAAATATAAGAACTTTATTAATTTTAATCATTTACATTTGAAATTTATAATAAAACACGATTTGCTATATAAGACGGAGCATAATTTTTGTATAATCATTCCGAGGGCCACAAAATTGCATTTCAGGTTTAAGATTTGGTCAAGGAAGGAACCTAACGTGAGAGAAGGTAGGTCTGTGCTCACCGAAACTGTCAAGCCGAGGCATAAATTTATTTTATTTGTATTTGTCAATAATAATTTGCTTACATTTCTATTGACGAGGTACTTTTACGTACACTCGTACAAGGTGTTAATATTACAGAGTGCAAACCTAATAAAGGACTCCGTTCATTACACTTTTTGGCTAGCCCAACGTGAGGCTACGTAAGCACATAGCACTTTTTGGAGCCCAACGTGAGGCATTATTAATAACGAGAAAGCTCATAACACTTTTTGGCGTCACAACGTGGAGGCACGAGTCACCTCGAGTAACCTCGTACATCGTGTAGGCATCGACAAAAAGGGGGTACCAAGACGTGGTATTAACAAAAACTAGATAGGTTAATTACAACGAGAAATTAAAAAAAAAAAAATATTTACAACGTTGACATTAAAACTAAAAATTTTCTTAAAACTAAAATTAAAAATATTCTTATCACTAAAAGTAAAAATACGTCATAATTCACTTAATAACTATTTCCTTAAAAATAAATTGAACAAAACATAAATTACGATGGCGGAAAAAGACAAAATAATTATGCAAGAAATGCTAGAGATGCTAAGATGGTTGTGCAAAAATACAACAACAAAAGAGGAAAGAGAAGAAGAACGAAAGAAAGCAGACGAAAACCACAAGAAGTTGATGGAGAGACTACAAGGGACAATACGAAAAGTAGAAGAAAATTTTAACGTAATAGATAAAAATGTATCAGAAATTAGGGGGCAAACAACACCACCAACAAAAAAGTGTCGGTCATACACGGTAATAACAAGAAAAGCATGCAAACGAATACAGTTAAAATTTAAAAAGCTACGGCTAAGGCAAAAACATCGAAATAGGGGCATGCGAGCAAATAAGAAAAACTTACATAAAGAAAACGTGTTACAATCACAAAGCGGTCTACGAAATAAAAATATTACATTAAAAATTAGAAAACGTCATAAATTAACAGGTAAACAGATTAAAAGTAAAAATAATTTAACAAACTTAAAATTTAAAAACTTAACAGTTAAATGGGGTAACAAAATAAAATTTACAAAATCAGGGGGTAACAAAAAGTTTACACATAAAAATTTAAATAAAACAAGTAATTATGATAAAATCGGCAAGAAGCAAATAAATTTACAAAAGAAGAAGCGGTTAGTAAGAAAAATGTTAAGAAATAATGAGATGAAGTGGACGAAGAAGTCCAACATAAAAATTGATGTTAAAATAAAAAGAAATTGTTATGTGAATAAAAGAAGATTATACAAGCGGAGAAAAATTAAAATTAAAAGAGTTCGCTGGAAGAGAAAGTCATTCTTGCGAGATCAATAAGTGGTTGATAAAGAAAATATGGCGAAACTTAAAGTAAAAGAAATAATTAATTAACAACTTTTAAAATGACCGCTGAGGAGAATAGCAAGAAAAGAACCATGGCGAAACTTAATAAATTAAAAATAATTAACAATTTAACAACTAAAAAAAAAAAAAAAAAATTAAAACCGCTCAGAAAAATAGTAAGGTGACAAGAAAAGGAGACGACAAACACGGATATGACAACTGTAAATATAATTTTAAGAACTCGAATAAGGACATAAGAGATCTAAATAGCTTTGTAAATATGATTGGAAGTTATTAGAAAATTACGACAAAACAAGAATTTACCAAGATGAAAGAATTTATATGAAAAAGATGATACGTTTTAAATAATCAAGAAATTATAAAAAGGATAGTTATTGAGAATTTAATTGGCAAATACTTCATTGTAAAACAATTTTGAAAATGAGATTGTAATTGGTCATAGGGAAAATTTGAATTAGATTTTGGGTGAAAAAAAAAAACGGGAGTTAAGATAAGTGAGTAGAAAGTTAATTTGAGAAATCAGGAGGAAGTCGATGTTAAAAAAATTGGTATTCAATATTGATAATTAAGAAATAAATGGGGTAAATAAATTAAATGGTAGTTATAGATAGGTGAAATGAATAGGTAGACACCCGAATGTACTAAAATGCGAGGCACGGGTGTAAGTTTAAATAAATGATTATGAAGTTATATGAGATAAAATGTATAAGAGACCAAAAAGAGGTCAAAGATTAAATAAATGGGGAATTATATAAAAACATCGATTAAAAGGAGATAACGAATACTAATAAATAATAAGACAGAATTATGAATAAATAAAATTAATGATTGAAAATTTAAAAAAACTGAAAGTATGAATCACCCAAAGAAATAGGCCAAAAGATGGAAAGATTAAGTTAAAATAAAGAGTCAAGTTTTATAGACAAAAAAGTAGGTAAAATTTAAAAAGTTTAGAATTTCAATAATTTGAAAATGTTAGCAGAAATCTTGGTAGATTTTGGGTTATTATAAACAAGTAGGTTAGTTTGAATTTTTATAATTAATTAAAGTTGTGTTAAAAAGATTAGTTAGGAATTTTTCGAATAATTTTACATTTTAGTTAGTAGATTTTGAATTTTGGTTATTAAACGTTACATTATAAATTTAGTTTGATGTGTTTATGAATAAACGCACGTGTGTTAATTAAGAAATTTATCACAAAAAAATAGGTGTTTTCGGATAAATTTTAATTAACAGGGGGTAAATGCAATGTACCACTACCACGTCAATAGAAATGACCACGTTTTGATTCAAGGTTATTTAATTAATAAAGGTAGCACGAGACTTATTTGTTCAAACGTAAGAGTTTCATCTGACACCAAAGATTTGTTTTAACGTCATAAATTTATGTAAAGACAAGGTCACGGAACGAGATGACAAAATAAATTCAAATGCAACGTTTTAATTCTGTTAAAAAAAATGTTTGTTAAAATTATAAATTAATTTAAGTAAAAATGTAATTTGAAATCAAAATAATTGTCCAAAATATTAGTTATAAAAATGTGTTAAACGTAAAACTTAAAAATTAAAAATAATTTTACATTTATCAGAGTGCGTCGTAATTCAATGTACCACGAATGGGAAAATCATTTTCTTCAAAACTTTACTGGAAGATCACAGGCGATGCAAGTAATTCAAATTAATCTGAAACATAAAAATTTTATTAAAAATTTTATAAGTCACATTTGGGCTAGAGCCGAACCTGTAAAATTATAACGTCAAATATCGATTTTACATCGACCAATAAAACAAAATCAGAAGTGCCTTGGAAAATACAAGTAGCTATGGTGAAAAAACAATTGGAATAGGTTGTTGATTGCTTAATACAGTTTAATGGTGGTGAATTTTGGTGTGCTCAACTAAAAAGTGAAAAATATAAGAAAATTTTACTAAAAAAGTGAATAAAAAGATTAGTAATCGATAGAATATTATACTTACGTATTTGCGAAGTAAAAATTTGTGCAAGATTGAGAAAAATCACAATTATTTTTGAAGAAAACTTTGGTCACAAAACAAGCAGACGCTACCACGAGAAAGTAAAATCCAGAAACATTTCACACCCTTGAAGGTCATCCAGCGAATCCAACTGCATAATTTAATGGTATATGAACCGAGCAAATAGAAATACCCTAGATAAAAGGTACCGTCCCATTCAAAATTATTTAAAATTAAAAATTTAGTGAAAAATTGACGATTAATTTCACACGTGCGGGAAAACGTTCCGGGTTTATTTTAGAATTAAGATATTTGTCATTAAATATAAGAACTTTATTAATTTTAATCATTTACATTTGAAATTTATAATAAAACACGATTTGCTATATAAGACGGAGCATAATTTTTGTATAATCATTCCGAGGGCCACAAAATTGCATTTCAGGTTTAAGATTTGGTCAAGGAAGGAACCTAACGTGAGAGAAGGTAGGTCTGTGCTCACCGAAACTGTCAAGCCGAGGCATAAATTTATTTTATTTGTATTTGTCAATAATAATTTGCTTACATTTCTATTGACGAGGTACTTTTACGTACACTCGTACAAGGTGTTAATATTACAGAGTGCAAACCTAATAAAGGACTCCGTTCATTACACTTTTTGGCTAGCCCAACGTGAGGCTACGTAAGCACATAGCACTTTTTGGAGCCCAACGTGAGGCATTATTAATAACGAGAAAGCTCATAACAGTATGTATTGACCTGTTATTTGCCTTCCCCGGGTATATTTTTATATTTGATATTTTTGAATTAAATTAACGATGAACATTTTAAAAATTTGCGTTCACGAGTTGAACGAGGATAAAACAAGTGTTGATGGGAGATTGGAAAATGTGGCAGTCAGTCAAGTCGTGTCCGCGCGTTGCGGCTAGCGATTGAATTTGTATTTTGGTGAAAAGTTTTGAAAATAAAATTTAAAGTTTATTAAAAAGTAATGGTTTTTCATTTTCCTTTGTGAAATTTAAGGAACAAAGGACACCACATATTTAAATTGTTCGCCCAGGGTGGCGTTATATTTTTTAGAACACCACAGTATATTCGGTTATGAACGTCTTGCGACATTATCCTGATACCTCCCTATCTCTGCTCGATGCGTGTTGAAAATGTGTGACGAGCACAGAGGACATACAGCTTAACGTGGATTCCGAACCACGGGAATAGACGATTTTTACACCACCTACTCCGATCAGGGAAGTTTTTTTAGCCATAAATAATGTTATCTGGGGCCAGCAGATAGACATTTGTGGTGAGCGAAAATTTCTTCTATAGATAGCACCTCACAGGATTTGAACCCATGAATCTTGGCTTGAAAGCGAACACGCTAGCATTTCAGCCATTCGCTCACCGTGTAAATATTAATATTATATTAAAATGTAATGTAATAAATGTAAAACGTACGATGAATTATTACTAAGGTAAAAATTTAAGTTAAGTCCATCATGTTAAGTCTATATCGGAGCACACGTTCCGACAAAAGATTAGATAACATATGGTTGAACTCTGTAAAATTAACATTTTTTAATCAATTTCAAGGGTTGCTTTCGCGTGGTAATCACGAGTATTTCGCAAGTATTATTTTTCAATTGTATTAGATAAACCTTCAGCTTTTTGAATATCTTTTCAAATGGTTCCTTATAACGTGCTTTAATCCCTATGAACAATGCTAGTATAGTAAATACCCTACCGTATACTTAACTTCTAGTATAGAAACTAGTTTGATTTTTGTAATTGGTGAGCGTAGTCTACGCCTAATCATATCTTTAGTTCATTGTATCAGGCCTATTTCCCTAAATAGTTTCAATTTGGAAATAATAATAATAGCTATTAAGGTCCGTCGGAGTTCGAGTTGGCGAATACAATCTTAGCTCAGATCCAGATTGTGAAATTGAAGGCGAGAATATTTCGGTGTGTGCTGACACCGTTCAAGATATTGAAGTCGAAGAAATTCTTCTTCATCACAATTACAGTAGAATTGATAATGATATTGGATTGATACGTTTGCGTTCACCAATACAATTTAAACGTAAGAAAAATGTAGTGTTTGTTTTTTGAACTAATTTGTATCATTTATATGTTTAGGTAGTGTACGGCCCATATGCCTTCCCATAACTGAAGAATTTAAATTTGAAAATATTTCCAACGCACAATTAATAATAACAGGCTGGGGTTACACTTCACATACTGGTAATCAATTTTCTTGAAATAATGCTCGAATTATTTAAGATAACATTATTTAAATTCTAGCTTACAGTTCGGCTGAATTACTGAAAGCAAAGGTTTCTATTGTATCGGAAATGGAATGTAAAAATATTTATGAAAATACCATAAGAAATATTGTTATTAATCACAGCCATTTATGCGCTGGTGGTAGAGAGGCAGATACTTGCTTTGGCGAAGCTGGGGGACCACTCCAAGGAGCAAAAGTTGTAAATGACGATATTCGATATGTACAATATGGCATTAATTCGTTTGATAAAGGCTGCCAGTTTGAACCAAGTGCATATACAAGGATAGATTACTTTTTGGATTGGATTCTAGATAACATAAAAATATAATGCCTTTTTTATTTGTGACTTGATTATTTCACTTGTAATAATGAATATATTATAGTTTACTAAACTTCAAAATTAAGGTTGTATTGATTTTATTATATCTCAAAGAAAAACACAAAAACATTCGATTTTGGCAATAAAATTACCTCATCGATTACAAGTCCACGCCTGCTGCGCATTTCAGAACGTGCCGACCGGTCCAGTATTACAATTACTAAAATTTCTATTTATTCACAAAATAAGGAAAAGTAATTCAGTAAAACCTCGATATAACGGACCTCTATTTAACGGACTTCGAATATAACGGACAAAAAATCCGGTCAAATGTAAAAAAATTGAAAACGTCCTGTTAATATTATACATGCTTAATTTGAAGTATCGCCGCATTTAAACAATTTTTAGCGGCCATGATACTCACGTCATACGTCTAGCACTAGAATTTGAGACATAATGCCGTCCTGCACGTAGCCGGAGCGATAGTATATTAGGGGATTCCCTGATATAATGACGCGTAGGTTTCGACGCAGCACACTGGTGTTTGCCACGCTGACCGGGGATTCACGCAACTCTACATCAGCTTAAGAGAGCGCTGCGGAAAGAGAGAGAGGGAAGCAGTAGATATCGCCACCCCCAAGGAACAAAGCCGTAACTCTTTTTTACCTATTTTGCAGGAGAGCCAATTGAAAGTTTCAAAAAGTTAAAAAAAGCGATAAAAACGCTGAGTTACAACTTTGTTCCACTGATTATCTCTGTAAATATTTGTCGTAAATTAAAATTTTTTTTACCAAAAGAAAGATATTTTTGTCAGGATTACAGTGGTAGTCATAACTCAAATTTGTCGTAACTGGAGTTACGGCTTTGTTCCTTGGGGGTGTCGATATGATGTTGAAAGAAGCCTCTAATCTTTTGTACAAATTTAAAAAACTAAACGTCGTATCAATGTAATTCTTTTTTTATATTAATAAGAAAAGACTATTGAAGGCAATAACCAATTTTGAGCGCTTTATATTAAAAGTAAATAGGTTAATTTAATTTATGAAAAAGGACAATTTTGAATTTTTACGACAACCGATCTTAATGAAACTTCGTTATTGCCTTCTGCAGATCATTATAAGGACAAAACCTGATTTTGAAGCGATTTCATCATCAATTATTTATAGAAAACTTATACAAAACTTGTAAATCAAAAAGTGCCCTTAGTGGACTTTTAAACTATATGAAATCAACTTAATGCACAAGGGGTTCAAGGGTTCCCTTAGAGATGACGCAAATAAATTTTTTAAATTTCTACAAAAGATTAGAGGCTTCTTTCAACATCATCTCTACTGCTTCCTCTCTCTCTTTCCGCAGCGCGCTCTTAACTTGTTTACTCGAAGTGAATGAACGTATTTAGTGTACTCTAGTAAATAAATTTTACGCGAAAATAAAAAGCGAAAGCCAGCGCGTCGATATCAAACAGCAACGTCACTTCACGACGAGTGTCCGAAGACAATTAAATAGAATTTTGTGTTTTGTATTTTTTATTTATATCTAAATACAGTGTAGTACATATTTTCAAAAAACGAGTTTTTTTATTTATTTTAAACCTATTTTTATATAACTGTATTTTGTATTCTTCAAACTAATTAAACTAGCGAACGTATGGTTCTCCACGAAAGTCTTGTCATATTTGTAACTCCAAAGGCAACGACGTAATTTAGTTTCTAAATTTGCCGGTGTCACCGTGGATTTTTACCCCCAGAAATTTTACCCCCCCTGGGGTAAAATTTCACTAGGGGTATTTTACCACCGGTAAAATATCCCTAGCGAAATTTTACCGCCTGTAAAAATTCTTTAGGGGGTAAAATATCCCTAGTGAAATTTTACCCCCGGTAAAATATCCCTAGTGAAATTTTACCCCCGGTAAAATATCCCTAGCGAAATTTTACCCCCGGTAAAATATCCCTAGCGAAATTTTTTAACTTTAAAAGATAAAGTTGTTAATTAAATAAGTAAAAATTATTTTATTATCATAATATTTACTTTCAGCAGTGCTTACTGCTATCTAAAGTATATGAAGTGGTAAAAAACTAATTTTTATTTGATTATTTAACTGGTCAATAAGTTGTATAATATTTTTGACCTTATTTAAAATTTGGGATTTTGTTTTCAAAGATGTGGAAAATTAAAACTTCATTTTCTTGGGCGAAATTGGCCTTTAAACGGTAGATTAATAAATAAATTTTCTTCTTAAAAAAATTATACAACACAATATTACATACAATATACAATTTATTATTATACAAAACACGATAATACAATTTTAAAATGTCGGGTTTTCTTTACTACCCTCCATTTTAGTCATGGAACAGAAAAAAGTATTATAGAAAAATCATCACTTATCAAAACACTTTTTAGGCTTCTATACAAAGTATAACAAGAAGCCTTTTTATGCTGCATTTGTGTTAATATTTTTCAAAAAATTTCTAAATTGTCGTTTGTTTCGCTGCTGTCTATTTGTCGACAGTAGAAGATAAGAGATGTTATCCTTTGCAGTCCCACAAAGGTTTCTGGATAGACTTAAGTCCAATAACACTCTATCTTACTACTTCGTTGATGTGAGTAACGACTCAAAACGTAGTTTTAAATGATACTGTTTTATTACATTTTAAATACACTATTTATACAATTTTCTTACGTGCTAAATTATCAATATTAATTTAATTCTAGATTTTAATTAAAAGTTAAATGACCTGATGAGTAATGACATGTTTGATTTAATGTGACCTACTTAAAGTACTGAAGGTGCATTTATGCTTTATTTGTGCTTTTAAGTAGGTTTTTTACAATTATGCGTGTATTTGTTATATACAGGATGGTTGGAAACGACAAACAAAAAAACCTGTTTAATTTTAAATTAAACACTATTCTATACGTGAAAATAAATCAAAAACTTGATATTGCATTTTTACGAAATCACGCTCGTTTGTTTTCAAAAATACCATTTTATATTTTTACCAAATATTGTAAGAAATAGATTAAAATGTTTTATAACACCCTGTTTAAAAGCTACGGCGCATCCCTATCAATTACGCACGCGCCGCGGCGTAATTACAGTGCTAGTACAACGACGACAAGGAAGTCAATTAATACGTTATACCATCATTTATGTTTTATACAAATAACTTAATTTCGTTGATCAATAAATTTGAAGTGTTATTAAATGTTTATTGTTTCATTCTGGTTATTATCGGCATTAAAAAAGAACCTCACAGTTTTTGATAGATTGGAGGGTGGTCTCTAGCGGCTTATGTGACGATTATCCAAAAAATGTGCAAGGATGAAAATGACAGACGACGGTCCAAAACTGCACACGCCATTGTCGTAAAACTGTTGTATTTTAGACACAAGTGCAGTATTTAGGCCAAAACTTTGGATAATCTTCAAACGGTCGTAACTTCTTTATTTATGGACAGACTTTAATTTTCAAACACTAGCACATTACGGTTCTCTGCGAAAATTGTTGTACCATGTTTTTCCGTAACTTCAAAAGTAAGGTTAGAGGTAGTGAAAAAATATTTAAGTCAAATGAATGTGGAAACTGAAACCAGAAGAACAAATACTGTAGGCTCAATTAAAGAACACTTTCTGGATTCTGGATCGATTTAGGAGGGCAAACCGAGGTTCGCGCGCACTCAGGCCACATATCGGGCCCATTATGCTACCTCCTTTTGCATCAGCGTCCCACCGTCTCTCCTATTCCTCCAGCCATCCCAGACTCAGGACAAGCTCGAGTATTTTGGAGGGCAGCATGCCACTAATACTGGCCATGTCAGGCCAGAAGTTCCCTAACATGGATCTTCTCTTTGACGCAAGCGATGGGCACTTGCAAAGTACATGTTCCATCGTTTCGTCTGCTTCGTTGCACCCCCTACACGTTGGGCTGTCAAAACCATTCCCATTGTGTGTAGATGTTTGTTTAACTTACAATGTCCCGTGAGAAAGCCCACGATGGTTCGCAGACTGTCCCGGGCCAATTGTATATAATATTTTGTATGCATACCAGATGGTCCACGTATCGCCGCCCTTGATTGTCGGCACCCAACCACATTCAACCACCTTTCTGCATGCAATCTGTGAGTTTCCTCCTTTATGATTGTATCCAAGGTTTTGATGCTCGGCGTAATAAAAGGCTCAGGACCACATGGTGGGTTATCCGAGCCCAGTCTCGCCAATTCATCAGCCCTCTCGTTACCCTCATTTCCATCATGTCCTTTTACCCAATTGAGAGTTAGGAGATTGTGTGTTGATATCACTTCCAATGCCCGAATGCATTGAAGTACCAGGCCCGAGCCGATCCTATACCGATCAAGTGCCATAAGAGCAGCCCTACTGTCTGTAAATATCTTGATTGTTTTGCCCCGAATATTCGTTTCTTTGGCTATTTCTGGGCAGTGAAGTATGCCCATAATTTCCGTTTGGAAGATTGTAACTTTTGGCGAAAACCGTCTTATTTCGCCCAAGCGCCGCTTGGTTTGCCCGTAGATGTACTTTACGAGACGGCTAGCTCGTAGGGATTAGCCAGCGTCGGAGATCGGGGTGGTCCTTTGCTTATTTTAGGACCTTCGAGGGATCGCTTATACTCTTTGGGGCTAGCCTTACCTTGGTAACGAAGCCTTGGGCGCCAGATGAGAGAAGAACGTATGGGGAGTTGACCCGAATACTTTGCTCTCTCACCAAAATTAAAAAATTAATAAAACAACTTAGGAGTATACACTTTTAGACACAATGATACGTCAATTAGGCAAAATTCTCGTTTATTGACAACAATTAAACTTTGGTTGATAGCAACAATTATTTGAATTCTAAAATTAATTTAACAAAATGGATTATAATAATTTGTAACCATTAGGGTTATAGTAATATTTCTTTAGTTTCAATAGCATGCCTCAAAATGATAATTAACAATTTTTTTTGACAAAATTCAACGGCATGGAGTTTAACTATTTCTGGCTGTAGTATTAATGGTGGAATGTATCGGTTTGGATTCTTTATAATATTTACTGTCGTCTATCAAAAGGAAGATGAATGATTTGTGATTCGACGAACAATTTTTTTTTTATTTTATTTAACTAGCGCTACATTCTATTAGAATTTGGCTGTCCGTAGACTTTCAAAATCCATTTTGCTGAGGTGGATTAATCCTCTTAGTTTACATGTTTGTTTTAATACATTTTATTACAAGTCTCTATGTGTCTTTGTGTTGTTAATCACGCTTCTCCATGCTGCACGGTCCATCACTATCTGTCTCACTCCCATCTTCTCCAGATCGCCCATCGCTCCGTCCCACCATCTCGTCTTTGGTCTGCCCCTAGCACGTTCTTCATTCGGCTTCCACATCACTATCGCGTTTATCGTTTCTTCCTTGTTGGCTCTCATGACATGTCCAAGCCATCTCAATATCTGGGCCTTAATGAACTTCACTATGTCTTCTCCATCCATTATTTCACGTAGTTCTGTGTTTGTTTTCGTTCTATATTCACCGTTGTTTAGTCGTGTAGGGCCCACTATCGTTTTCAGTACTTTCCTTTCGAATACCTTCAGTTCTTCTTCCTCTCTTTTTGTGATGCAGATTAATTCAGCGGCATATGTGAGTACCGGTCCAATTAACGATTTGTATAGTTTGATCTTGGTTTTCTTGTGTATTTGTTTATCTCTCAATATACTTTTATTCGCATGGTAAGCTCTGTTGCCTGCTTGAATTTTTTGCCTTATTTCTGAGCGTCTTTCATTTCTGTTATTAACCAAGACTCCGAGTTAGTTAAAATTCTCTACTTGTTCGAACACGCAGTTATCTATGAATAAATCGTTATTATTATCGTCGCCTCTTCTCCTGCATCTCATGTATTTCGTCTTGGTTTCGTTAATACTTAGGCCTATTTCATATGCTTCTTCTTTTATGGTTCTCAATATGTCTGTCATACCTCTCATTGTTCTGGACACTATCACAACATCATCAGCGTATGCTAATATTTGGCTTTCTTTAGTTACTATTGTTCCTTCGCAGTTAGTACCTCGGATGATCTTTTCCAGGACGATGATGAACAATGTCGCTGACAACGCGTCTCCCTGTCTCACTCCTTTGTTCACTTTAAAACTATTGGTTTCTTCTTGGGGAATTTTTATCGTAGTTGTTGTATCTTGCAAGGTCATCTTGATTAACCTTATTAGCTTTGTTGGTATTGCAAATTCCTTCATTATTCTTATCAACTGGTGTCTTTTTACTTGGTCGAATGCCTGTTTGAAATCAACAAACAGCATATGCATATCTATATTGTATTCATAGCTTTTTTCCATGATTTGCTTTAATATATGCAATGCATCCACCGTCGATTTGCCTCGTCTAAAACCAAACTGGTAGTTTCCAATTATTTTATCTGTATGATCAGTAAGGCGGCTATGTATAATCGTGAACAAGATTTTATATGCCACATTCAGGAGTGTTATCCCTCGATAGTTGTGGCATTCTTCAGCGTTTCCTTTCTTTTTTACTGTCACAATTACTCCTTCTTTCCACTTATGTGGCATATCTTCTCGCCGCCAGATTTCTTGTATCAAATCACTGATTTCTTTGTGTCTCTTTTCTCCTCCGTTCTTTATCATTTCGGCCATTATCCCATCGTTGCCCGGGGCCTTTCCATTCTTTAGTTGGTGTATTGCTTTCATGATTTCTTCGTTCGTCGGTTCTGTTATTTCTTTCTCGTTAGATGTGTTTTCTGTATATTGTTCCATTTCCTCTTCTTGGTGTGTATATAACAGTTTACGGAAGTAATTTTCCCATATTCTTTTGATTTCTTCTGCTCTATCTTCTATTATTCCTTCTTCATTTCTCATTCCTCTATTTGTTATCTCGTATTTTCTCTTACTATTTTTGATCTGTTTATAAAATTTTCTCACATTGTTGTTGGCGCTGTTCATCTCTATTTCTCTCATTCTTGCTTCCATCCATTCGTTCTACTTTTGTCTGTACAGCTTATTCACTTCACTTCGTTTCTTCTTATATTGCTCTAAGTCATATTGTTCGTTAGTTGCTAGCCATGTAATTCTTTTTTCTCGTTTCTTTTTATTTGCTTGCTCGCATTCATCGTCATACCATGCTTTCCATCTGTTTTTGCTCTTGTATCCTATTGTATGGCTTGCACCTGTTTTTAGACTCTGTGCTATATTGTTCCATGTGGTGTCAATATCTCTGCCTTTCTCTTTAGTTTCAATTTCAGATTTAACCATTTCCTCATACTGTTTTTTGTGTTCTTCATTTTTAAATTTTTCTATTGCTAACCACTTTCTTGCTTCATGTTTTGTGTTTTCTATCATTATTTTCATTTTAACTTCGGTGACTACTTGAAAGTGGTCAGAGTCTGCGTTGGCCCCTCTATAGGATCTCACGTCTCTTATAGAAGTGGCTCTTCTTTTTGTCACCAACACATGGTCAATTTGGTTTCCTTCATTATTGTTGCATCCAGGCCACATCCATGTAATTTTATGTAGTTTTTTGTGTTGGAACTTTGTACTACTAACAATCATCTCGAGTGATGCCGCTAGACAACATAACCTGTTTCCGTTGTCGTTTGTGTCTTTATGAATTGTATACTTTCCTGCTACATCTTCTATATATTTTTCATTGCCTATTTGTGCGTTAAAATCGCCCATAATAATTATTGTGTCATGCTTCGGCATCTCATCGTACAGCAATTCCAGGTTATTATAAAATTGTTCTTTCACATCTTCTGCGCTGTCTTCAATTGGCGCGTAAGCATTATTTATCAACGATATATTGTTTGGTTTCGTCTTGATTCTCAGATAGGACAATCTTCCATTCATTGGTTTGAAGTACAATATATTCTTAATCCATCTTTTCATGACTATAAAGCCTGTGCCGTTTCTTCCTTGTGTAGCTTCCCCAGAGTACAAAAACTTAAACCCATCACCATCAATCTCTCCTTCTCCGCCCCATCTAGTTTCCTGTAGCGCGGCCACCCCAACTCTCAACCTCTCCAGTTCCCTGGCAACTTCTGTCATCTTTCCTGGTCGTAACAATGTTCTCACATTCCATGACCCAAGTCGCATTGTTTTAGGCTTAGCCTGTATATCTAGCTTTTTTCTGTTACCTCGTATTCTATCTTCGTTCGTTGTCCTTTTACTTTGCATTCCTGTAACCTTTGGCTCATCCTTAGAGTGTAGTGCTACTGGTTGAGCCGATCCAGCAGCACCACTTACATGTTCTTTTAGTTCTTTGTTGGTCGCGTTATGGTTTTGTCTGGTCTGGGCTGGTTGGTATTTTCATCCCATACATATGCTTTCCCATCAATATGGAGCTTCTGGTATCCAACTTTCACTCTTTTTCCATTTTTCATCTCATTTCTAGCAGTTTCCCATATTTTATCCTGAATCTCTTTCTCTTTTTTAGTCAGATCATTCTCTATATAAGTCCTTGTTCCCTTTAACTTGTTTTTGTTTTCCATTACATTCCTTTTTTGGTACCGGTCTCCTAATTTTGCTACAATGATCCGTCTGTCTGCGTTCTTCCCGATTTCGAACGCGTCCGTTACATTAACCTGTGCTTGTATTTCTTCGTTTAGGAATCTCTCTACTTTTTCTTTCGTTACGTCTCCTGCCAGTGGCATATTGTTTATAATAACATTGGTTATTTTCTTTTCTTTTTCATACTTCTCCATTTGTTTTTCCAGAGTTGTTATTTTTTCATCCTGCTTATTTACTTTTTCCTCCAGTTTTGCATTTTCTTCTCTCATACCTTGTATCTCTTCTCTCCACCGTGTTTCCATATTTTCAAGTTTCTCTTTCACTTCTTTTACTTCACGGAAGCCATTATTAACTACTCCTGTAAGGTTGTTTAACATTTCCTTCAGTTCCTCCATCCCGCTCTCGCTTGATTTTTGTTGTTGTTTAGGAATCTGGTTATCTTTGTTTGGAGACTTAAATGTCTTTTTACTTTCTTGAAAGATTGAAATTTCGTCGTTGTCCTCCTTATCTAGTTCCTCCTTATTCTGGTTTTCCTCTCTTCCCCTCTTCATATATTCTCTAGCAGACGACCAGCTGTCGTGTCTTTTCCTTGTGTAGCTGCTATTTTCCATTTACCGACAGTTGTATGTTTTCCGCTTTCTTGGACGTACTGTTTATCTTTGAAGTCTGTTCGTCACCCACCAACGGTTATTGTCTTTTATATTTACTCACGTATTCAACTCTTACCTGCGACAATACGGATATCCGGTTCGACACCTCGGAGATATTCGCACTACAGAGAACTACTTGAATGGTTTTTCTTTTATGGTGGGTTTCACCAACGGTTTGTATTACCAGGCAATTTCCCAATCCAAGTACACGAGATTCTTAATTAGGTGTCCAATTAGGTGTTTTAAACCGCTAAATAGCTTTCCGTCCTTCTATGAGGTTACGTACTAAGTAGAAGTTAACCTCAAAAATAAGCCTTTGTCCCCAATGTTTCACTTTGATATAAATAAACTGTTTTTATCTATTTACCAGCCTCTATTGTATCTCAAGATCACATGTATCTCATCAGCGCCTTTAATTATATCGTTATACACTCGAAAATATCGCAACCACGTAACAAATCTAGTACACAGTGTACAGGACCGTACTTCATACGAACGTCATACGACGAACAATTAATTATGACAATTTGAGTTGGTTAGTGAATGAATTATGTCTAGATTATTTCACGCTCATATAGTAAGTAAACATTTCGATTACTTACAATGATGTTTTTGATAAGTTCCTTATTGGTGCTTCGATCGATCGAGGTCCCAGGACGGAATGGAAAATTATGGATCCTCCTCGGACTAGTCTAAAACAATCGAAACATACACATAATATACGAGGGTGAAATTTAGGACGATCTGTTTTGCAAATTTGATTGAATCAAATAATAAAAGAATTAACAATATCACCATAGATTGTTGCTTGGTTTGATGGTTGTTTGTCCTGATAATTTTTATACACACAAGGGTACTGCGGTTGGATTTATAATGGCGGGTACTGTAAATTCGTCCAGCTTGTAACATATAAATTGTGGAGAGCTATGATTTTCGATTTATTCCCTGCCCTCGATTTTCGTGGATCCGCTGGATACAATTTTTGTTAATCGTTATTGTCTCCCCAAATATGACGGAACCACTATGGTACTGCATCTACCGACCAGCGAGGTTAGGTCTTCGAATTTTTATATTTTGAACGTTCTTGAAACTTTCACAACTCGCCCTTTTCACAATAACGCGTTATATCTAGGTTTGATACTCAAACTTTATTAGTTTTTTGTTAAAAAATATTAATTTTTCTTGTACTCGGAAATTATACGTGCTCGTCTTTTTTGCACTTGTTCTAACAACCTCTTGTTACTAGGTGAACAACCGGTTCCTTGATTTTTAACTTTTAAATCTTTAACACGAATGTGTTAAAGCGTTTCACGTTTTATTGACATTTTGGCTGCCTAATTATTTAAGCGCTAGGAATCGTGCATATTGTATTTAAATTCATTTTCGTGTTATTACATATTATAAAATTTTCAAATTATCAGAATCGAATCATGTGGTTTTGTTCTACAGGACAAAACTAAATAGAGTAAAAACCTGGAAATATAATGTAACCCTAAAGCACATTGCTTAACCGTCGCCACAGGCAAGTGGATCACCTCCCCCTCTGTTAATTACAGAGGTAAGGAGGATTTCCAGGTGCGGTGACATAATACTGTTACAAGATAGAGGCACATCTACCCAACGATATTTTTATATCAAGCTGCAGTTCCGAGGAGAAGACCCCCGCACTTGAGCCTATATTGGTTTTGGAGCCATCTGTGTACAGACATATGTCTGCATCGTCGGTTCCTGTCGTGTTCAGCAGGATGTTAAAACCTCTGCTAAACACATATTTCTGTCGGCATCAAGACCCAAAAGAGGCAGCCTATTCAGGCAGTCCTCCAGAATCCGCGTGTGCCCACCAGTTCCCTGCCTATAGGTCCATAGGCCCCATGCCCGCATCCTAAGAGCGGCTCTCACCGCCTGCTCCTCCACATGGAGATCCAGCGGAGGAAGGCAGAGGAGAGTCTCCAAGGCCGCAGTAGGTGCCGTTCGCATCACTCCCGTTATAGCCAGGCACACAGCCCTTTGCAGCCGATGAAGGGAGGATGCTGCTGTTACCAGTTTAGTTTTGGGCCACCAAACTAGTGCGCCATAGCATTGCATGGGCCTTATAACGGCAGTGTACAGCCAAAGGGCAATCTTCGGGGAGAAACCCCAAAATCTTCCCATCGCCCTGCGGCACTGCCAGAAGGCCATGCCCGCTTTCGTGGTCTTAAAGTTGACATGTTTACCCCAATTTAGCGTCCTGTCCAGTATTATACCCAGATACTTGACCTCAGTTGCTATTTTAAGAGGGGTTCCTCTTAAACTAGGCATTACCATGTGCCTTAGTTTCCTTTTCCTGGTGAACCGAGAGAGATTGCTCCGCACACCATTTCTCTACAATTCTAAGAGCGTCCTGCATCAGTTCACACAGGACATTCTTGAATTTCCCATTGAGCAGTATGGTTATATCATCTGCATAACCTATGGTATAATAACATTTCCTGTTGAGGCGTCGTAGAAGGCCGTCTACCACAAAATCCCACAAAGGTGGGGAGAGTACACCTCCCTGCGGGCAGCCTTTGGTAACAACACCTTTAATATTTGCATCTCCTATTCCAATCACAACCGCCCTGCCGCTGAACATGGAGCTAATCCATCTCACGATGGTGCCGGGCACATTGTGGGTTTGTAGGGATGCGCTAATACTTTCGAAGGTGGCATTATGAAATGTACTACACTGTATTTAGATATAAATAAAAAATACAAAACACAAAATTCTATTTAATTGTCTTCGGACACTCGTCGTGAAGTGACGTTGCTGTTTGATATCGATGCGCTGGCTTTCGCTTTTTATTTTCGCTTAAACTTTAGTTACTAGAGTACACTAACATCAGTTATCAGCTGCTCGCGCTTCTCCGGGGAAAATTCTCTTGGCTCAGCCAAGTCCAACTTTCCATAGTAGTCGCCACTATTTGGCACTGACCTATCGAAATTCAATAGCGAAAGCGTGTACCCGGTTACTTCGTGCACAGCATTTCGAATGGCATGAGCTATTTTATGGATATGAACATCCCACGACCTATGGTCGTCTTCCACGAATGAACGAAGACAAGTACCGATGACACGGTTCGTTCGTTCGACGGAGTTCGCCTGCGGGTGATAATTTGCCGTGGGCCAAACTTTCTGCACTTTGTACTGAGTCATTAGATCTTTGAACAACTTGCCGGTAAATTGGGGTCCATTATCCGTAGTAACGATTTGGGGTACACCGAAGAGTAAGAAAGTCTCCTCTATGAACTTTACTATAGGCGCCGCCGTTGCCTGTCGCAAAGGTTGAACAAGAATAAACTTGGTGAACCAATCCGAAATAACTAAAAGGAAGGTGTTACCTTTCTTGGTTCTACGAAAAGGTCCCATGAGATCAATCGAAATGATCTGGAAAGAAAACTTGACTTTCTTTTCCTTACCCATGAATCCTGGTCTCAATTGATTCGTTGCCTTGCTGGCAGTGCAAATATCACACTTGAGAACATATCTCGTGATGTCGGATTTCATACGCGGCCAATAATAGAGTTCGTTAATTTTATTAAGCGTTTTAAAAATGCCGAAATGTCCGCTGAGCGGGTTGTCGTGACAATCTACCATAATTTCCCGACGACGCGACTTCGGTACCAGGAGTTTCCATTCGATAAGATTTGAGATTATGTTGTGCTTATTTGCTACAAATTTAAAAATGAACCCATCCTCAATCTTAAAATTGGGGAAAAGACTTGGATTTTCTCGAATATTGTCGAGGACTTTCTGATACCATGGATCAATGTCATCTGGCTCTATGAAAATTAAGTGAATATTCACCGGCGCTCTAGAAAGAGCGTCGGCAACTACATTAAATTTCCCCTTTCTATGTACAATACCGAAATCATATTGGTTTAATCTTACGCTCCATCGAGCGATTCTTCCAAGCGGAGATTTGACCGTCTCCAGCCACTTCAACGCTTGGTTGTCGGTAATGACAGTAAAACGGGTTCCTTCGATATAGGGACGAAACTTTTCTACGCCGAAGAGAAAGGCGCAACATTCCTTCTCCATCGCGTGATAGTTGAGCTCACTGCGGGTTAAGGTACGGCTGGCATAAGTAATCACCTTCTCGTTATCACCTTCATCTTGGACCAAGATGGCTCCAAGACCGGAATCACTTGCGTCGGTTTGTATAATAAACGGAAGAGTGAAATCTAGACTTGATAATATTGGTGAAGTAGTTAATAAATTTTTAAGATTATTGAAAGCTCCGTGTGCATTTTCAGACCAAGAAATTTTTTGACCTTTGGCCTTACCTTTGAGAAGGTGCAAAATAGGTGCAGCCACGGAAGAAAAATTAGGAATAAACCTCCTGTACCATCCTGCCATACCGAGGAATCTTTTTATTTCTGTAGATGTTTTTGGGGCTGGGTAGTTGACAATAGCATCGACTTTGCTGGAATCGGTCCCAAGACCTTTCTCATCTACCACAAAACCTAAATACTTCAGAGACTCTCTGCAAAATTCACACTTTTTTAAATTAATTGTGAGACCTGCTTTTCTCAATCTTTCATAGACTTGAGTTAGGGTGTCTAAATGTTCTTCAAAATCGCTCTACGCAATGATAATATCGTCTAGATAGACAAAGACGTTCTCGAATTCGGGACCGAAAATCGAGTCCATTAATCTCTGCAAAGTTTGTGCGATATTATTCAAGCCAAACGGTAGAATATTAAATTCAAAAAGGCCGCGCTTTGGAATGGTCAAGGCGGTTTTCTCTCGTGATTCGAGAGCTAACGGTACCTGCCAAAAAGCTTTACACAGATCTATTGAGGTTAAATATCGGGCATCGCGTAAGCGATCTAAAATATCTTTAATGTAGGGCAACGGATATGCTTCGGGTTTAGTGACTTCATTTAATTTTCTCCCATCAAAACAGAATCGCATCGTGCCATCTTTCTTTTTCACCATTACTGTTGGCGAGCTCCATGCAGAGAACGATTTTTTGATAACGCCCAAGCGTATCATCTCGTCTGCCTCTGCATTGACCTTCTCCAACATTGCCGGTGAAAGAGGATAATGTCGTTGCTTTATGGGGTTTGCTGTGCCGGTATCTATTACGTGCTCAACCATACTCGTTCTTCCTAATTTACTAGGTGCAAGCTTTTGGAACAAAGAAATGATTTTATCTAATTTTTGAATCTGGTCGTAACTCAGGTCTAATCTGGAATGAATTATTTGTTCAGTTGAAATTGCGTTTAACGCAGAGGGGATCGTTTACGAATCTGTACTAAAATCGGTCTTGATTTTAAAAGCTTTGCAGAATTCGTAACCTAAAATGAGTAGATATTCCACCGTAGTTGAAATGATTACTGACAAATTTTTGGTCACTCCGTCTAACGTTATTGGTAAGGTGCTAGTACCTAACACTTTTTGCAAAGTGCCATCAGCGGATTTTAGTGCTATGTCACTACGATTAATAGATAAATTTAATTTATTTAAAATATTCAGTCCGTCGCGGCCTAAAACTGACTGGTTTGCGCCAGGGTCAAGAAAACCAAGAACATCCACTCCCAAAATATTGATTTTTAAATATGCCCTGTTGTCAAACGGACGATGGACAAAAAGTGTCTCAACTTTCGAGGGTTTGGCTCTACAAAAAGACTTGACGTTAGCCAGCCAATATTGCCACTCCGGGCAGGTAGCCTTCATAATGAAAGGGCTAGGAATGGGAGGGCTACTTCTCATTCCTGCCTTTTTACGTTTTTTGAACATTTCGTGCAGTTAGGGTAAGTAATATCAGGAAATCGGGAAAATATGCTTTTAGCAGTACTTCAGCAGTCTCCTCGAGGCTCTCCGTATAGGAGCCGTCCTCGCGGAGGATCGTGCCAGGCTGCTGATTAGGTTTGCTCGAAGAGGGCGTCCTTGTTGTGGCATCAGCCGGCACCTGATTTCCCTCACTTATACCCATGAGGTCAAGTTCAGCCGGTATAGTTCGTACCAAAGCTCAAAACTTATACAAACATCAGCGCAATAACGAAAACGCGTCCAAATACTAAAAAGCCCAACTTGAAAACATTCGTTGAATGTTTGATTTCGTTTTGACAGCTACACAAGCTACATGAAATGGTATTAGCACAGGTATTAGTATTGTTTCATAATATAAATAACAATCAGCCTTCTTTAAGGCTATTTTAACCTTATTTACATTTTTTAAATTTTCGCGCCAAGCTAATGTTTTTACGTAGCATTTCATATGTATGTACTTCGCCCTCTTTGCTCCTCCTTCGTGCAGTGTATAAGTTTTGAGCTTTGGCACAGCTCTACCTGCTCCACTGTTAGTGTCGGTGCTTCGCTGGTTAGGCGTTGCACCCTCACTTTAAACTTGGAGAACTTATAGCTCAGCCTCTCCTTTTTTTGGTTTGAGTGCCTCGACGTCCTCGGCTCCGACACCGAAGCCAATGAGTTTCCCCAGAGGGTCACTCCTGTCAGTTTCGAAGAAGACTCACCACTCTTCGACTCTTGCCCAGGGATTCTGAACCTTGAGCCGTCCGATCACCTCCCCAGTGGGCTCGGGTTTCCCCGGAATCCAGAGGGTGGCTTTGGACAGCTTAGGCAGATCATCCACCTGAGCAACTCTAGACGAGCTCCCTCCCATAGTTTTGGGAGTCCAGCTACCGTCATTTGCAGCCACTTTAAGGAACCGTCATCATCGCAGGAAATCCTTAGGACTTGACCTGATTAATGAAAGTCCCCAAAGGTGGGTGCTACCATTGCCCCATCCTTGGCCATCGAAATGGTCCTGTCAAGGTCTCCGTGATTTTGCCCAGAGGGTTAGAGCGGTCAATCACTGCTACTCGGAGGTGCTTTACAGCGGCCTCCTTGTAGCTGATCGCACCCGCTACATTTGATTTTGGTGTAGGTGCAGTCATCTTAGCCCTCTTCCTCAGATTGCTCTGAGGTGATGGCTGCGAGTCCCTAGACCTGACCCTTACTTTTGCCTCCCTGTTAAAGGGGGCCTTGAATTCCCAATTCTTTGGTGGTGCTGATTGTTTTGCCAGTCCTGAACTAGAGGGCATGCTATCCTTACCCTGAGGTTTGGACAGCCTGGCCTGTTCATGGCTGGTTTTAGTTTGCAGGGCAGGTACTTTGCCTGCCTTCTGCTTTTTTGCGGCGTTTCCTCTCCGCACCGCAGGGTCTTTGCTTTTTACGGCTCGACCCCTCAGTGTTGCCATCAGACTGGGCATCCGCTGGGGACGTCCCTGTCTTGGCCCCAGAGAGCACGACCACGTTAGCGTTTGAGCCGCTGGTAGCAGGACATCCAAGGTGGACGTACCTGCTCCAGGGCGAATTTGCTGGGTGTCCTGAGCGGACACTCCTGCTATACTTTTTGACAGTGTTTCCCCTAAGAGTGCAGCTGCCTATTGTTTTTTGTAATCTTGTTGATTCATATAAGAAAACCATCTTCATCCTCCAAAGCTCCCCACCCTCCGCCGAGCCCGCATCAGGGGACGCCATTTAGTACGCCAGGGATACTCAGAAGATATAGGAACCGGTGAGGCAGAGTGTTTGCACACTCCGTCCTCACCTAGAAGCTCGTCCCGCCATCCTCAGATGGAGGACAGCAAAGCCGATTGATCTGGGTGGACTAGTCCAGACCTCCCGTTTGAGTAGAAATCGAGGCCAAAGTGGAGTGTTGCCAGACCCAGGAGAACTACAACCGCCCCCGAGCTAGCTCAGCCACCAGGATCCTTTCATCCTACCTTACGGGTTTCCACGCACGGCAAAAACACGCGGGTACCTTATTAGTCTGGTTTCTCCACGACGACCGTCATCCCGGTTCTTGACAAGCCAGGTACTGAGCACAAAGAGTTTTAAGTCCCGACCCAGCCCAGCAGGTCAGTCAGACCGAACACGAGGGGGTTTTAATTTCCTGGCCCGAATACTAGCAGGTGCACGCCCGCCGCATCCTTGAAACACGCAAGCCCCCTCACTACGTCAAGGTTAGGTACTTCGAGGGGGTAAAGAATACTTAAAAAGGAGAAAAAAAGCAAAGAAAATCAATGATATGGGGCGTTAGCACTTTCAGATGCTAAGGGTTTTGAGGAAAAAAAGAATGAAATTAAAGAGCTGTCCACAAAGATCGAGCAAACGGATGAACAATGGAAAATGGAAAGACATGAGCTGAAGGATGAGATGGAAGGCCTCGATAGCAGAGTTATGAGATAACTCTGAGATAAGGCAAATGCCTTACACATATTCGGAAAGCTGACGGTTTATTATACCCTCCTCATTCCTTTCCTCTCGAAAGAGTATGGTGACCTCATAGAGATGCTTCGTTTACCGTTAAGGACCGTGTCTTCCGGTCATGCGCCCTATGCGATGCCTCCGCCAGCCCACAACCCGTCATCTTCTTCACCTGGTCCGTCCACCGGGTTGGCGATCTTCCTCTGAGTCTTCGTCCCTCCACCTTGCCCTCCACAACAAGTCTTTCCATTGAGTCGCCGCTTCTCGCTATGTGCCCGAAATATCGCAATATTGACTGTTTTTTTTCCTGCAGGGAAGGGGGAAACCTTCATAGGCACCACCCCATCAGGGATGGCAGTGTCAGATTCTAACTGACTAAAACAACCCCCTCCCCGACGACAGCGGGTTTTACCTTCTCGGCATTACTTCCGCTGTCGTCTGCGATCTTCCATGCTGCATCGATGATGCAGGCTGCCGATGACCTCCCGGTTTAGCACGAAAGTTTGTGTCCGGGAGGTCAGGCACTATCACTTGATTCTACTTTTTCAATTGAACCGGACACACCGCTCGCCGCGATCCAACACGTCTCACCGGGTCACCTAGTGGTCCGTGATCGTCAGTTAGGTGAAAGTCCACTCGTCAATAACTTAATAGGCGGAAATTCCGGCGACAAAGTCAAGGCCGAGCCGACCGTCATCCATACCGGAGACCCCGAGCCCCCAAGCGACCCTGCAAATCATATTAAATCAATCATATTGTTGTTATCAGTCTTTTTGTGATGTGTAGTTCTACTATAACGGATATGTTTGTCCTATGTGCTTTCCATGGTATTCTTAAGAGCCTTCTGTATACCCACATTTCGAACGCGTCGACTCTTTTGACGTCTGCCTTTTTGAGCGTCCATGTTTCCGCTGCATACGTTGCAATGGGAAAGATCAGGGCGTTTGCCAGCCGTAACTTTGTCGTTTTTGATATGGATGAGTCTTTCCAGATTTTTACCAGTCTTGTTGTTGCTGATCTGGCTATTGTCAGTCGTCTCCTGATCTCGCTTTCGCATCCTCCATTTCTTTCTATGAGCGAACCCAAATAAACAAAACTATCCACCACCTCATACCAAGCTATTTCAATTTCTGGTACGTTAATTTGCTCTCTGTCTATGACCATAATTTTTGTTTTGCCTTTGTTAAGTTCCAAGCCGTATTTCTTGCTGTATGTGTCCAACTTTTGCATTATTAGTTCGATCTCTTCCTTAGTTGATGCTACGATTAAAGTGTCGTCGGCATATCTCAAGTTATTAATTTTTCTTCCGCCTATGGATACGCCTCCTTTCCATTCGTCTAAGACCTTGCGCATTACATATTCGCTATATATTGCGATGGTCTGAAATAGCCCATAGGATAATTCAAGTTATTCAGTAGCAAAAACAGGGGGTTTCTCAATACTTGTGTTCATCCGCGAACATTCAATTTCTGCGACAAGTATTATAAACATTAAAAAAGCTTTATAACTCTGGAAGATAATATTTAAACATGCTAAATTATATCAATTATAAATCTGTCACTTCAGATTTACCTTAAAGTATACGTTTGTATTGAAAAAACAATAAAATTGTAAAATTTTCTATTATCAATTTCAACTAAAATGTTGTAAATTTGTTTTGCAAATATCTTTCAGAATAACAATTTTTGTATGATATTGTGTACTATGTAACTTCTCATTTTTTGTGCTTTATAAGATTGTTGTAATATGAACTTCCAAGTGTGTGAGTTATATCTTTCCATAAACTGGCCATTACATATTAAATTCTTCCTGTTTAATTTATCAAGAAAGCATTGCACCCATGTGAGGTACGATTTTGCATTTTCCCATAGAAACTGCAGAATCGCAAATTACACAGAATTTATAAAAGAATTGTATTAGTATTAGATCGTTAGTAGTATTAGATCATTAGTTAACAGTAGATGTTAGATTATTCATTAAGAAAATATTAGTTGTTATAAGTTGAATATTAATTGTGTAAAAATCAATAATAAATACAAATAAAAAATTAATGTGTTTTTTAAAAAATTAATTTGGGAAATCCAAAAGTTCACCGGCGCAGTCGCACGGATCCGAAATTTTGTTGGAAAATTAGAACAAAAATCGTCTAAAAGTTCCAAAAACCACGGAAGCTGAAAAAACTACTGACAAAAATAGCCGTAAAACAACCGATTTCAATTGGAAGCGAACAAAAATCGTCGCAACATTTGGGATCAACCCTAATTTTAAGAAGAACCAAGTGGACAAGAATCGCCAGAACTAATTTTAAGGAAAGGATACAACAGCAAGCAAGAAGTATACAAAATCGATACAGAACGCAAGCCACGGATCAACCATAGCGGATTGATAATAGCGTGAGTAAAGGAAGCTCAAATTCCTAATTCTTACATTAAATCCATATTTTATAATATAAATTGAAATAGTCATACGCGTAATAATTTAGATAAGTAATATTTTACATTTTACAATTAAATTACACCTAGTAATAAGATTCGTTCACTAGGAAATTCTATTTTTAAACCTAAGTTCATGAACACTGATATTTCTGCATTATTTGACGATTTATCATTGCAAGACGATACAAAGGCAAATGCAAACACTAATAGTAATTTAAATCAAAACACTAGTAACCAAAATAAAAAAGATTACCAATTTATAAGATTATATTTGGACACAATCTCCACTTTCGATGGTAATCAAAACGCGGTAAATATATTTATTGACGCGTGCGAAAATTTTTTATCAACATTTTACAATTCAGAAAACCCAGCAGACGAAATAAATCAGTTTTTATTAAGAGCAATTTTAGGCAAATTACGAGATCGGGCATTAACGTTAATTGGTAATAGACAGGAATTAAATGATTGAGATGCAATTAAAAGGACAATAACTTTAAGTTTTAGCGATCAAAGAAATTTAGATTGTTTGGTACAAGATCTCATTTTGTTACGTCCTGGCGCGAACAAAACTCCTTACCAATTTGGAAAACGTTGTCAAGATTGTAGATCTTTAATTTTATCGAAAATAAACACAAGCAATTTAACACCTGCCGAGAAATTGTTACAAGTAAAAAATTACGATGACTTATCATTAAAAACTATACGCGAGTATATCAACTCCAAAATAATATTAGATTAAGAAACCCGGACTCACTAGAAATCGCGATGGGGCTTGTTTTAGAAGAACAGAATTTCTTGTATTACTCCCAAAAACAAAATTCATTACAAATTCAAAATTTACGAACCAATAACACGCAAAATTTTACCTTTAAAAATAATTCTAAATCTAACAATAACTCGATGCAATTTAATAAATTTAAACCAAATCCATTTACCTTCCAAAATAAAATGTCAAATTTCCAAAATTTTAAACCTAATAATTTTCAACAACCACAACATTTTCAAAATTTAGACAGAATAATTTTCAACCATCACCACACTTTCAAAATTTTAGACCAAACAATTATCAACAAACACCAAATCAAAATTTCAATAACTCTTTTCAACCTGAACCGAATTTTCAAAATTCACATTCTCAAAATTTTAATAAGCCATTTGTGTCGAGACAAAACTCGAACAGAACCTCTTTTAAACCCACCCCTATGGATGTAGACAGTAATAGAACAAACTTTACTAGACCATCGGTACGTCCTAATTTCCAACCATCATATCATTTAAACGTTAACCCGGCAAACCATGAAAATTCATACGAAGAACAACACCAACCGGAATACGAAAGAAATTTCGAAAACGAAATTTATCAAAACACAGATCCAATCGATAACTTCGAACAAGAAACAACCGGAAATTTTCAGTTGGAAGAAGATCAAGACCATTTAACGTAACAAAAAATTTAAACATCATCGAAAATTATCATTTGCCATCACACCCACATAACTTAATGAACTCCTTAAAACCCACCAATTTTAGAAAAACAAAGTTTTTCAAAAAAGTAATTTAAATATTGTAAAAATTCCAATTAACCATAACTTAAAACGAAATCATTTTAAAAATCAAGAACCAATCAAAAATTGTAAACCCCTAATAGCTGACAGTATTAACGAATTGCGAATATTACAAAACCAAATTTCAAAAACCAATCAAGTAATTAAACAAAATTTAGAGTCAATAAAATTAGAAATTGAAAATTCAAATATAAATACTATCAATAATCTTGAATGTCCAAAATTTAATTTAAATGACATTCAAACAAATAGATTATTGTTGAAACTAAATAATTCTAAAATTCTTATCGAAACTATGATAAATCAAAATTATAAAAAATTAATATTGCTGTAAAAACCAATATCAGAAAATAAATAATCAATTCAATCAGAAGTTCAAAATTTAAAGTCATCAGAAATAATTAAATCACCTTATTTAGAATTGATAGATTTCAAAAGACAAAACCTAGATAGAAACCTCAAACACGCAAATAAAAAATCAAATAATAATTATAAAAGAAAACATTTAAGAAATTGTCATCTTTTTATAAATAAATCACAACAAATTTTTAAAATCAATAACCGAAAAAGGAAAAAATTAAATAACCATTACATCGACCAATATTCACCTTTAGTACCACCATAAAAAAAACCAATTTTTTTCACGCAATTCAACAATTCACGATTTCAAACAATTAATAAAACTTAATAATTCAAAATTTTACAAAATTCCAAATTTTCAAATTTTACATAATATGGACCTGTTCAGTTATAATAACAAAACATTTAATAATTATTGATGCATTTACCAAACTGGCGCTAGCATTTAAAGTAAATTCTAAAAAAATAATTAATAATAAAAATAATAAAGCAGAAATAGTTAATCACAAAAATAAAAGAAGCGAAATTATTCATTTGAAGGTACTAAAAAGACCTCCTATGGTTTCAGATCGTTCTGGCCCATTACCACAACGGAACCAATCGCTAGACGAATAACAGACAACCCAGGACTATTCCTGGGTGATAATCTATATCAAATAACAAATCACTTAATAAATTCAATAATACACAAATTTTCCAAATAAACCCCGTAAATGTAAAAAGACAAAAACGCGGTGCCATAGACGGATTAGGTTCCCTAATAAAAATTATAACAGGTAATCCAGATAATGATGATGCTCTACGTTTTGACAACGCAATTCAAAATTTAAATAAAAACCAAGATAAAATCAAAACCATTGTTGACGACCAAATAACGATAATGCAAACTGTTATCTCAAAATTTAACCAAACAACAATCACTCTCGTTAATAATCAAAAACTATTAGAATTTAAATTAAACCTATTTCAAAATTTTATAAAAACAACTGAAACACAAAATTTAAAAAACGAACATTTCAGATTCGTGATGACGGCAATTTCAGAATTGATAAATACCCTTCAAATAGTTAACAATTTACTAAACAATTTAGAAACAACAATCAGCTTTGCAAAAATGAATGTTTTTCACAGCTATGTAATTGAACCAATCGATCTTTTAGAAGAAATTAAAATCATAAATAATGTAACCAAAGATGCCAGGTTACCGTTCGAACCAATTTTAGATAATATTTTAATGTTTGAAAAAATCATTAGTATTAAAAGTTATACAAAATTAAATCAAATAATTTTCTTGCTTGACGTTCCGATAGTTGAAAAAGAAAAATGTGACTATTTCAAATTATATCCTTTACCGATTTCCACTACCAAAAATAACTACAAAATTATCCTACCCAGTTCAAGATTCCTTATTTTAAATGATCAATATTATTCCAACTTTGAAGACAGATTTCTAGAAATACGATTCGGCGAATATTTGTGCGAAGAAAATACATCCGAAATACAAACAAAAAACGAAGAAAACCCATGCGAAGTGCAAATCTTAAAATTCTCAGAAAATACAACAAATTGTATTCAAGGAAACATCAAATTAAATAACTACAAAATTCAAAAAATTGAAAACGGAAAATGGATAGTGATAACTTCAAATCAATTATTGGCTCATCAAAAATGTAAGGAAGAAAAAGAAGTTATTCCCTTAAAAGGAACATAATTATATAATAGAACTACCAAAATTCTGTGAGTTAAAAATAAAAAACACTAAACTTCAAAATTTAAAGGTCGTAAACAAAAATGTGAAATTCTTCAAAATACCGGACTTAAAATTCTCGTCGACAGAAGTAAAAAGTGACGGCTCCGTAATCAAACCATTAGAACTTTCAAAATTGGACCTAAGTGAATTCGGTAAAATACAAAGTGAACTCAAGAATCAAAAAGTGAAATTAAACGACGACAAAGTGATTCACCTTAATAAAACAAGTGTTTGGACAATTGTAACAAACTTTTGTAACATTCTGGTTTGCGCTGGCAAATTTTATTTGGCAGCAAGTTTTATTTCTTTTTTTAGTACAAATTTAATTTCCGACGGAGCATAACATTAACACCATTCAATTTTACTAATTTATTCGACTTTAAGTCAATAAATTAAATTTCAACGTCAGCACTAGGCAACCCAAACGACATCCAATATTACTAATTTATTTTTCGGTGAACAATTTTCCGATTGACCAATGGGATCGATTTTTGTATCGCTCGGTCATAGATGAAGTGCGCAAAGGTTGCCGTAGAAGGTTAACAAGCCATGTCAAGGCACCATGACGTAAAATTTATGTTCTGTCGAATTTTTAATTTCAATTCGAGTTTTTTAAAGCAATTATGCTTAAGAATGTCATTAAGTGGTGAAGATAGTTATCGTGCAGGGTTTACCCTAATTTTTTCTTACACCCAGTGCTTAATTAACGATTTACGATCGATTTAATGGATTTGCCGATTCCAACACATTTTCAATGCCACCGCGCCATCTTGATCGGATATCGAAGGTTTAAATTTCAATTATCTGGAGTGAGGCCCAACAGTGCCTACCATAAGGTCGAAGCATCTCCTAGCGAACCTTTAAACTTCAACCATGGGCAACCCAGAGAATTTTCAATAAAATTCTTAAGGAAAATTGACGCCAGCTTTTAAACTCAAGATGGGGCGAGTCCAGATGTCAAGCCGACCACAAATTTTCAATCTTTCCATGGCGTGCCATAAGTTTCAAAAATTTTACTACAACCATTTCAAGCACCTGGTGATATTGTCGATTTTAATAATTTTTAATTCAAAGAGCTTTTAGCTAATTTTTTTTGGTTAATAACATAACGTACTATTGTGTTTTTTTGAATGTTTTTAGGAAGATCAATTTTATTAGCAGAAATGTTGCTAATCCTTTTGCGAGATGAAGGCTAGCCATCTACTCCAACTTTTTATCAAACCAGTTCAATCGTAAGTAGTCCAAAATTTCACTTTATGTACAAATTGTTAATTAACCAGTGCTTTTTTAAAATAACGATCAACCAATTTTTTCATTAACCTACTTGGGTTTGTCTACCTTCAGTAGAACAAGTAGCATAAATTTTCTGCTGATTTTGCTTCAGAGAAAAGCGTTTTCCGCACGCTAACATTTTATAAATAAATTAAAATCCGTCACTACACCAGAAGAAATTTAAAATCCAATTCGACCAACGATCTAAATATTTCGCACGATAACCAACTTCCGACAGTTTTATTTTTTTGTAAAAATATTTTATTTCCATCTTATGTAGATATATTATATGTGTGATTAAGAGTCTGTTATATTTTGCTAAAGATAGCCATTCCATCTTTTATTTTTATTAAATGTGTGCATTCCACGAAACCAAGTTTTATTTTATTTTTAATTTCCATTTTTGTCTCAAGAGAAGTGACTAACCAGGTGAAAGTTTCGGTTGAGACTGGCGCCCACAGGTAGTAGTTTGTTGTGCAAAGAAAGTTTTTTTAAGGATCCACGAATCTCTTTGAGAAACCCCGCTCTCAAGTACTTGGTATGATAAATACAGAGCTAAGCCGTTACGCATCCTCCATCGGCGAACATGAAAAGGGCAAGGTGAATGCTGAAACTCTTTTTTAGATGACCATTTGCCGGGTCATCACTTTTTGTAATCGTTTATGAGTTTTGAGCTTAACACAATTTTAATCTATTTGATCATTTTATTGTGAACAATTTATAAAGTTTGTATTTATATTAGGAAACGTAGAACTCCTGAGCCAAAACAACAAACTGATGAAACTAAACAAGAAAACGTAGAACTCAAATCAACTACCCCGGATATCCCAAAAAAATTTAGTCACCGAAGTTCCAAAATTTTCAAACTTTCGCGGGAGAAGTTATATCTTTCCATAAACTGGACATTACATAATAAATTCTTCCTGTTTCATTTATCAAGAAAAGCATTGCACCCATGTGAGGTACGATTTTGCATTTTCCCATAGAAACTGCAGAATCGCAAATTACACAGAATTTATAAAAGAATTGTATTAGTATTAGATCGTTAGTAGTATTAGATCATTAGTTAACAGTAGATGTTAGATTATTCATTAAGAAAATATTAGTTGTTATAAGTTGAATATTAATTGTGTAAAAATCAATAATAAATACAAATAAAAAATTAGTGTGTTTTTTAAAAAATTAATTTGGAAAATCCAAAAGTTAACTTGTGTATTAAGCGTACCTAAAGGTCAATTTCCTAAATCAACATGGATATCGGTGGAAGATTATTTTGAATTAGTCAAAATCGGTTGAAAACTTCGTAATCTAAAATAAACAGTGATTAATACAGATAATAAATCTTAAAATTAATAAACAATTACGACTAAACAGTTGGATAATTAAATTAACAATAAAAATTTGGTATATCACTTATAGGCCAGTCATTGGGGATCAAAAATAGGGCTTACCTGGAAATAAGTCCGGAAGTTTTGAAACTTTGCAGGTTTGTAGTTTAGTCCACCGAGCTCTGGGACACATTATCATGCAGATTGTGGAATTTACAAAATTTACGCAGATGTTTGGTTCCACAATAAAAAGTTTAGGTAGTTTCTAATTTGGTGGTAAATAATTAATTAAGTTGGAAGTTTACTTATACGCACGCGCTAAACTTCACGTGTATACAACAATAATTGTTTATTGCCAATTTGGCCTAATTTAAACCATTTTTAACCTTTTTTTAATGCCAAGCGATAGGTCATCGTCATGAAAGGTTTATTAGTTCGATTAAAAGTTTTGGTAGTCTTTGTTTTTTCGTAATTAGTTAACTAATAAAATTTTTTTGACAAGTTAGCCCCCTTCAATCGATTTTTCAACTTTTGTTTAGCTCATGTGATAGATTATAATATGTAGAAGTATGGTAGCCCTATAAAAAGTTTTCGTAGTCACTAATTTGGTCAAATCATTAATTAATTTTTAAGTTTACTTATGCGATATACAATGTGTGGCGCGGATTGTATTTCTTATAATCTTATTAAATCATCTTTTATTAGAATGCAGCGCAAACTTCTTGTATAATGCTATAGTTACATTTTAGGCTTCTATACAAAGTATAGCAAGAAGCCTTATGATCTGGCTCCGTGTCTGTCCGTCTGTCCGTCCGTCTGTCCGTCCGCATAATTCAAAATCATACAGAGCGTTTCAAATCGTGTTGAATATACTCAGTGTGTATAGAGGTCTAAGAACTGGGTACCCAGTGCGCTATTAGGCTTCTATACAAAGTATAGCAAGAAGCCTTACGATCTGGCTCCGTCTCCGTCTGTCCGCATAATTCAAATTCATACAGAGCGCTCCAAATTGTGTTGGGAAACACTCTGAAAATGAGTAGATATGTGAAGAAGGTTGCTGAAATATACATAACTGAGTGGTTTACCTATATATTGTTGATCTCTTTATTTGATCCGTTGATCTATTGATGCATTGAGTTTTAGGCTTCTATACAAAGTATACCAAGAAGCCTTATGATCTAGCTCCGTGTCTGTCCGTCCGTCTGTCCGTCCGTCCGCATAATTCAAAATCATACAGAGCGTTTCAAATCGTGTTGGAAATTCTCTGTGTGTATAGAGGTCTAAGAACTGGGTAGCCAGTGCGCTACTTTTAGGCTTCTATACAAGGTATATTTATGATTAGGGCCAATTTATTTGTCAAATCGTCTTGACGTTTCTTCGGCGAATCGCCCATGAAAGCTGCGGGTCTCGCGGAAGGAGGAACAACCGGTAAAACCGTCATGATCGGTCGGGTCGTGAGTATTTCGGATCCATTCCCAGGGCGCTGCAATCTGCGTCGCTAATTTGTCTAAAGATATGCAGCACTTCTTCCGCCAACAAATACTTTTTTTCTTGTGGAACCTTTCCGCCGGATTCCTTCCATTCGGCCGTCAAATCTAAACCCGATTTTCTAATTACAGGTTGATGATTTCCACATCCACCATCCGCGTGACATATTGTTTGTTCTTTGCACAAACCGTACACTAGTTCTAAGCGTTTCTTGGAATCGTCTGCAGTTATCTTCTGAGCGTGTTCGAAGTGGTTTTGTTTTTTTGGGTTCACCAACAATTTACTGCAATTAAAGCAGACGCAGCGTAAAACTTTCATGACATCTTTAATCATGCCAACGTGAAAGATCGGTTTGGCCAATTCGATGTGACCAAAGTGACCGGGGCAAGTGTCCCGGTCGCCTTCGCATGTTTGACATGGTAAAGTGCTGTCAAACGCTCCCATCCTCGGATCCATCAGGCCGCCCACTTTTGGAAGACTTCCTTCCATAATTTCTACATGATTTATACCTTCTGGGACGACAGACATGCTACGAATATCTTCCAGACTAAAAATGCCAAATTTCACATTCTTTACAGTTTTGAAAGCAGATTTGTTTTCGATTAATGCCATTGTTAATAATTTACTTTTACTTAACGCGCGAAAAATTAGCCAAACTGTTACATCTACTATACTCATAGGGCGATGTCCTATATAAGCAAATTGATCTGATGATACATTGATCCGTTGATACGATGATCCGTTGATACGATGATCCGTTGATACGATGATACGATGATACGATGATCCGTTGATACGATGATCCGTTGATACGATTATACCATGATACGATTGTCCGTTGATCCAATTATTCTTTGACTAGTTGAAAAGCCCGTCCACGGACGGTCAGCTAGATAAGTGAACACTTGTTGCGTTCATAATCTTCCCCCTTCCATAACTACTATTAGTGTTTAGGTTGGTGAAAACTTTGGGCTAATCAGATTAGGTTTATTTTACCAAAAAAATGACACGCCGTAGCATCAGCAGCAGAGAGCTGGTATTTCATATATTTAGAAGATAGTACTTATTAATTTTAATTTGTGTTTATTTATTAATTAAAAATAAATTATTGTCGTAAATAAAATCTTTGGTAATACCTAGTGTGTTAGTACTTCCTTGTACACAACATTTTTCGTGAATACTGACTGTGAACCTTCAATCAATTTCCCTTATTCTCTTCCATCAACTATTTTTATCTTCAGATCTTCGCACTCTTGACATTGCCACATAAAGATGACCGTGACTGAACACCGGTTCGGGCAGATATAATCCAACTTTTTCTAACGTCTGCCCCTGAGCTTTGTTGATCGTCATGGAAATGGCAAGTTTAATTGGAAACTGTCGCCGTCTTAAAACAAATGGCAAGTCTGTACTTGTTGGGGCTAAATCTATGCGCGGAATAAAAACAGTCTGCTTTTCAGCAGTTCCTGTCACGACTTCAGCGATGATTAAATTAGGTTTTAACGATTTAACAATTAAGCGCGTCCCATTACAAAGACCACGTTTAGTGTTCAAATTTCTGAGCAACATAATCACACTTCCAACATTTAAGTGCATTTTGTGTACTGGCATCCCTGAGGGAGTTTGTTCATTCAAGAATTCAATCGGATAGTTTTCCCTGTCGTTATCATCACCATCGTCAATCGAATCGCTACTTAGATAAGTGAACACGCTGCCAACAAAAGGTCCAAAAATTTCATGGGTAACGGAAGTTTCGCATACAGAATTATGTGGAATCTCAATTATCTCTTCGGGTAAACCTTTGTTATTTGTAAGCTCCATTTAACCAATAGCCAATGAAATTGCAGAATTTTAATCTGAAAAGTTATGGTGCGACCTTTAGAAGAAGAAGCTAGAAGATTGTTTTTCAACTCGATTAGTGTACTTTTAGGTGGGTACAAAATTTTAACCAATCAAGTGCGAATACAAAAACTGACTCGCGGAGCAGCCGTAGCATCTTCTTATCTGATTATCCTGAAAGCCTTTTCTAAAATAAATCTATTTTCCTGTCATCTCGAATTCTTATTTTCCTATTCTCTTCGTAGCTTTCTTTCCTTAACTTTTTGTATCTTTCTTAAAACCCGTTCCCCTAATCTTCCTATTTTACGCCTGAGATTAAAACTTTTTCTTCTATAATTATTTTTTACCTTTCTTCCCGTTTTATCTTCACTTCTTCTAGTTTGTTTCTCACTTCTTGCGTTATCTCATCAGTTTCTTATAATTTCTTATTTTTGTTTTCTCTCTCTCTTTTTTCTGTCACCTTTTTGTTATCCTCTTCTATCTTTGACCGACGATGTGTCTTCATTAATTCATTTCTTCTTTTCGTTCCGTTCAGATCCCTCCCCTTCCATAACTTCGATTAGTGCTTATGTTGGTAACAAATTTGGACCAATGAGATTAGGTTTTGACACGCCGCAGGAGCGAGCTGGCATTTTATATAAATTAAGAAGATACGTGGCTTACTGGTCTAACTGCCGCAGGGATTAACGGCCAGAATAAAGTGAAGATAAGCTATTGTTCCAAGGATATGATTTACTAGATGATACCCCGTCCGAGGACGGGCAGCTAGAAGGACGGGCAGCTACCCAAGGTAACTTAAGTTGAATGAAGATTAAGGAAAGCTCTCAGTGCAATCCAAAAGCCATATGACCTTGGCTGCCTGCCCGTCCTTCTAGCTGCCCGTCCTCGGACGGGGTATCATCTAGTATAACAATAGATTCCCATGTTGATCGAGCGGTTGCGGAATTGTAACCACTTTACTTAAATAATTTACCTAAGGATAACCACTTCCTCGTTAGTTGTTACAAGTCCACTTTGATAACCGTAGATGTTGAACAGGTTGGCTAGCTCTTGGTTTTTTATGCCTTAGTCGTAGAGCGAGGGTTACTCTGATGTAATTCGAGTGTTCGGGGTTCGGTATTCTCTTGCTGCTGATACTAAATGCTCGGGGCGCCAAAAGGGTTAATAAACAAACACCGATGCTTAATCGTTCAATAACCATTTAATAAGAAAACATAAAAATAAAATTCTTGAGTGAACAGAAAATAAAACGTACACTTTGTGTAACTTATAATGACAATATTTGAACTAAACGAAATCTCTTGGTACAATATGAAAAACTTATTACTACAATAATTAAAATATTTACAAATAATTGAGTGTTCGTCTGAAAAGATCGTAGCCTCGTCTTGACGAAGTCGTGACGATTCACTAAAATGAATTGATACACAGATCATATATTATTTAACTGAGCCACCAATAACCAAAGCAAAAATGTTAATGGAAGCAATAGTACAAGTTGTTAGCAAACTACCAGAAATAAAGGTTGTTAACACAAAGCAAACCAATTTTATATTGTGAGTAATGCAATTACTCACGTTTACGATGGATACAAATTGCACGTAGCTGGAATCCACAGATCTGTAGGTTCCCCTCTCGGTACATTCAATTTCTGAATAAGGTTCTAAAAGAATACAACACATATACAAATCGATAAGCCAATTGTTAACAAGCAAACAATGCACTTTAAAGTTCTTCTCTGAAATTTGAATAAAAAATAATAAAATATGATACTGTGTGTCTTCGGGATGTTTTCTCCAAGTTGGTAGTTAAGTGAAAATAGTTTCGGCTTCAGTAGATTGAAATTGATCTTTGTCGTCAGCGTCTTTCTCAGTTTTTAAATTCCAAAAGTTTGTTATGATTTTAATTTGATAGGCCACCATTAATTCGACTGCGCGTAGCCAGGATAATTCCGTTTACTACTGCGTCTATCGATTGGAAATTGTAATGGCGTCTTTACTTGGTCTTCGATTTTTGTAAATCGATATTTTTGATTATAAAAAAATCGTTGGCTCGAAATAATCTACTCGAATTGTCACTTGACATTCGGTGAACGTAATACACAAAAACTTGGTAGTAATTTTCACTAATTACTTTAAAAATACTCAAAAACTAGGAGCACAAAATAATACGTGTAGTGTATGCCACTTCTAGCACGCCAACCTCGATTCGGCATGAAATCTACCGACGAGTAACTTCGACGTATTAATATTACGCCGTGAAAAGTAGTACTAATATAAAATTGGTGGCATTTGATTTTATCGATCTTTTCATACTAAATAATAAATATATACAGGATAGGAAAACTAAAGAAAGGTCTTTCGACAAAAATAGTTAAATCTACTCTATATATATAAAAAGATAAGGGTTTTTATGCAACGTTTTTATGCAACGTTTTATGCAACGATTTTATGCAACGTTTTCGATAATGGGATAATCTGACAACCAACAAAAAAATCTATTATATAAGTCAACTGCAATATAAATTAAAAACCAAAATTGGAAAACATCGATTTATCAATTTAACAAGGTAGTTCTCCAAGATTTTCTTCGTTTTAAAATATAAGGTTGGTAATCCCTTATCCATAAAACGTTTTGCAATTTCATTGGCTATTGGTTAAAAAAAAGAACCAATCATTAATTTGATTTAAAATTGTTATTCAAAAACGTTCCATGAAAAGTTTGCACATAAAGTTTTATGTTTTACTTATATAGAGTAAAGAGTACGGATTATCTGACCCGTAATCAGATTATTGCTTTCATCGTATCATCGGATCATTGGATCATCGTATCATCGGATCTTTGGATCGTCGTATCAAGAAGGAGAAAATTATTGACACTAATCCGCCCTGACCAAGGAGATTATCCTTATTAAAGGAGATTATCCTTATTAAAGGTGTACCAACTAAAACTAAAAACACTACATAAGAAAACTACATTATTGAACTAAAAAAACAACCTAATAGAAACCAAACCACCACGACCACTCGAATTAAAACTGACATAAAGAATTAAATCGACGTTACGTTACATTTAGTAACATTTGCCGAATTAACTTGCGATCATATTTCATCGAAAGTGCGATTATTACCGATTTTCTTACATATATTCATATCTACTCTATATATATAAAAAGATAAGGGTTTTTATGCAACGCTTTTATGCAACGTTTTTATGCAACGATTTCTTGCAACGATTTTATGCAACGTTTTCGATAATAGGATAATCTGACAACCAATAAAAAATTCTATTATATAAGTCAAAGGGAATGCAATATAAATTAAAAACCAAAATTGGTAAACATCGATTTATTAATTTAAAAAGGTAGTTCTCCAAGATTTTCTTCGTTTTAAAATATAAGGTTGGTAATCCCTTATCCATAAAACGTTTTGCAATTTCATTGGCTATTGGTTAAAAAAAAGAACCAATCATTAATTTGATTTAAAATTGTTATTCAAAAACGTTCCATAAAAAGTTTGCACATAAAGTTTTATGTTTTACTTATATGGAGTAAAAGAGTACGGATTATCTGACCCGTAATCAGATAATCAGATTATTGCTTTCTTCGGATCACCGGATCATTGGATCACCGTATCATAGGATTATAGCCTATATATTGTCACAAGTCTTTGTGACAGGGATCTTTTAGGCATTTTTGATTAAAATAGATTCAAAACTTTAACATAATTTATTTAAATAACTGGCAACGAATATTTACATGGGTCTTAAACTACTACTTAAAATTTATTCTTACATGATTATTTGGGGGTGAAACATTCCTATGTACATCCTTATCAACTAGGGGGTGGAAATCTTCTTACACATTGTAACTACATTTTTATAAATTAATCTTGACTGTTCTAACTTCAATTACCAACTCTCCTCTCCTGACATTCCTAACTGCTTATAAAACCGTTTTTCCTACGTTCAATTACCTCTCGAGAAAACTTTCCTATCAATCTGCATACTCATCACATTTTGCTATAATTGCTTAGGCGAGTCGTGTATTAATATTTTTATTTTATTATAAATGTGACATAACTCCCCCCTCTAAAAACGGCTGCCCCAAGTCGTTTCAAAAAAAAAATTTTCAATGGGCTTGATTCAAAAATTCCTTTCAAAAAACCCTTTAAAATAAACTTAAAATTAACAAGTATGTTAATAACATACAATACAATACATAAAAAAAATACGATAACAAAAACAAAAATTTTGACAAAAAGTTTAAACAAAAATTCTTAATATTCATTATTTACCACGTCTCTCTAATTTACAACAATATTATGATTAAAAAAAAAACTTTATGCAAATTATAACTTAATCGTATTGAAAATTCTAGTTCGAAGTGTCCTTTTTCTTTATAATTATTTTGGAAATTATTTTAAAAATATCTTTAAGATTATCCCACTTTGGTAATTTTTTAATTGACCTTTTGTGGCTTTATTTCGGTTTGCCCAATTAAGCCTTTGCATAGTTGTATGCTAACTCCATATAGGAATTTTATGTAGTTAGTTACCTTTTTAAACATTTTATGTCGTAACGTTATTTGGTTTAGTGGTATCCTTTTTCAATTATTTTGACTTACAGGACTGTATCTGTTTTAACTAGCAATGTTCAATACGTTTTCCTTAAAAAAAAATTTTCTATATTATTATGCGTAATGTTATTAATTGTTGTATTTCAGAGATTCATACTTTAAATTATTGAATTGGTTTCTTATTAAAGCTAATTAATCCTAGTAATCCTATCACTTAATTCATTTACATTTGACATTTACATATACCTTTGAAATTTACTTTTACATTTACATCTGACCTTTACCCCTGAAATTTATATTTGAATATATTTGAAATTTATCCCTTGTGTGAATCAACTTTATTATGTGCCTTTTTATTCTGCCTTATTATAGTGCCTTTACTATTTAATTTATCATTTCATTTAAATTCATTCATATCTTTTCATTCATTACTAACATTTGAATCCAATTTAATTGCCCTATTTTTATTTTACAAATATTTTGGCTGGATTTTTATTTCTTTACTTCTTGCGCCTATCTTTCACAATTATGATTTTCATTAATTGGTGTCTAACGTTTAACTAATAGTTTGCCTTATTTTTGTTCCTACATATTTGGCTGTTAGATGCACCTGGTACCTTTCGTTTAAATTCATTTATTTAATTACATTCATAAATACCCTTTAAATCCTATTTAATTGCCTTATTTTTATTTTACAAATATTTTGGCTGGATTTTTATTTCTTTACTTCTTGCGCCTATCTTTCACAATTATGATTTTCATTAATTGGTGTCTAACGTTTAACTAATAGTTTGCCTTATTTTTGTTTCCTACATATTTGGCTGTTAGATGCACCTGGTACCTTTCGTTTAAATTCATTTATTTAATTACATTCATAAATACCCTTTAAATCCTATTTAATTGCCTTATTTTTATTTTACAAATATTTTGGCTGGATTTTTATTTCTTTACTTATTGCGCTTATCTTTCATATTTTACTTTAAACATTTTATTACCATTTTTAACGATCCAGGTGGTGAGAAGAAGATGTTATCATTTAGCGCTTAAAGCTCACCGATTCTTCTGTATGGATTGTTTTTACAATTTTGGGACCCTTTTTGGTAATATTCCTAATTCATAATTTATTCTAATCACTGTTATTCACTTTTTATTTAATTACTCTGCTTTTCACTAACTTTTCCATTTTAGGCACTTTATTATTTTTCTTATTTGAAGGTTTTCTTCTTCCTCTTTGACTGGATAGTCTTATTGGCGTAGCACTTTTTTATTTCACATTTTGGGTTTTTTCGAAATCTTCTAAACTTTTCGCGCGGTACTGTAATTTTACTTTAATTTTTGAATGTTCAGGGGTTCTTTCTTTACTTATAAACTTGGTATATTTGGTTAGGCGGCTTGTAACTTTTATTAAATTTTCGACTGAAAATTTCGACTGTTTATTACACTAAATTGGATGACGTGTAGGTGGTGATTATTGATACATCACAACTTGGTTGACCCCTAACTATTTCCTTTTTCAACTAGTTGCACGAACGCTTTCTTTACTCATTCTTGTGATTTCCAAATCCAAAAACCAGATATATTATTTGATAAACTGTACCATATGAAATCCATCAATGGAGTGATCAGGTCCAAATCGAAAATCCATGGTCCCTTTTCCATTTTTCGCCATTCCTGTTTTAAAGTTGTGGCTTCTACGACGTTCGGCCAATCCAATTTGGTTTACCATTGTTATCCATTCCATATCTCCATAAATCCATTGTTAATATTAGACTCATCACCCTTGGAAGTGGTTTCCATACTGCTCCTAATGACTTTTTGGCTGTATGCGTATGGATACCTATGTTTATTTTGACTCATTATCTAAAATCAGAAAAATGTTATAACACGCCTAACGTAATATCATCTTTTGGCTCTTTTGTAAATGAATTTGTGAATAATTTTTCCTCTATTTTCCTCGTAGGTCGGTTTTTCCTTTCTACTTTCTAAGGTCTACAATGAAATACTTCTAAAACTTAAAAAATGTTATTGGCTTACTTCCTACACATATTATCACTAAATTAATATTAATATTATATCCTTTTATCTTGTATTATAAAAATTTCTTATGATTTAAAAAAAAATTCTTTTTTTTTTTTTTTTTTCACTTAAAAAATATGTTATGCCATAATGACCCAATCACCATTTAATGATGGTGTCTGATTTATCAGTTTGTTATCGTAAGAAAATCAGGAAAACTTGCGATTTAAGTATTTTGAATGACATCATATTTACAAATTCAAAATATAGAGATTGGTTCTGATTTATCAATTATCTTTGGAAAATCAGCAAAACTTGAGTAAAAATTGGAAAACATAAGCGCTTTACTTAAAATTTTCCATAGGAAAATGTGGTGAGATAAGTGATGCTGTAGGTAACTAATCTACTGCATCTCTTAACATGCACCCAGCAAAACACACGCCCTGTTTGGGTAGTTAGGCCAAAAGTTCGTATAATTCACTGTCCCTTTTTCCCGTTTTGGTACAGTTTAACGCCATGCTCCAGGGCGATTGATTCATGGGTTTTTTGTAGCTAATTACAATTGATAAACGATAATAAATGAAGATAATTTATTTTTTCATTATTTTTCATTTGTTTCATTCAGATATTTTTATCAGTCAATTAATCAATCAGATTCATTAGATAAAAAAAATAATAATATACTACGATAATCGGACATTAAGACATAACAAGATAATTTAACGCAAAACAACAAAATTGACCATATTTTATGGCATTTACCAAATTGTACCAATTTTAATTTTAATAATGATAAAATTCTGAAACAATGGTTTCGTGGAATTATCACCAATATTTTTTATTACTAATTATTTATTTTTTCTTTATATAGTTTATTACTACAATAAAATAAAACCCTCTTAAAATATCATTATTATAAAATTTCTTATTTCCTAAATTCAAATTTTGATTTTATAAAATTTATGAACACTTAAAGATGAAATAATAAATTTCATTTTTTTTAAATCACTTTAATAATTGAACTTTTACCAAATTTGCTTTTTGTGATGAATAGTTTTTAAATTTATTTATTTTAATGCCGAATCTTTTAAAATGTGAGCTTTTATGTCGTTTTAGTACCACTGTTACAATTTATTTATTATAATTTACTTCCATATACAATTAATTATACTTATCGATTCTTTGCCGATTTATTTAATCTTTACTTATTTATTCTCTGTAGAATTCATCATTCATTGGCTTACTTTTAAGCACAATTTAATTATTAACGCGCAATTATTGGCCCTATTCAATTATTTATTTTCTTTTAATTTATAAGAAGTAATTACGATTGACGATTTCTCTTTTTTAAAAGACATTTTTCGACTATAATTTATGCAATAAAAATTTCATATTTTGAAAAATTAGTTTTCAATGCATTCCAACTTAACCGTTTGATTTTATGTTTAATAAAATTTGCTATCCATCAACAAATTTTTTTTTTTCGTGTTCTTGAACTTTCTTTAAAGTATAATTTCTTTACGAGATAATTGTTGAAATTGTTCCTTATTATACCTAGTAATGAATAACTTATATAAAATTTATATTTAGTATTAACAAAACCCATTTAAAATATTACTATATCGGAATTATAGTTAATTCCTATTGTTTAAAATTAATACGATTTATTAAAATTTAAAATTGTTAAATTTACTTTTATAACTTTTTCTTTAAAATATGCATTTTAATCTTTACCTTATAATAATTAATTTCAAAATTGCATCGTTTTATTTTTATTGACGTCATTCTTAACTTGACGATATAGCAAATAAATTTCGATACCAAAGTTAAAAAAACTTGTGTTAATTTTTATGTTTTCCCAATTGCATTCCTCAAATAAAATTTTTAAATTCTTTTAATCAATTAATTGTAACCTTTCTTAATAATGTATGCATATACCTGCGTAAAAAAATTATCAATTTTCATTAAACCAATTCATTCAATATCATTAAATTCTATATAACATTGTTAAAATTTTAAAATAATACTAATTAAAAATTTTTAATTCCCTAAATTAATAGGAATAACAAATTTTTGTATTAATAAATGTTATTACCACATTCTTAACTCATAATATGTAACATCCGCGGTTTTATATTTCAGCTCATTACACGTAGTTTTATTATTACGATTGCAGTCTACCGTTATCAAATTTAATTTCTAAACAAATATTTTTTATAAAAAACGGAATTTACCTACATTGGAACCTATTTTTCAAATTTACCTAATAGGAATACATTTATATGAACTTTATAAACTTTAACAAAACTTTTGGTTTATTATTTTTGGATAAAAATTGTTGACATTAACTAAAATTAGGCTGTAAATTTTTGTAACTCCACTATAATTTAAGCATTTTAATAAAAATTTATCATTAATTTATAATAAATTACGTATCAACTTGTAAACAAGAAAAAATATGTAATTTAAGACATCATATCCTCTCTTCGGTGGTCGACCTTTCTGAAATGTCTATTATGCATTTCACACACCATATTAAATCGGTACTTTTCCATTAGTTTAAAATTTGCAATTAAAAAAACATTGTAATCAAAATTTGGAAACAAAAATGAATAACTATATTCGAACCCTTATTATTTATAAACATGTTAACCGTAACAACAAAATGTAGTCCATTTAAATATTAAAATAATGAATTAGTAAAATTTATTTGTAAACTTATTTTAACTAACTTTATCAAGAAAATGCATGTTGGTTTGTTATTTGGGGAAACAGAATCGATTAACGTATTGCGTAAGTTTTTAAAATAATAATTATGATAATTTGTAAAATATTTCGTTTTATTTTATTATAAATATGCGAAGAGGTAGGAACTGCATACACCGGCCGCGTGACCTGGACCGCAAGCTATCATGATACTCGCCCTCTTATTCATGTATTATATTATTTTATTTATATGTATTAAATTTATTTCTCAAAAAATCGGTCGCTATTCGGCTATAACAATCTTTAAAATAATGCGGCACTGTATTGCCTGTTAACCTTTGAAAAAAAAATTTATAGTCAATTTGATTTGAAAAAAAAAATTATTTGGGCGATTTATTTGAAGATAAATGCCCCAAAATGCCTGCCAAAACGGCCCTCCACCATATTTGTCACAAGTCTTTGTGACAGGGATCTTTTAGGCATTTTTGATTAAAATAGATTCAAAACTTTAACATAATTTATTTAAATAACTGGCAACGAATATTTACATGCGTCTTAAACTACTACTTAAAATTTATTCTTACATGATTATTTGGGGGTGAAACATTCCTATGTACATCCTTATCAACTAGGGGGTGGAAATCTTCTTACACATTGTAACTACATTTTTATAAATTAATCTTGACTGTTCTAACTTCAATTACCAACTCTCCTCTCCTGACATTCCTAACTGCTTATCAAACCGTTTTTCCTACGTTCAATTACCTCTCGAGAAAACTTTCCTATCAATCTGCATACTCATCACATTTTGCTATAATTGCTTAGGCGAGTCGTGTATTAATATTTTTATTTTATTATAAATGTGACAATATATATTTATAGGACGTTGATGTCTATATATTAAGTAAGTTAAAGAAGTTGTACTATCACGATCACAATTTGGAGAATTAAGTACTATAAAAGTAATTGAAGTAAAAAATAATTTAATACTATTGTCCAAAAATTACTACCATTCTACCTTTAAATTCAATAGCTGTTCGAGAGTTAACATCTAATCATTACCTTTCAACTTTGATCATATCACAAAATTTAATGAGATCCTGACGGTTAATACATAGTTTCGGCTAGAGATGAGGACTCATTTAAAAGTTATCTTTAACCAAAAAAGGATTTTACGTTTTCCGACTGTTATAATTAGCGGAGCTTCTTTAATTCTAAGAACAGATGGAATAAAAGCAAACAAAGGAGTGCGACCACAACGGGATACATCCTCAGATACTGAAAGTACACAGAAAGAAAAATAAGACGAAAAACATCTACTGAACGTTCGAGAAAACACAAAACTCGACAGCAACAACTACAAGAGAAATAAGAACCTTCAACAATCAAGACCACCAGCAACAACTTCAACTGAAAGAAGCAGAAAAAGAAGAACGCTACAGCAACCATCGACAGATCTGGCTACTGTTTTAGAATCGGTACAATTACAAGAGGAACAAGAACCTTCAACATCAAACCCACCAGCAAAAACTTCAACCGAAATAAACAGAAAACGAAGAGCGCTACAGCAACCATCGACAGATCTGGCCACTGTTTTAGAATCGGTACAACTACAAGAGGAACAAGAACCTTCAACATTAAAACCACCAGCAAAACCTTCAACTGAACGAAGCACAAAAAGAAGAGCGCTACAGCGATCATCAACAGATCTGGTCACTGTTTTGGAATCGTAACTCCTCATGATGCGGGTGAAATGACCGAGAAATGTTCAAATTGTTATGCTATTTTTTGGAAAAATGAATTTTGCAAGAAAAGTTTTTGTCATAATGGAAAAGTTAAACTGTCCAAATTATCGCCAGGATCCAAATTGGATACTGGCGATACATCTGCAAGCGGATTACCATTTGTACTACATAGACGACAATTTCCGATAGTGTTGGCATTCGCTATAACTATAAATAAATGTCAAGGGCAGAGCTTTGACAAAGTTGGTATAAATGTCGATAGGCCTTTGTTTAGTCACGGACAGTTATATGTAGCATTATCAAGATGTCGAGCAAAGGATGGAATACAAATTCAAAGTACAAGCGACATAACAAAAAAATGTCGTATGGAAAGAAGTTTTATATCTCGCAAGATTTCTCATTTATATGGAATTACGAGGTGGCGAAATGGGGGTGGCCAAGAAGGTCATTGGCCGAGTAGTTAGAGCAATCGACTACTGATGCTAAAGGCATTGGTTCGAGTCCAGTAGGAGTCAATTTTCTTTCGGACTTTCTTTCCTCCAATGAACCGTCTTCGTGCTTCGGAGGGCACGTTAAACCGGCGGTCCCCCTGATTTGAGCTGATCTAATATGTCAAACAGGGTAATAAAAAAAAATCACCCCTACTCCCCATCGACTACGCAATCGCGGAACTTCTCAGAACTCGGTCATCGAACGGACGTCCCTGGTTCGTGGTGCCGGCCATTGTTGGGGAGTTTTGGTCGGTGGTGAGGGCGAGAGACCGCCTAACGGCTGCGGTCATACTTAGCAGTGTCGACATTGTGGGTCAGGCTGGGGGTGAGCAACAAAGTGGAAGCAGTACAATGGGTCCGGTAGAGTGGCCTAAGTGCGTGCAGGTTAATACTTGCCACCCCCCCTTGTTACGAAAAATTTTCTCTTTTTCGCAACAACGTTGAATTTATTAAATTCAACTTTTAACATCTAGCGACATATTTCGTAGCACCCTGTATAGCGAACGTATTTGACGGAGATTAAACTCGCGCATGCAACGATAAGGACTTCTGGGGTTAGCGCTCGTACCGAGCGGTCGACGTTTTGTGTTTTCTGTGTGAAGTGATAACAATTTTGGTTCTAATTTTGACAAAATATGGTGGCGATTTTTGTGAGGGGTCCCGTTCAGCATCCTGAATGGTTTTGGATTTTGCGCTCCAACCCATTACTATGGGGATTTTTTACGTTCGTGGTAGCTGAATTGTGGATGTATTCCAGGTCGTTATCTTTTTGTCGGACCACCTTGTCCATATTTTCTGGAAGGATATTTTTTTACTCAGTTCGGTAAGTTTTTATAATTTGAACTGATTGCTTCACAGGGAAATGCATTACTCGACTTGGCCAAATTTTCCGCCGTACGGAGGGCCCCACGTTGGGCGCCAGTGATACATAATCTTTCCCTTACTGCTCTAATGAGAAGTCAGCTCGGAAAAGATTAAGTCCACGCAGAAGGATAAACCATCTACTTTAAATTTGCGTGGGGCCCTGGTGTTAGGTTTTAAACTAGCTCGTTATAGCCTGGAAGCGAGAGTCGTGGATCGTGTGAAAGAAACACCCCGGAGAGATCAAGGAAACAGCTTTGCTAACACAACACATGTTGTAACTAATTGGTTCAATAACATCTTGAATCATACATTACATAAGGGAGGAGGATGGGTAATGTTTGTTCACTTAATGGTTTAACAACAACTTAAATCATAACCATTACCTAACAGGAGGTTGGGTAATGCATTTTCTACTGATCTAATTACATCTAAGATCATATTTGCACATAATTAAAACCCGTCATAATTATAGCATAACATCAAGCTATTAATTATTTCATCGGAATTTATTCCAACGGTTTGAGGAAATTTGTTTAAGTCTTGGTAGGACGATCTGTTGGTCAAGTTTCTTGATCAAATTATTAATTATTTTGTCGTTTTGACAAATTACCCTTCCTATGTGTTGAGAATCATGACTGTCTCATACTGGAAGAGAAGAATTAGTTCGAAGATAATTTTTGTTCGACTATTCTCGAATGGGTCCGATGCGAGCCATTCCTTATCGACAGTCTAGATGTTTTTTCCTAGCTGTTTAGTTTTTTTCGGTGCAGGTCCAATGCGGGCTGCCCACACGTACAGGTCCTATGCGAGCTGTACATTTTGTACTCATTGATTTTTATCTGAGACAAAATCACCTATCATATGGTTTTCAGTAGCTATTGTTAGCTCTACCATTTGGTTTTCGCTTCTGCGGATTTACGATGGCGTTTCGTCAATTGTGTACTAAACCATACAAGTATTATTATTATTTTTTTTGATCTCAATCTTTTAGAGATTTTGATTTTTTTATTTTTTTATTGAAATAGTTTAAGCTCATTTTTTATTAGTAACGCTTAATATTTCTTTCCTACCAAGTACTGCTACAAACTACCTCCACACTACAGTAAATAAAAAAAGTTTTTTTCCGTCAATTTACAGTTCGTTGTCAACTTCGTTTCTCTAATAATTTTTTTTTGATTTTTTTATCTTGACCTCCGGTCAGATATCTTACTTCGGGGGTGTGTTACGAAAAATTTTCTCTTTTTCGCAACAACGTTGAATTTATTAAATTCAACTTTTAACATCTAGCGACATATTTCGTAGCACCCTGTATAGCGAACGTATTTGACGGAGATTAAACTCGCGCATGCAACGATAAGGACTTCTGGGGTTAGCGCTCGTACCGAGCGGTCGACGTTTTGTGTTTTCTGTGTGAAGTGATAACAATTTTGGTTCTAATTTTGACAAAATATGGTGGCGATTTTTGTGAGGGGTCCCGTTCAGCATCCTGAATGGTTTTGGATTTTGCGCTCCAACCCATTACTATGGGGATTTTTTACGTTCGTGGTAGCTGAATTGTGGATGTATTCCAGGTCGTTATCTTTTTGTCGGACCACCTTGTCCATATTTTCTGGAAGGATATTTTTTTACTCAGTTCGGTAAGTTTTTATAATTTGAACTGATTGCTTCACAGGGAAATGCATTACTCGACTTGGCCAAATTTTCCGCCGTACATCTGGTGTTCGATTACGTTTTAACTAACCCTTGACTGTCTTATTTTTTTATGTGATATGTTTATTACAAAGGGTTTCATTGTCTTGCATATTTTTTTGTACGAATGTTGGCCGAGATAGTTGATACGCCGTATTTTTCGTTGTATGCACGATGAGATATTCTATCTAATCTCACACGTTCGAAGACGTGAATTTTAATGCCAATGCTAAACTTTACTTTTTGATAATTATTTTAATTAATAATAATATTTAATTATGTATTGTTAATTGAGTTTTATTTGTGCATTTAAATTTCACTAGGAAATATCAACCGGCGTTGGTCAAATGCAAAGACTTTGAAATTCCTAAGCGTTTGACATGGGTTCGAATTTCATATTTGAAATTCTATGGTGAACAATTTTTTGTGTGTTTATTTTTGTTTTTATGTTCTTTTTTTATGAAAGGCTACGATGTTCGACCCATATACAGGGTGCGGCATTTCACCGAGATTGCTGTCTTTTGTTTTATCATTGGGGATTCGATATGGTTCCACTTTATCGTGGGATTTTTATATAACCATTCGAATGTGCCCTTGGTTTATGTTTGGGAGTGATTTTCGGTGGCAATGTCGTTGCTACTGTGCTTGTTTTGGTCGGCTAACACCTCTTACATCCGACATCGCGTATATCTTTGCCTTCTGACAATGAACTTCTTATTGTTAATTTTAATTGTGTTGTGTTAGCAAAGCTGTTTCCTTGATCTCTCCGGGGTGTTTCTTTCACACGATCCACGACTCTCGCTTCCAGGCTATAACGAGCTAGTTTAAAACCTAACACCAGGGCCCCACGCAAATTTAAAGTAGATGGTTTATCCTTCTGCGTGGACTTAATCTTTTCCGAGCTGACTTCTCATTAGAGCAGTAAGGGAAAGATTATGTATCACCCTCCCCCGAAATCCAAAATCCAATGGGGGTGGTTCAACCGTAAACCGGCCGGGAATATTGGGCTGCGAAGCGGCCCAAGGGGGTTGGGCCGCCGAAGGCGGCCAGGGGGGCAGAGCCCCCCTAGTAAAAATATAAAATTCGGAATAAATTTTACCGAGGCGTTGATTGGTCGTAAATTGACAACAGGGTTGGCATGGTGACATTCTGGAATGTTACAGAATCTTCACTTTTCCTTTATGACAGCAGTTGTTACATTGTTTATCAACTGGACGCTCCTAGGCGAAATTCTTGGAGCCGCAGAACTGACAGATGGAATTCATTTCTCCACAATACCACAATCGTGTCGAGTAACGTGAGATTCATCAAATCTCAATGCTCTTATTTGGAGTTGAATTGCTTGACTTTGGTATCGATTTTCTTTCTGTCGATGTATCGCATGGGATCGAGCGTTAGCAGCTTGCCGCGCTTGAGTTTCTTCTAATGTTTCACGTTGTTGACGTATCGCATGGGACCGAGCGTCAGCAGCTTGCCGCGCTTGAGTTTCTTCTAAAGTTTCATGTTGTTGACGTATCGCATGGGACCGAGCGTCAGCAGCTTGCCGCGCTTGAGTTTGTTCCAAAGTTTCACGTTGTCGACGTATCGCATGAGACCGAGCGTCAGCTTGTCGCTGTGATCGAAGCTGTTCTTCTGTGTTATTAGCTCTTGTACGTGCTTTTCTCTCACGATTCAATCGCCGTCGCTTTGCAGCAGGATTTTCAAAATTTTCATTATCCTTTATGGAAGTTCACATAATGCTTTTTTGGAAATAGCTGTCATAATTTTTCACCGATATAGGAAATTTAAATACGTTGATACGTTGATCTGTTTTTTCAATGCAGACCAAATATAAGTTATATTTTATTTAAATAATTTTTCACCTATATAGGAAATTTAAATACGTTGATCCCTTGATACGTTGGTCCGATGATACGTTGATCCGATGATACGTTGATACGATGATACGTTGATACGATGATACGTTGATCCGATGATACGTTGATCCGATGATACGTTGTGCGTTCGGTTCGGTTCGGTTTGCTTCGGGTATTTCCGTGGGACAGACAGAAAGAAAGAAAGACTTGGCCTTTTATAATAAGAGACTAGGATATTGGATATCAGGGGACGTGTTAAAGAAAGACTACGTTTTGAATCGACTAATTGCGACCCTCTATCGGGGTCATTTTCAAGACTGTAATAAAGAAAAATGTACATAAACAAGCGAAGAAATACAAATCGAATGTAAAATATGTCACCTCTCAAAACAGATGTAAAATGTTTTCTTGTGTAACACATTGTAGTAAACATACAATGAATATGGTCAGAATAAAGTTATAAAGTAATAAACATGGCCAGAATAAAGTTTTACTGAGCCCGGAGTGTAACCAGGCATTCAGCATTAGCAGCAACGCACTTAACCGCTATAGCTGACGATCGATATGAAAAATCTAAGCCCTCGTGAATAACTTGATCCAGTACGCCCCTGACTTATTGTATGACAGCTGTTTTCAGATAACAAAAATTAAACAAGGTGGAACTCGCTTTAGCGGCAGTTCTTAGGATTCTATTCGCAATTTACATTAAGCAAACGCCACCCACGCGGGAGAATTTTAGATTAGTAAGTGACGTATTAAATGAAAATAAAAATTCGTTCTTCAGGCTCAAGACATAACAAAATCAACTAATTAACAAAACATATATTATAATAAATTTAATACCATACTGAAATGTTGCAAATTTTCACTAGAATATGATTTTGAATTTCGAAATATACGTCTAAACACGGCCATATTGTTGTTCCTGGTGGCGCTACCAACGGTAATGTAAATTGCCGATACAGCTACCTTTCTGGTGTGGAAAGTTGTTATTATCTGGTTATTTTTGGTCGCCATATAATGTAAAATCAGATAATCTGCACTAATTATTTATTATTTTACTAGATGATAGCCCGTCCGAGGACGGGTAGCTAGAAGGACGGGCAGCTACCCAAGGTAACTTAAGTTGAATGAAGATTAAGGAAAGCTCTCAGTGCAATTCAAAAGCCATATGACCTTGGCTGCCTGCCCGTCCTTCTAGCTACCCGTCCTCGGACGGGCTATCATCTAGTTACATACAGTTGTGCAAACTTTCTTGTTTGTCCTTCAGGTGGATACAGGTTTGTGGTTCTGTGGTACGTCTGTCCATGAATTTTGAAAACGTATGGTCCGTTACCCGGCATTGAAACAATCTCTGCTCCCATTGAAACGAAAGGAACCGAGGAATTGTAAGAGCGGATGTGCTGACGAAATTTCTTGTAGTAAGGATTTTCTGAATCTGAAAGCATAGAGCGAAGAAATTCGGGATATAACAATAGATTTCCATGTTGATCGAGCGGTTACGGAATCTTCACTTTTCACTTCACTTCAACTGGACGCTCCTTGGTGAAATTCTTGAAGCCGCAGAACTGACAGATGGAATTCATTTCTCCACAATCGTGTCGAGTAACGTGAGATTCATCAAATCTCAATGCTCTTATTTGGAGTTGAATTGCTTGACTTTGGTATCGATTTTCTTTCTGTTGATGTATCGCATGGGATCGAGCGTTAGCAGCTTGCCGCGCTTGAGTTTCTTCTAATGTTTCACGTTGTTGACGTGTCGCATGGGATAGAGCGTTAGCAGCTTGCCGCGCTTGAGTTTCTTCTAATGTTTCACGTTGTTGACGTATCGCATGGGACCGAGCGTCAGCAGCTTGCCGCGCTTGAGTTTCTTCTAAAGTTTCACGTTGTTGACGTATCGCATGGGACCGAGCGTCAGCAGCTTGCCGCGCTTGAGTTTGTTCCAAAGTTTCACGTTGTCGACGTATCGCATGAGACCGAGCGTCAGCTTGTCGCTGTGATCAAAGCTGTTCTTCTGTGTTATTAGCTCTTGTACGTGCTTTTCTCTCACGATTCAATCGCCGTCGCTTTGCAGCAGGATTTTCAAAATTTTCATTATCCATTATGGAAGTTCACATAATGCTTTTTGGAAATAGCTGTCTTATATAGACAAAATGATCCGTTGATACAATAATCCGTCGTTACAATAATGATACGATTGTCCGTTGATGCGTTCGGTTCGGTCGTGCTTCGGCCATTTAGTGTTTACTATTTTAGGCTTCTATACAAAGTATAGCAAGAAGCCTTATTTATTATTTACATAATTTTTCACCGATATAGGAAATTTAAATACGTTGATACGTTGATACCTTGATCTGTTTTTTCAATGCAGACCAAATATAAGTTATATTTAATTTACATAATTTTTCACCTATATAGGAAATTTAAATACGTTGATCCCTTGATACGTTGATCCGATGATACGTTGATCCGATGATACATTGATACGATGATACGTTGATACGATGATCGGTTCTGTTCGGTTTGCTTCGGGTATTTCCGTGGGACAGACAGAAGGACTTGGCCTTTTATAATAAGAGATTTTAACCACAGCAGTGGCTTGATGTGGATAGTGAAGTTAAGTTGTAAATAAAAGAGAAGGAAGAGGATGGATCCACCTCAAAAAATGGACCGGAAATTACAGAAAAGTAAAGTTACGAATGGAATGGAAAAGTTTGATTATTATTACTTATGTATGTAGCGTTCAAATTGTTCTTTGCGACATTTGGAGCTACAGAAACTTTTCTTTATATTTGTTCGACTTAAAATTTACAATTTTAAAGTAGTATTTCAGTTTTTAATTATTTGCCTCTTAGACCACCCTGTATATTGTTTGCATTTCAAAATTTGTTAAATTTTGATAACTTGGCAAGGGCGACGATTATCGAGGAACAAGTTGATAGCCAGAGCGAGAGTGCACATTTTTGCGAAAAGTAGTTTTGAATTTTCGAGTAGTTAATTGATTTTTAAAATCAACCGAGGCATCTATTCACTATTTTTTTGGAGATATAAATTATTGTTTTAATTTATCAAAAGTCGGTTAGCCGGTATCAAGTGATAGAAGCTGCTTATTTTGTGATTTGGAAATAACGTGTGTTGTTGCAACGTATCCGATTACGATTTTTTTCCGAAGGGAACCTAAAAAGCGGTTAAAGATTTTATTTTTAATCAATAATTGTTCGATTTGGAAAAACACCTTAGTGCTAGTTTTATCAAGTAGATCGTTACATTTTGGATATTTATCATCCACCTGGTTTACCGCTACTGTTTATTAGAACACCTGTATAATTCAATCAACGAGGTTCGAATTCTAATCCGTCAGCTCGAGGTATCGATTTTACATCAGTTTTACATACCCATCGAATTGCCTGTCAACAAACCAGGAGCGTACTAATAACAAGATTGGTAGGGTGAGCGATTTTTTTATATTTATCATTGTTAACGGGGTTTGTGATACCGCCGCTAGTATTCGTTATTTTCGTGGTGTGCAGTGCGCTGACGATATTATTTCGGCTTCTGAAGAAGCGAAGATTGCAACCTATAACTATAACTGTTTGTTAGATAGAGGAGTAAATCTCCCATGTTAATTTGGGGATTAGATTAAGTATTTTTGATATCAAATTATTTTGTTTTAAAAATAGATTTGATTGGTTTTTGCTGCATTATATTTTTATGATAATTTTGGTTATCCACAACATTAAGGTAACCACTTGTACAGTGCGAGTGCCGTGTTTGTTTATTATTGAATCCACTGCTATCAATATACGTTACCTTTTAGCTCTGGCGTTTTATTTAGTCTAGCTTTCACCCTTTCAGGTAGAACATCTTTTTTAGCGACGATAAGGGTGTGGCGCCTTTTATTTGGATTCAGTTCAAGGAAGTACGTATTCACTCCTAGCTTCCTGACCCCCCCCATAAATTGCTCTCCAATTGAGCTTGCCGAAGCGTCGCTTCCAATAATCGTTGAGAGCAAGGTAAGTCAACGTAGGATTGATTAGCTTTTTGTCGACTGGTACTTGGGCTAAGTACGCAGGCCGCATGTACAGCGATGCCAACCGTACTATCTCTTATTATAAAAGGCCAAGTCTTTCTTTCTGTCTGTCCCACGGAAATACCCGAAGCAAACCGAACCGAACCGAACGCATAACGTATCATCGGATCAACGTATCATCGGATCAACGTATCAACTTATCATCGTATCAACGTATCATCGTATCATTTTGTCTATATAGGACAGCTATTTCCAAAAAAGCATTATGTGAACTTCCATAATGGATAATGAAAATTTTGAAAATCCTGCTGCAAAGCGACGGCGATTGAATCGTGAGAGAAAAGCACGTACAAGAGCTAATAACACAGAAGAACAGCTTCGATCACAGCGACAAGCTGACGCTCGGTCTCATGCGATACGTCGACAACGTGAAACTTTGGAACAAACTCAAGCGCGGCAAGCTGCTGACGCTCGGTCCCATGCGATACATCGACAGAAAGAAAATCGATACCAAAGTCAAGCAATTCAACTCCAAATAAGAGCATTGAGATTTGATGAATCTCACGTTACTCGACACGATTGTGGAGAAATGAATTCCATCTGTCAGTTCTGCGGCTCCAAGAATTTCGCCAAGGAGCGTCCAGTTGATAAACAATTGAAGGACAACCAGTTCCGGTCGTCAATATGGTGATGCGGCGCGATCGGCAGTCTGATCAAAGACGTTACAATGCTCCAACGTCCAATGAAATTGCAATGGTGTTCGTAAATGATGACGGCGAACCTCCATTTGAACGTGATATCCGTATCTATCCTCGAAATCCCGTCGACAATGCACAACAATTCATTCGTATCAATATTCTCAGTCCAAATCTTGACCCTATGACTTATGGCATTCTTTATCCGTTTGGCGAACCGGGGTGGTAACCCAATTGGAGTTGCGAAGGATATCGGCAATCCCGTAATAAAATCAGCATGTTACAATTTAAAGTTGCGCAAACAGCAATTAGAAACGATTTCAATCCGATCATGAGTGCGGGAAAACTTACGCAACAGTGGATTGTCGACTCATATTTGCAAGTGGAAGCCAATAATTTGAACTACATACGATATCAACAAAGTAAATTGCGTACTGAATTGTATCAAGGTCTATCCGATCATATTCAAAACTAGATGATACCCCGTCCGAGGACGGGCAGCTAGAAGGACGGGCAGCTAGAAGGACGGGCAGCTACCCAAGGTAACTTAAGTTGAATGAAGATTAAGGAAAGCTCTCAGTGCAATCCAAAAGCCATATGACCTTGGCTGCCTGCCCGTCCTTCTAGCTGCCCGTCCTCGGACGGGGTATCATCTAGTAATTTATTATAGTAGGCATTCTATAAGTAATTTGTACCTTCTGTTGTACAGCACAGAAGATAAAATTATAGTATGCGTACTACAATTATAGTACGGGTTGGCATCGCTGCTTATGTAGTAATTGATAAATACCAACCGCAAAAATTTAATTAGTGCAGATTATCAGATTATGTGATGTTACATTATATGGCGACCAAAAATAACCAGATAATAACAACTTTTAGGCTTCTATACAAAGTATAGCAAGAAGCCTTATGATCTGGCTCCGTGTCTGTCCATCCGTCTGTCTGTCCGTCCGTCTGTCTGTCTGTCCGTCCGTCTGTCCGCATAATTCAAAATCATACAGAGCGTTTCAAATCGTGTTGGAAATACTCTGTGTGTATAGAGGTCTAAGAACTGGGTAGCCAGTGCGCTACTTTTAGGCTTCTATACAAGGTATAGAAAGAAGCCTTATGGTCTGGCTTCGTGTCCGTCCGCATGTTTCAGAGCCAATCATAACGTTGATCAACTGATACGTTGTTATATTTTAAATAGATTCGTCTATATAGTGTTGCGTTAATCTGTTAATCCGTTGCTTCGATTCGCTAATGCAATTTATAAATACGCAAATGTTCGAAGAAATTTACTAAGTTAAAGATATTTTCGAAGAGGTCTCCCTATATAAACTACTTGTTTTACTTTGATGTGAAAAAATAATTTTTTATTGATGTGGTTAGTGAAGTTAAGTTATAAATAAAAGAGAAAGGAGAGGATTGGTCCACCTCAAAAAAAGAACCATACATTACAGAGAAGTAAAATTTCTAATAGAATGGAAAAGTTTGATTGTTATTACTTATATAGTAAATGATAATTACCAATCGCAAAAAATTTAATTGGTGCAGATTATCTGATTATGTGGTGTTACATTATATGGCGATCAAAAATAACCAGATAATAACAACTTTCCACACCAGAAAGGTAGCTGTATAGAAGCCTAAGAACTGCCGCTAAAGCGAGTTCCACCTTGTTTTATTAGGCTTCTATACAAAGTATAGCAAGAAGCCTTATGATATGGCTCCGTGTCCGTCTGTCTGTCCGCATAATTCAAAATCATATAGAGCGTTTCAAATCGTGTTGGAAATACTCTGTGTGTATAGAGGTCTAAGAACTAATTTTTTATTTTACTTTCATGTGAAAAAATAATTTTTTATTGCTGTGGTTAGTGAAGTTAAGTTGTAAGTAAAAGAGAAAGGAGAGGATTGGTCCACCTCATAAAAAAGGACCATACATTACAGAGAAGTAAAGTTTCGAATAGAATGGAAAAGTTTGATTGTTATTACTTATATAGTAAATGATAATTACCAACCGCAAAAAGTTTAATTGGTGCAGATTATCTGATTATGTGATGGTACATTATATGGCGATCAAAAATAACCAGATAACAACAACTTTTCACACCAGAAAAGTAGTTGTATGTATAGAAACCTAGGAACCGCTGCTGAAGCAAGTTCCAACTTGTTTCATGTTTGTTGTATAAATGATTCATCTTATTTACGATATATTTTTTTTGAGTCATCAAACATGAAAAATGAATAACTGCTTGCGGTGCACAGAAATTTGAGTAATAAGCTATTACTGTATCCAGTGGCGTCTCGCGACTTGTTTGTCTGTTGTTTGAAAGCTTGATAAAGAATCACATCAGTATTGTTATTTATTAATAACGAAGTCACCTTGCGGAACATCGCATAAACCCGCGATAAATTAAGCTTGCAGACGGGCGGTAATGATGTAGGGGGTTATTAAATTTTCCACATTTTTGGTAAAATGTTTTAAATCTGTAGTGGTCCTAGTTACCATCGCATCTTCTGCAACAATTTTCGAATAAAGATTTCGCCTTGGAATAAATTCTTCAAGAAAATCAATTAGTATTTTAGCGCCGTCATTGACGAGTTTACAAACAAAATATTATGTAAATTAAATAAAATAGAAAAAATGCAGCGTTTTAATTTAAAGTTTAGTTGAGTCATTAATTTTGCGAGCACCTCCAAAGTTGCTTGGGCATTACAATGTTTTGTTGTATCGTCATACGTGTTCCGCACGAAAAGAAATTGCTACACAAACAGAATATAAGGCTCCAAAGCCGGCACTTAACACATACAGTCTCCTGAAGAATTATCAAACTCATATGTAAAGTCAGCACAAATAGGATATAAAAAGTCACTTCTTAACACAAGGTACATACATACTGCTGTGACCTCCCCTAACTAATTGTAAAAGCGCCAGCCCTTAACTTGCTGGCAAAATGCTCAAATTAAATGGGTCGTATTGAATATGTTTTTAGTTAAGGGATGCTCAACATTACTGCCCCTTCTCACTAAGCTCCGGTGATGACACGCACAAGGGTGGGTTCCTTGTAAATTGTCAATATTAGAGGCGATCTTTGAGTATGTAAATTGGCTCTCTCGGGATACTTAATTGCTTTCTTTGAGTAAAATAAAAAGATTTCAGTAGCTTTGAAAGAAATGTTTTATATTGAACCAAAATGAAATTATTGCAAATTATTACAAATAAATGTTTACATAAATTTTTAGATCATAGATCTACCATTAATAATTTTTACAAATAAAACAGTTGATGCAAAATGTTTTCAAAACAAAGAAGCTTCCTCTCTCTGTCCTGACGTGCTTGATTAGCTGTAAACTAACCAAGTCTCTCGCTGTACATTAGCGGTGTTAAATGTTTTTAAAATAATATTTGTGCTTACTTAAAGCTTAATCTTGAATAATTAAATAATAAAATTTGAATGAAAAACCTTCCAATTAGGGATAATGAAGAATACACTTTCGTAACAGTCTTTTCCCAAATCCTATATTTTACACGCTGTTGGCGAAAGTTTATAATAAAATAAAGAAATAATAAAATTCACTGTACCTCTTACGGTACAGAGACGGTCGTTAGCTGAAGCGGTTATGTGCGTTGCTGCTAATGCGGAATGCCTGGTTCGACTCCGGGCTCAGTAAAAACTTTATTCTGACCGTCTCCCCTCGGAAGGCAATGGCAAACCACCGCGGTGTAATTTGCCTGGTACAGCCTCTCTGTAAATGAAGTGTATACACTTCCCGCGGTTCGGAGCCCGCGTTAAGCAGTAGGTCCCCTATGTGTGTGCTAATACTTCAAACGCATAACACATGCATAGGAGAGAGGTCGCCAACGTCCGGGAGACCGGATATGGCACACGATGAAGAAGAAGAAGAAGTACCTCTTACACATTGACAAGTTGGAGTTTTAAATTTAAAAAGGATATTGTGTGTGCCCCGCTTTAGTTAATACCACATTGAGTAAATCATCAGCATCTTCGTTAAAATGACGTCAGTAGCCGTTTGATTAACCTCAAGTAAACTTGCTTCGGTCTTGTTTAGTGATTCAATATCGTATTGGTGGCTGTTGTATTTCCCATTTGTTGATGTTTTTAAATCGAGACAGGTAAGTTGCATCTCATTGACAATATTTTCAGGATCCAGTGAATGAATTGAGTTAATTTCGTAAATTATAACATTTGCAGTACCATCATGTAAGTAGCCATGGTTGTCCTTGGATCTATTTATATCGTGCTGTTCCAATTCAACTGAAAAATCTTAACCTCCAATTGTTTGTAAACAATTGATCCTGGAGAACATTATAAATGCGTGCACTTTGCTACAATTCCCGAAGTCAACTGAATTTTGATCGAAAATCGATTGAATTGGTATGCCTGATGTTCAGTCAAAGTAAGTCAAATTTCAACATTTTTGATTTTTCATTTTATTAATAATTCGTTTTTGTTGCAGATACGGAATCCACATTGAAATAGATTTCCTTTGAGGTGTTTTCCATGCACTTTTACTGGTATATTGCCTTTTTGTACTCCTTTCTGGACAGTTCGTTGACTCATCTTTTCCAACTTGTATCGATTTTTGATGTTACACAAATTTGACCTTTATTTACAACTTTGTCAATTTACCTTTTAAAATTACTCACTTCAGATACATGAAATCACTACATAATTTTTGATGTGAACAGAATCTTACATAAAATGTTGGTTATCAAGCAAATCAGTTTACAAAATCTCACATTTTTCTAGGTTATGAACATATAAATATAAAATGATTTTTTATCAACTTTCAGCTAATTAAACCTTTTGTATCATTTTTGATGTGACAATCATCAATCTAATTAATCTTAGCAATATTTATCATCTTTATTTTATCCTGAGAGATTCAAATTTAGTTAGGAAATCGAAATTTTAGAAAAATAAAAATTTCTCTTAAAGCAAATTTTTAAAGTGTCTACCGATATAGAATTTTATGCTTTTCATTAATCTAATATTCATTTTTATATCTGGAGCCTTTATTTAACATTTTGAGTCATAGCAATACGTTCTACATATTTTGACAACCCAAGAAGAGCAGTCCAGTAGTGACCTATTAGATCAAGTGAAACAGCAAGAATCGATACGCTTTGAGAAGAACGAACACGATGCCCCGACAATTAAAAGTTTCTGTTGAAAAAGTGGTGGAGGCTTTGAAAGAATTTTCTAGTTATTTTGTAACAAATTGTTTTCCCGTGTATTCCGATATGGTTTGGGAAAATATCAGTACACGATTGGATGGATATTGGACGCCACATCAAGTTTATGTAAACGTACGTGAAGATCGGAGAAACATATTGACGAAGATGAGAAAGGACTTAAACATGGCACTAAACTTCGATGAATTTAAATATTATGATTCACCGGATAGTAATTTCTGTAGTGATACGTCATTGGAAGAAAATGATGACGATTACAGGAAGAACCCAGATTTTAAACTCGTAATAAAACATAATATATGGCACGATATAAAACCGAAAAGTACTTCATATAAAGATGGAAAGAATTATGTAATTTTACCACCTGGAAAATGGACAGATATTATTTTTACAGAATTTTGGCGTCAATACAGGTTACCCTGCACCTACAATTTCAAAAGGGCTAAAATCTATTTGTCACCCGAAAGTAAACATTATTTGGTTGTGTTTGGATATTGTAAGAGTAGGACATGTTCTAACACATTATTGGTTATTTGCATCATGAACCTTGTGGCACGGAAGACGTATTTTTTGATGTATATTACGATGATGAAGGTACGGATGGACCCCGTCAATCGCAATTTAATAAAATTTTCAATGTTACTGATTATCACGGCTAGCTGGGTTCTTATTGCATGTAAACTTGCTTATCTCAGTAGTGGTTTCTTTAGGAAATTGTAAATCAAATCTTTTAAAGCTGAAAAATAAATAGCCGGGAATACAAGAATCCCCAAAAATAATCCGTTTTGTAATGATAATTTTTATTATAAAAATTATCAATAATTTTGATGCAAATAAACGTATACAAAAATTAAACAGTTCCTTATTACTTAAATTCCCCACAATTAAATCTAAAAGCGTGGCGTCGTATTCCGCACTCGTCGCACAAATTAATATAAGTTTTTGGTAAAAGTTTTCGCTTACCCTGTATAAATATGGTTCTCTCCTCCTTTTTGGTATAGCGCATGTGTAGTAGTCAATGCTTCTTCCAGTGGATGACTTCGTTTGCACCTTAATATTTCCAGATTTATCTTCGATAAGGATCAAGTGGCAAGTCCGGTCCTGTCTGGTGTTTGCGTATAAGGAGCTGTTTGATTTTGATTGTTGAGATTATTGGAGAGTTTTTAGAATATTGCAACACGAAGAACAAGATACGAGGTATCAAAGAAGTTGTGGATGTGTTGAAGGAAAAGGATTTTGCAGTTGTGAGGAGCATAACCAGAATTTGAGTATTTGAGGTTAAGGTGACACTTAGGCTAAGAAATTTGTTTTAGGGGTTTCGATAGTAGTGTGAGTGCTTTCGAGGGGTTGACCCGAGTGCTTGTGCTGACGCTGACGATTGATATAAATCACTGTTTTTGATCAAATTTAAAAGACATTTTTCGCGTGCAATATTGGTTGCCTAATTATAACGAAGCACCTGCAAATGAGTTTTAATAAAGGTGAAAGAGAAAGAGCAAACAGCGTACCATCAATTAAGGAATACTTAAAGAGAGGTAGAAGAGAATTGGATACGAGTGCAGAGGAAGAACGTATTTTCCGGAGAAGTAGAAAAACAGTAGCATCACCAAAAAAGTTAACAGAAGAGAAATAAAAGGGGATAACATGGATGAATTAAAAGAAATGATGACCGGTTTGACTAAAATGGTAACTGACGGTAATAAGGTAAACATGGAGATAAAGGATAAACTAGTTGAGATGGAAACAAAATGGAACGCTAAAGTTAAGGAAGTGGAGCAGGTGATTGGAGGTTTGGTAGAGAATGCAAGTAAACAAAATGAAAGAATAAACTTCCTTGAGGAGCAGCTAGAAAAGAGTGAGAGAGATAAGAGAAGAGATAACATAATAATAGAGAACCTTCAAATAGATGGAATTTTAACACCGGGAAAAGTAGAGGAATACCTGAACAATAAGTTACAGATGCGGATAGAGGTCGTCGAAGCATTTAAAATAGGAAGAGTAATTGAAAAGCAAGTAATTGTGGCCAAATTGAGGAACAACGCACAAAAGAAGTTGATAATGGAAAGCAAAAGTAAACTGAAGGGTGCTCCTGTTTATATTGAACACGACATGACCAACAAGGAAAAGGATATCCAAAATAAAATATGGTCCCTGGCAAAAATAGAAATGGGAAAGGGTGAGAAGGTGAAGGTTGGATTTCAGAAATTGATCAAACAGAACAAAGTGTATATATGGGACAAAAGAGATAATGTTTTGAAACTGAAGAACTAACAGGATCAGCATGCAAAAAACTAACGCAGTTGGGGAGAGGAGTAGCTGGACATTCCCAGACAGGTACTCCAGAAAGGAAAGCTGGGGAATATACAAGGATAAGGCATGAAATGGAGATGATTGATATGGGACAATTGGATAAAAAGAGTGGCATGATGAAAAAGGGGAGAAGGAGTAAAAAGAAAGAAGCAATTAGAATAGCGACGTGGAATATAAGAACACTTTTGAAACCTGGAAAAATGAAGGAAATTGTTAAAGAATTGAGAAGATATAAGATAGAAGTGGCAGCACTACAGGAAACTAGATGGAAGGGAGAAGGGGAAATTAGAGGTGAAGATTATGTATTGCTGTATTCCGGAGAGAGTAAACAGGGGAGTAGGGGTACTGGTTTTGTGGTCATGAGGAGATATATGAGGGATATACTGCAATTCAAGCCAATGGGTGGAAGGCTTGCTTACTTAAGAATCAGAACGAAGCCAAATAATCTGTCAATAATAAACGCTTATGCACCCACAGAAGAGAGTTCCGAAGAAGTAAAGGAAAGGTTCTACTATGAATTGGAGACGCTGTATGACCTGACACCAAAACACGACACTGTAATTGTAATGGGGGATTTTAATGCACAAATTGGCAAAGAGAAAATTATTGAAGAGGTGGCTGGAAAATTTACTATACATGAGAAGACAAACGACAACGGTTTTAGACTCTGTCACCTAGCAGCCTCTTTGGATATGATTGTTAGTAGCACCAAATATGAGCATAAAAAATTACACAAGATCACATGGATGTGGCCCGGTTGCAATAGCGATGAAGGTAACCAAATAGATCATGTAATGATAACAAGAAGGAGAGCCACATCAATAAAAGACGTAAGAACGTATAGGGGCGCAAATGCTGATACGGACCACTTTTTGGTGGTCGTAGAAATGAAACAAAAAACCATGATATCAGACGTAAAACATCGAACTAGGAAACGGATAGGAATAGAAAAACTTAATAATGAAGTCTATAGGAAGGAATACGAAGAGAGAGTGAGCGCGGAAATTGAACAGAAGAAAAAATGCAATAACATAAGCAAGATGTGGGACAATATTAAAGATAGCATTAGATCGAGCGCCTCACAAGTTCTAGGATATGAGAAGAAAATGAAATGGAAACCATGGTTTGACGATGAATGTGAAAAAATTAATAAATAAAAAAAAGAAGCACGATGTAAATGGCTGGGAAGTAAAGAAAGAGAAAACCTGGACGAATACAAAAGGAAGAGAAAGGAAGCCGATAGATTATACAAACGAAAGAAGCAAGAATGGATAGAAGAGAGGATGAAGGAAATTGAAATAAGTAGCGTTAATAATAATGTAAGGAGGTTTTATAAGCAAATCAAGAATACGAAAAAGAAGTATGAGATAAGAAACAAAGGAATGAAGAACGAAGAAGGTGTATTGGAACATAGGTCAGACAAAATTAAGAAAATATGGGAGAAACATTTCAAAACTCTTTTCAACACACAACAGAATGAAGATGTACAATGGGAACAGTTGGAAGATACACAGAATGTGGATGAAGTAGATGAACCGACAGACGAAGAAATAATAGAAGCAATTAAGAAATTGAAGAACAAAAAAGCACCTGGTACAGATGAGATCACAGCGGAGATGATAAAGAATGGGGGTGAAAAGGTAATTTTCGAAATATGCAGATTGGTGAAACAGATATGGTTGAAGGAAGAAATGCCAAAGAGATGGAGAGAGGGGACAATAATAGTGATGAAAAAAAAGGGAAGCGCAGAAGAATGTAGTAATTATAGGGGAATTACGATTTTAAACACAGCGTACAAGATACTGTCGACAGTCATTCACAGTCGCCTAATCAAATACACTGATGAAATAATTGGAAAATACCAGTTTGGTTTCAGGAGAGGAAGGTCGACGGTGAATGCGTTGCACATAATTAAGCAGATCCAAGAAAAAAGCTATGAATATGATATAGATGTGCATATGCTGTTTGTGGATTTTAAACAGGCTTTTGACAGCATTAATAGATCCCAATTACGAAACGCTATGAAGGAATTCAAGATACCTCCAAAATTGATAAGAATGACCTGGATAAAACTAGTAGGAGCAGAAGCCAAGGTGAGAACGATGGAGGGTGACACGGACAGCTTTGAGGTGAGCAGTGGTGTGAGACAGGGTGACGCGTTGTCGGCGACCCTGTTCAACATTGCGCTTGAGAAGATAATCCGATCCACCGGCTGCTGGGGAACAATAATGACTAAGGAAAACCAAGTAGTTGCATATGCGGACGATGTGGTGATTATGTCAAGGACGAAAAAGGGAATGATAGAGATAATGAGGCTCATGAAAAAAGAAGCAATTGGAATGGGATTGTATATTAACCAAGGCAAGACGAAATACATGAAGTGCACGAGAAAAAATGATGACACTATGAATCAATTAATTGTAGACGACGATGTTTTCCAACAGGTAAAGGATTTTAACTATCTTGGTGTGCTAGTCAATAATAAAAACGATAGAAACACTGAGATCAAGGCAAAAATACAGGCAGCAAATAGGGCGTATCATGCAAATAAACAATTACTAAGAGATAGGCCAATATCTAAAACAACGAAGATTAAAATATATAAAACATTGATAAGACCTGTGCTCACATATGCAGCGGAAGTTATCTGTTTGACAAGGAAAGATGAAGAAGATTTAAGAGTATTTGAAAGGAAAATCTTGAGAACGATAGTGGGTTATAAATGGATAAACGATCAATATAGATGTAGAAATAACGCGGAACTGCTTCAAGAAATGTCTGGAGAGGATATAGTGAAGTTTATCAAGGCTCAGAGAATGAGATGGTGGGGCCATGTGATGAGACTTGATAGTGAGGAAATCGAAAGAGCAATAATGGCATGGAAACCTGGTAATGAGAGAACAAGAGGAAGGCCGAGATTGAGATGGAGGGATGGAGTGGAGGGAGACCTGGAGAAGATGGAAGTGAGGAAATGGGACCAGATAGTGAGGAATCGTGCGGCATGGAAGAAAGTCATAAGTGAAGCTACAACACATCGAGACCTGTGATGAGATATAATGAGTTGTAATTATGAGGATTAATCCACCTCAACAAATGGATTTTGTAAGTCCGTAAAGGACAGCTATATTCTGTTGCAGAATGTAATGCTACAAATAATAATAAAAATCTTCGATAAAATTTGTAACCCTCGTGGCAAGATTTTTATCTTCTCAAAAATATTCACGATCGGTAAGTATTTTATCATTCTTTTACCGTATTTACATTCACATTTATCATTGATCACTTTATTTTTGTAGGTTTCACCTTTTTATCATAATTTTATGTAATTAATTAATAATTTTCGAGCCGCTAAAAATTACACGTGCGATCTCGATGCCAAACTAGGAAGAAGACCTTTTTTGTTTTTCATATCGTCAAGGTGATACAAATTCATTGCTACTTGATTATTTAACCATAAATTCTGTAGGTAAGTCGAAATCACCATCTTTTTGTGGCGCGAAATTTAAAATTGTCTTTTAATTTATTTTTCTTATGTTTTTAGGTTAACCGTTGACTTGAAGCACATAATTTCTGTTTATCACTTGAATTGTCCAACGATGGTTTCTCGGATAACCTATCACTCTGTTTTTAATTAATTTTATCGACGCACACGTAATGTTTAAATTTTTATACATAATGTTTTAACAGATTATTTCTAACACCTTAACTAATAAATTTTACATGTAGTTTATAAATTTCTTATAACTAAACAATTTTATTATATTATCTTTAACAATTTTTTGTCATTACGGATTTTAAATTGAACATTTTAATTTATTTTGTTAACCCTTGTATTCTTTATTGTTATGATTTAAATGATTCTATTTGTTTTGACTTTGTAATGATAATAATAAACCTCCTATTTAAATTAACAAGTTCCATGCATTAATTTTTCTATTCAACCAAATTGAATGTTCATATTACGAGTGGCGTCTCCATCAGATATCACCGTATCTTAACCCCCTTAACAATTGTACAATTTATTCAAAAATAACTAGTTTTATGAGAAATTTACTAATTAATATTAACTCATATTTTAACAAACAACTAAGTAACTAACTAAATGAACTAATTCAACACTAATTAACTGATATTATACAATTCAAAAATTAACCTATTTAACTAATTTATACATATTTGACGTGCCTGACCTAGACTAAATTTTATTGCTTTAATTATTCAACCCTACGTTTATAAAATTTTTATGTTGTTATACTACTTTTTAAATTATCATTTTTTTTATATCTGTTCATTTTTACATTGAAATCTACTATAAAACTACCTATTCTTTGGGTGATTCTAACATCTTTGTTCTTTCAATTCTTTTTTTTTTAATTCCTAACAATTGTGTTTGATTTTCTTTTGATAAGTTAAATTTAAAATTACATTTATACACTTTATTACAAAGCAGAGAACTTAAGATAACCTTAAAATATTCTTTTAATTAGCTTTAATTTAGTATATTTATATAACTACATATTCTTCTCTCGGGGGAGCCTGACCCCTAGAGAACGCGTCCCCAGGTGGCGGATAGGGGAATGCCCTCACCGGCTCTACCGGCGGGTAAGTGGGAAATAAAATACCACTCGCGGACCAACAGGTGGGAAAGATGGGGGTCCTAAGCTGTGGTGAAAGCAGCCCATCTAGAAGAAGGACAACTTTGATACAAAACCCTGACCCTCTCAAAAGAGGGCATGGAAGAGGGCAGCAGCTCTTTCAATAGCGTTCAGGGGTCACTGAAAAATAATTTCCTTAAGAGTTCATGGACGGATAAGTAGAGGCGCAGTTGCAACAACGGTAACGGCTCTACCACTGCGGTACGGAAAGCAACGGGAAACTACCGTACTATTTACATCCCTAATTGTATTCAATTCAGCATGGCAAGTAAAATTAAAAATGGCCCCGAGTACCGGCGTCACTTAAATGGGACAGGGGTGCGAAGAATATCCGGGCTTGACATGACGAACGAAGATACTGAAGATGATGGATTGTTAAGGAGTGCAGACAGACCTTAATATCCCCTCCGGATGAAAATCGGAACTTGGAATGAAAGAACACTCTATGAGGCGGGGAGAATAGACAACATGGCAAATGAGATGAAAAGGCTCAAGATACAGATTATGGGTGTCTCTGAGACGCGATGGCCCGGAAGCGGAAAGATCCAACTAGAAAACGGCACATTTTACTATTCCGGAAGTACAGACAAGAACCACCGTCATGGCGTCGGTATACTGATAGTAGCGGAAATGAATAAATACGTCACAAACTTCATACCATTAACGGAAAGGGCTATGCTAATACAGATACGAGGCAATCCAATAAACATGAATATTATACAAGTATATGCACCAACTGCAGATAAGGGAGATCAAGAGATCGAGGAATTTTATTCAAACCTGAAGACCTTGATTGGAACAACTAAAAATCAGGACTGCAATATAATCATGGGCGACTTCAATGCAAAGGTTGGCAGGGGAAGATTTCAGGACGTCGTAGGTGAACATAGACTTGGACATAGAAACGATCGCGGTAATCGCATACTACAGATGTGCACAGAAGAAAATCTTGTAATTATGAATACGTGGTTCAAACTTCCACCTCGCAGACTTCATACGTGGAAGTTACCACAAGATGCAAAGAATAGCATTGTGAGGAACCAGATTGATTATATTATGGTGAATAAAAGATTTAGAAACAGTTTTCTTCAAGTAAAGACATATCCTGGGGCGGACATTTCAAGTGATCATAACCCGATAGTTGCCAAATTGAAACTAAAACTCAAGAGAATCCCACAAAGAAAACAACATAAAAGAGCGAACATGGAGCTCTTGAAAGAGGTAGACACCAAACTTGCAGTACAGGAAGAATTAAACAACAAATTTCACGATTTGAAAAAGAATGCAAAGGTACATACTACGAAAGATACGAGTAACGTTGAAGAGGTGGAATCAAAGTAGACGGAAATGAAAAGTATTTTGACTACAACCACGAACAACCGTCTAAAATCAAGAAAAATCACTAAAAGAACAGCACTGGATGACGGATAATATATTGGACTTGATGGAAAAGCGAAGACTTGCCAAGAACAGACACGTAGAAGAATACAGAAGAATAAATAAGATCATAAAATGAAATATACGGGAAGCAAAGGAGCAATGGATGAGAAATCAGTGTATCGAAATGGAGAACCTACAAGCAAAACATGACACGTTTAATCTTCACAAAAAAATAAAAGAAGTAACAGGGTTAAACAGGAAACCAAGTCAGCCAATGATAACAAACGAACTACACGAAATTGTACTACAATCACAGGAAAGACAGACCATATGGGAGAAATACGTTGAAGAGTTATTTTATGACGACCGACCAGATTTGGAAAGAGATGGACACATCGACAACAATCTTCCTATATTAAAAAGTGAAGTTAAATACGCAATAAATAGAACAAAATCTGGAAAAGCTCCGGGACCTGATGAGATACATGCCGACTTGCTTAAGCTCATTGAAGAGGATAATTTCGAAGAACTAGTAGAACTGTACAACAAAATCTACGAAACCGCAACACTTCCTAGGGAATGGTTGAAATCTATATTCATCCCCATTCCCAAAAAACCAAATTCAAAGAAGTGCAAAGACTATAGTTTGATTAGTTCCAGATGAGTGATATCCTTAAAATATTCCTAAAGATTATCCACAACCGCATTTTTAGAAGATGTGAGGAAATCGTCGATGACACACAGTTTGGCTTCCGTAATGGACTGGGCACCAGAGAGGCCTTGTTTTCTATACAGGTTTTGGCACAGAACTGTTTAGACCAGCGAAAAGATATATTTCTGTATTTCATCGATTTCGAGAAGGCCTTTGACACTGTGAGCCACGTTAAACTCATTCAAATTCTTCAACAAATAGGTTATACTAAGTTTTATATCTTTGTTTTAGGAAATTTTGATGATAATGCCTCTGAAGCCAGAAATCGAAGTTGAGGCGATATCAGAACCTCCTATTTTGAATCAAAACTATTTTCAATTATTGTTAAGGAAATTGATCAGAAAAGATAGATAATAATAATTAAAACTTGAAATTTCACTCAAAAAGCAAGCAAAGAAGACTACAAATCTACGATTTATGCTTGTAGTAGTCCGAAATATTTAAGAAACAAAGTAAGTTTACAAGAAATGTACCTATTATTAATTTATTGCAAAATGTAACTTACTTCTTGTTTACTTTGTATATTAAATTTTTTGTTATTTTGTTTATAGAAATCTTCTTGACCCACCATTTTAATAAAGAGCATGAACTATCAAGAGTGATGATGTGTCGAGAACCTCATCTGTCAAATTTTGTATGACGTCTTTGTATATAAATTTTTGTATGACGAACTTGTCTTTGTGCATATTTTCTTCACAATCAACATGAAAACCGTGGAATTTTCGACAAAATTTTAACCTTTGTACCTCTTGGGTACTTGACGTAGCACTACACTTTCTCCCCGTTTAACGCCTGGTCCAAATGCTTTAAACCAGCCCAAATGCTGATCTCGGTTCTCCTGATTCCTTGCAGCTTCTCGTGCTGCTAACAGGATTCGCTTCTAGATTGGTTGTCACTGGCTAGTGATTCGATAAAATCCTTATCGTTACTGGTTGTCTTCTTTGACAAGTTTTCTGATTCCCCACTAAGAACTCTCGGCCGAGTTCAGTAGTCCACCTCTGTGTTGTAATCAACTTATGTACTTGTTCTTCAAAGACACGAATTTATTTTATCCCGCAATGAAAACACGTCTGTGTTCTTCGCGGCCTCGTATATGACTCCCTGCTTCACAGTTGTTGATCATAGAAACCAAATTAAATTGTTTTGTTTTCTTCTTTCTGGATCTCTCCTAATTTCTGGATGTTATCCTGCTTGTTTTCGCCTACGTATTTTCTTCGTTGCTAGGTGCGCTGCTCGTCTGTAATGTCGCTACTAAATTTAATCTAACATTCACACAACTTAAATTCTAACAACGATAAAAACACAACCTGCACATCCCCAGTCGGCATTTCCTTTTATACTAGATTGCATATCGAGCTCCTACTGTGAATGACGCGAAACACAACAATTGTTGTAAACAATTGACATTTTTTATTAATTATTACATTACATTTAGTAATATTTTTCATTGATCAAATATCCCTATATCTCAAAAACGGTTTGATGTATAAAAAAATGTTTTAAACAAAAGTTAAAGAAAGTTTTATTCTCTACAATATTTATAATAAATGTAAATAGCATTAATGCCATAGGAAACTAGATATTTGCAAAAAACCGATTTCTTTGACCTTTGACCTTGATTACCTTAAGACGCGGACACGAGATTTTAGGTGACTCTTGAGACAACTTTTAGAGTTCCAAAATAAAGGTCTATACGAGTTTTCAGCTTTCATTCCGAGGTGAAACCCCTAATATGACTATTGGACTAAAACCCAAGATCTCATGTGCAAACCAACATTGGACCATGGAATCCTTAAAAGTTCCAAAAACCGGTCGGTAAGCCTATAACGAAGCGGGAGGCCGATAGGTTCTTTCTTTAGTTCTTTATACCATTAGAAAGAAGGGAAAAAATGGAATTGTATACTACAATAACCCAAAAACGAATTTTTGACTTAGGTTGTTCATACCAAACATCAAAAATTTGCTAGTAGCTACTAAGTTAACTATGCATACGGCTAAAGTTTAAAAATTTTTAAATAAATAAATATGTCGAAAACAAAGGAACTTTCAACTGAAACTGAGATATTCAGGAATATTCGCAAGAATATCATTCTTCGTGTGGTTTTAAAATTAATGTCTTTTTAGAGGTCTTAATAAAGAGAATAAAATTTATTCCAGCTTGTCCCTATTTTTTACGCAATAGTCCATCTCAAATCGACAAAAAAATAGGTAAAATTGACTCGACCCCGACCAAACTTAACGAAACATGGTACACACCATCGTAGTAAGAAATAAAAAACACAAATTTAAGGATTTGTCCAGAAAGGCATTCGTTTCCTTGTTTTGGTCTTTCAAAAAGTCAAAAAGTTGGTGTGTAGACTTGTAGGAAAACGACTGTAACTTCATCCACAGTGGTCTAAATTTAAAAATAAAAAATATTCTGTAAAGGTAAATGAACATTGTATTCAAATATTCAACCATATTTTATATTTTCAACCCCTAACTGGATTAATTTTTTAATTTTATCTATTTCAACCCCTATTTCTAAAGGGGTCTTTTTTTGGTTAATTTTTTCACAGTTTGTTTTTACAAATATGCTGAGCATGCGTACCAAATTTTATCATGGGATGAGCATGGGTTCGGTTATTAAAAATTAATTAAGTTTAGACAGAAACGGAAAAAATCAGTTTTTCGCCGATTTCTCAAGTTTCTTTGAACTTTATGACAAAATAGTTTAATATAAAATTAAAGCTAATTAAATTCTCTACAAAAAAATATTTACACATATTTTTCGCTAGATTCGTATTCACATAGCAATAACAGCTCAACATATAGCTAAGTTGCGCGACCACCGTTATATTTATTTAAAAAGGTCGAAATCGATTTTCAATTAATTGTATAGATTTTCATCATAAATATTTATTATCTGAATATAAGTTGACCACACCATCCCTAATTTTGATAAAAAGTTTAGCATAATTATTATGACTAGAGACTGGAAAACATGCAAAATGCATATCTTTGATTGGCGGTATATTTTTCGACCACTTCGTATTTATCCGTTTCCCACCCTAAAGAATCATTTTTTATAGTGCATATAATGCATATCGATACCTTACTTTAAAAACCCGATAACTTCATTTTAGACAAAATTGAGATTTATTGTGCATTGCAATAAGGGTCATGTACTGCATGTTCTATGAAAACTTCGTAAATTAATTTTCACAATTCTACCATCTGTAGGCATATTTGAACACCTCGTATGATTTTCTATAAAATTCACTAACTGAAAACCTCTTAAAGTTCTGTTTTACCGTTACGTTTGGAACAACTTATACGAGGTTTTCATTTATCAATTTTTGAAAATGTTTTGAAACTTACGAGGTTGTCATTATAATATTATGGGTATTATTTTAATTTCAGACATGAGTAGACCATAATAGTGCATATTTGAGCAAATTTGAGATTTGAAATATGGAAATATGGAGTTAAAAGGCGTTTTCAATTTAAAAAAAAAATGTTTGTCTCTTAGATATAAACCATGATTAGTTCTTTTTAAGATCGATGAAAAAATTTAAAGAAAAAACCACATTTACCTACCTACTTTTTTTTATCAACATTAAAAAAATGTACATGATTTATTAAAAATGCATTAGAAACTTAATATAAAGCATATAGGATTCAAAATTTAATGTTTTGCTATACTACACATACTAATCTAAGGAAAAAATAAGAAGAAAATTTATATAAAAAATGTCCACACAAATTAAGAAGCATCAAAGTAGGGCTTCCTTTGCTTCAATACATTCACGATAGCGTGCTACAATAATATGCTCCATGCACAACCAACATTTACAAAATTTACAGAAATATCTGGTTTTTCTTCGTTTACTATATTTGCAATATCCTCGTTTAGTGCTGTGAGCTGGTGTAAATTTTTCACATAAAATTCAATTTTTGGATTTCAACAGATAGTTACTCGAATACACAGGTGGGGTCTATCAGGACATTTTATTTATTTTTGCGAAAAAATGATAATTTTTACATTTTGTACAATTTGATTATATTATGTCGTTGAACATTTTTGAAAGGTATACAGAAGTTCGAAAACGTAAACTTCTTTTTTTCAAAGTTACAGCGATGTTTGTGTATTGCGTGGACTCACAGGCCTCACCCGTGCTTTCGGGTTAACTGATATTATTCAATTATTACAATAATTGAATAATTGTATATTTTTGTAAACAATAATGTATTAGTTTCTAACGTATTTTGTAGCCATAGTTTTTAAGAATAGTATATTATTTTCTCGTGTCGTTTAAAAATTTTATTTCTTGTTTAGTTCTTCCTTTACCTGCATAATGATAAGTGCATATTTTGTATTATTTTCATATTATTCCTGCATATTCTTGTATATTTTGGGTGCATATTGCATTCATATTTAACATGTTTTTTAGTGCATATATTCCAGTCTCTAATTATGACAATTCAGTTAACCCGTAACTGGTACAGTCCTACTTTTGGTACATAACCGGTACGCCGTGGTGTGAGAGACAACTAGCCCTTAAAATTAGCTTGTGTTATTATATTTGTCATCTGAAGGTTGAAGGACATTAGTATATGTTTTTAAAGTTAGAATACGCAAAAAAAACAATCAAACGAAATTTAATTTAAGGGATAATTAGAATTTCTTTCAAATATCGGCGAAATAATAGGCTTTTATATTTGTAAATAAATTTATAAAAATATAGAAATGATTTAAACAAAATGATTTAATATTAAATGTTTATACATTAAACTATAATAAAAACTTAAAATAATACAAAATTTTTAACACGTACATAAAAACTAACTACCCCTAAATTTCATAATGTTATTTTACACTCGCTACAAATTTTATGCGTACCCTGTAGGCTCACCGGACTTTTACACTTTTACAACATAGAGACTGAGTTTTACGTTTTAATTTTTTTTGGACAAAGGTAACATATTTTTCGTATTTGAAGTCGTTATGACTAGTTAACTTCTATTTGGTAGCACTTAACTTTTTAAAAAACACTCACAAATTTTTATTTATTTATTTACTTTGAATATTTAATTTTCACAATACAACTTAAAACTAGCAGAGTTTCTGCCTAACTACAATACTTAAACAATAATAATGACTATCATAATAATGACTTAAAAAATACTAACTCAATTTTACATGTTACTAGGGTTTTATGGATTATTCAATTTTGTTGGTTTAGCAATTCTCACGCTTTACAGGATATTCTGGAACATTCGACTTGCTTGACCAGCGATGTAATTTAATAATAATGATGTTCTGCATTTTCCTATATTGCATAACATTATGGGAAAATCACCCGGTTACATAATCCTTATGGGAATATATAACTTGACTGGGCTAATATGCGTTGCGTAACAAATGCAGAGTTATTTATTTATAGTAAGAAAAACATCATAAAAAATGGAATATAAAAAACGAGAAATGATCATAAATTAATATTTATACCATATAGAAGCCCAAGAATATTTTCATTTGCTAAAAAACACCTATATATAGCCGATTACAAATCGACTACGTTACGGAATGGTTACGGTTAAGTTGCATATACGTAAACGGTACGAGGTGGTCTCTCAGACCTTGAGGTGTAATAAATAAGTTTTACATTTACCTACACCGCACCGCCCAAATTTTGCAACATCAGAAATGATTTAATTTGAAAGTACTGATAACATGACAATTATATTACAAAAGGCGCGAGTGCAACAAAGAATTATACATTCAAGTGTGTCTCCCAGACCCCGGAATACCAGTTATGTGTTAAACCAAAAATACATTATTTGATTTTTTTTTGTAAACTTAATTTTGTAAACGAAAGTTACAAATCGATGTGGGGACTTACTATTTTCGGGAAAAGCACGTATTGCTTTTGTCCAACCGCGATTTGCAATTTTACCTATACAGATTCGGAAAGTTTAAGGTTTATATAAGGTAATGAAAATACAAAAAGTGGCGGTAAATTGATGAACAATTAGAGAAAATCGACCTTTGAAGTTAGCAAAAATTGCACTTTCAGTGACACGCTAGGCTAAAAATTTGCGGAATCTCCCCATTTTGTTGACGATACGTGTGCTTCTATATACTCTAAAACTCAGCGGTTTACGTACCGGCAGATGCAACACGTCTCTCGTACGAGTAACATCGATGAAAGCTTACTAGTTTATCATTTTTTTACGCGATTTTCTGGAGGTGATACGTAAAAGGGAACTGCCGCATACCGCAACTGTACGTTTAAATGCTATATCCAGGTTTTCTATGATCCCGATTTTTTTGGATCCCAGTTGGGGTGGATTAATATTCTAGTATGTTTAGCCCAGTAAACCATTGTCAAAACCGCTCGTAGGGCCTAATGGAGCGGAGCGGAAGGTCCGGAGAGTAGGTTTTGACAATGGAACTACCTTCGAATCGAATCCCAAAAAAAAAATAAAAAACTTATTCTTAAAATTTTTTTTTTTTTTGGTTCTGAAATGAACCGATATTTTATCAATGCGACAACATGTACGGTTACACCGCACAATGCTCGATCATATGCTCCAACATGTTGAAGAGCCCGATTAGCACGGGTTAGCGTGCCGACAGCGAGTGGTGTACTGACATGATACAATAAGTTTAAAGATATGATACTAACCCATGATACAATGAACTTTTAAGATATGATACTACGCAGGTTGCCGCCATCTTTTATACGTCACCCGGCGAGTTGGAAATGACATATCGCTACTTGCTTATTGTTTTGGTACTTGACTTTTATTTGAACCGGACACTCTTTCAATTAATAAAATTGAAAATATGTTTCGTTAATGACGATATTGAGTCTTTTTTAAATGATTTTAAACTCCTAAAACCCCCCGCCCCGTAGAAAAGAAGAGGAAAACTTTTATAAAATTTCTTTCCCAACCGCTTCCTTTACGTTGCAAATAATAATTGTTGACCTGCGGTATGTGCGAATCGCCCTCGATGCATTAGTTTTTATTAAATCTGGACCTTATGTGAAGTTTTTCGACGTATCTACATAATAAACGATAGGTAGAATAAATCTAAATAATTTAATCGCACCGTTTGACTAAACATATTTATTAAAAAAATTAAATTACAAAATTTCCTTCCACCCGGAGCACAAATAAAAGTTAAATAACACTTTATATTATGTCTAAATTTATGCACACATTTCTAAATGCACTTTGTACACGATGTTCGATTCCATTTAGACTCTTTGGCTTGTGAAATTATTGTGGATTAACAAAAAAATCAAAGTTCGTGTCCCATTCGTACACGGTCGATATACTATCTCGATTTGCTTCATAAAAAAATGATTTCTAAGCAACTTAATGAGATGTGGTACTACTGCAAAGACATAAATATTGTGCCCATTTGTAGGATTTGTAAACCATGTTTTATCAGAACTTATTTCTAGCTCATTGTGCAATGATCTATTACCTCCTCCAAGGTCACTAACCAATCCCACAATTTGGAATCCTAAAAAATTAACATACAGATAAAAATATTAAAGTAATTTGTTGTCTGTCTCACCTGATTTTTCCACAAAATTTATTATTTCATATAAAAGGGCCTTGGTCATTTTACAATCGTAATCGAAGAAAATTGCAAGCGTTACATTTGATGGAAATCGGTAAAACATCACATCTCCTGCAAAGTTCTTGGCTTGATTGTCGCTATTACAATTCCAGTTTGCACAACGCATTGTCAAATTACATCAAAACAACTTTTAACAACAAATAACACAAAAACAACGGGAACAACCTGCGAATATATACAAGATATACAACAGCAAGCACACCTCCTTGTCTTCCACTGTTGTAAATTCTTTAGATGACCAATTTCCAGTTCGTACATAGTTCTTGGTATTTCTATATACTCTTTGGATTGCTTGGATAAGACTTTTCTCCACTTTTCTCTCTTTTAGTATTGCCCATATTTGTTTTCTTGGTGCTCTATCAAATGCTTTCTCTAAATCAATAAAGCACACATATGTCAATCCATTGCAAGCACTTTGTTTTTCTGTGATTTGTCTAATTGCAAATATGTGGTCCTGGATGCTATGTCCTCTCCTGAAGCCGCTTTGCGTTTCGTCTAATGTTGGTTCCAATATCACTCTTAGTTTCGTTTCTAGAATCGCTTCATATAGTTTAACCGCTACGCACAGCAGCGATATGCCTCTGTAGTTACTGCACTCTCGGTTGTCTCCCTTTTTATGTATCGGCATAATCACCGCCACCTCCCAGTCTTTTGGAATTCTTTTCTTCTTAAATACCAAGTTAAAAATTTTGCACAACATTGTTGTTCCTTTCTCACCCATATATTTCAGCATTTCTGGCTTCAAACCATCGTGCCCCGCCGCTTTACCCAGTTTTAGTTTACGTATTGCCATTTTTGTCTCGTCCAACGTTATTTCTTCGTTTACATCATCTTCTAATGCGATTTGTTCTTCATAATTGCTTGTATCTTCATTTCTTGTCTCCAAGAGCTCTTCAAAATATTCTCTCCATCTTCTCATTATTTCTTTTTCGTCATTTAATATCCTTCCTCTTCCGTCTTTAATTTGCTTCAACGTGGTTTCTTTTGGGTTTCTCAGACTTTTGATAACTTTATAAAATAGTTTTTGGTTTTGTTTTTTGTTCCTTTCTAATCTATTACCGAACTCTTCCCATGCTTCTCTCTTTGCTTCAATTATTAATTGTTTTGCTATTACTCTTTGTCTTTTGTATTCTTCGTATCTCTCTTCGGTTCGCTTTTCTAGATATTTCTTCCACTTAGCTTTCTTTTCTTTTACTTCATTCTTAATTTCCTGATTCCACCAGGATGTTTGCTTTTTATTAAATTGTTTTTTATTTGTACCACATGCTTTTTCTGCTGCTCGTTGTAACGTAGTCTTTAGTCTCTCCCATTGTATATCAATAACCTCATCCTCACCTTTATCTGTCTTTACCAATTCTTCTTCTACTATCGCTTGGTAGGTGTCTCTAATTGCCTTTTCACTTAGTTTATATGTCTTGATAGTTTCATTCGTTGCAGTTTTCTTCTCTTTTATTGTTTCGTGAATATAATCTGCTTTTATTTTTCCCACCAGTAAATAATGATCACTTCCGATTTCATGCCCTCTGTGCACTCTAACATCTATCAAATTTTTTCTATTTCTCTTTTCTATTATTATATAGTCTATAATTGATTTTTCTCTTCTGCTAGGCTCTTCTCGGGTAAATTTATGTATCTCTTTATGTTTGAACAACGAATTTCCAATCATCAATCTATTCACTACACAAAAATCTATCAACCGTTCACCGTTATCATTAATTTTATTCTCTCCATACGGTCCCATAACCTCTTCCTTTCCTACCATATTACATCCTATGCGTCCGTTAAAATCACCCAGAATATATATCGTTCCCGGTGCATTCTCCAGTGTTATCTGCAAATCATACCAAAATTGATCCTTCTCTGCTTTTTTCGCGTCTTCGTTTGGTCCATATACCACTATTAATGTTATTAGTTGCACTGTCTGAAATGTAACTGTTATTATTCTTTCCGAAGCAAATACCCAGCTTTGTAGTCTTTTCTTAAATGTCGTTCCTATTAGGCAGCCCACTCCAGCCGCTGCTCTGCTATTTGTCGGAACCCCGCTGTAAATTAATATCAGACCATTTTCAATTTCCATTACACCTGTTCCTTTTTTCTTTGTCTCTGTTAGTGCCAAAATCTGTAAACCACTCTTCAAAAATTCGTCGGCCAGCTCAGGTTCCTTACCATTTAAACTTCTAATATTCCATGTACCAAATTTCCAATTCATCAAACCTGTCTCATTTGTCCGTTCTCTCGCTTTTTTCGTCATATTTATTTTACATCCGGCATTTTCCTTTATTAGTTTTTTGGTGGGTCAGGGCTGAGGCCTTTGATTATTCTCCCAGTTTGCTGATTCCAGTCCCAACGTTGACGATCCAAGAATATCTTTCCGTAACCCACCCTTGCATCCCGGCCCTTTCCTCTTTCCATTTTTGCCATTTCTCTTAAACTTGCTTGCATCTTTTGTTCTTCCAGCGTCAAGTCGTCGTCGATATATTTCGTCGTACCTCTCAATTTGTTTTTAGCTTACATCACCGATAATTTTCCATGCCATGAATCAAATTTTACCAGTACAAACGGCTCGGCAGACTTCGGTTTTATTAATTGTGCCTCTTTTATTGTTATTTCGATACCCAATTCTGATTTAAAGAATTCTTCTGTGTCTTTCTTTACTGTTGTTTCGTTCATATTCACCCCTTTCAGTACTATGTTGTTTTTCTTCTCTCCTTTCTCTATTTGTTGAAATTTGTTCTCTAGGGCTCTTACTCTTTCTTTTAACTGTTTGTTTTCATCTTTCAGATCCTTAATCTCTTGCTCATACAGTTCTTGTCCCTTTTTAATGTCCTTTACCTCCCCCTTTACCTCCCCCAGCAATTGTTTCATCATTTGCCTTAGTTCCTCCATATCGTTGTTATAGGGTACTTTTTTTACTGGGGATCTCGCTATTTTCTTACTTCTATTAAAAATACCATATGCCGCCTGTCGCTTTTTATACGATTCTTCCGTTGTTGATTCCTCACTCTCGTTTGATCTTTCTGCTGCTTTCATTGTCTTTAACCGTACTGCAAGTATATCGCTCGGGTCAACCTCTCGGTAGTGATATTCCTGCTTAGCAATGTCTTGTTTTTGTAATTTTTTTATCAAAGGTTTTAGTGCTAATGCAAACTATCGGTGTGCAATACGTTTGTAGTGTATGCAACCCAACCACCTTCTTATCTTCTTAACCTATTCAAAATTTTCGTAATTCCGTTAAGTAAAGAATGACTTCCTGTACTCGAAATCCACCTTCTCACTATATCTTCCTCTTTTCAAGATCGCTTCGTATATCAATATCAACCGTTCAAGTCAATTATTTATACTCAAATCACTCTTAATTCACCACTATTCGATTCTAGTATGACGTAGCCGTGTTTACGGTACTATCATCGATACCAACCAATCCTTTTTTAAATAATATAATTAATTAAAATAATTATCAAAAGGTAAAGTGCAAACACTTGGTACTCCATCCAACGTATGCGAACGTGTGAGATTAGATATAATATCTCATCGTGCAGAAAACGAATACTTGCGGCGTATCAACTATCTCGGTCAAACATTCAAATAAAAATGCAAGACAGTGAAACCCTATGTTATAAAATAACACATAAAAAATATAAAAATAGCCAAGGGCGAATTAAAACGTTATCGTACTCCTGATGTACGGAGGAAAATTGGCCAAGTCGAGTAATGCATTTCCCTGTGAATCAATCAGTTCAAATTATAAAAACTTACCGAACTGAGTAAAAAAATATCCCTCCAGAAAAATATGGACAGGGTGGTCCGACAAAAAGATAATGACCTGGAATACATCCACAATTCCGCAAACACGAATGTGACAATCCCCAAAATGGGTTGGAGCGCAAAATCCAAAACAATTCATGATGCGGAAAGGGACCCCCCACAAAATCGCCACCAATATTTCCATCAAAATTGGAACCAAAATTATATTCACTTCACAGTAAAACCCAAAACCGACCGCTCGCCTCAAAAGCTAATCCAAGAAGTGCTTATCATAGCATGCGCGAGTCTAATCTCCGTCAAATTCGTTCCATATACCGGGCGCTACGAAATTTGTCGCTAAATGAAATAAGTTGAATTTAATAAATTCAACGTTGTTGCGAAAAAAGAGAAAATTTTTCGTAACAAAGGGGGTCAGTCCGCGCCAAGCAGTGGAGCAGAAAGGACGCTTGAACGAGTCTACGCCGAGCAGTAGAGTGGAGAGGACGCTTGAGGAGTGAACGCCAAGCAGTGTGGAGCGTGTAGAACGTTTGAGCGAGTCGATCGTATAAAATTTGTATAGTTAATGTTGTTAAAAATAAATAAAACGAAAAAATTTAGTTTAAAATTGTAAGAGTGCGTTTTGTTAAAAAAAAATAATTTGGAAAGAAAATAAATTTAAACAAAAATATCCAGAGTTCACGGATTTTAAAAACTAAATGGTTGGTCGCTGGACAAAAAGAACACGTCAATATTGCTATGTGCTGACGTAGCCTCACGTTGGGCTAGTCAAAAAGTGCTATGAACGGAGTCCTTTAATGATAGCTGCACGTTTTAAAGTTGAGGTTTTGTACGAGTGTACGCAAATGTACCCCGTCAACAGAAATGTATGCAAAATTTTATTGTTGAATGCAATTAAAAGAAATTTATCCCTCGGCTTAGCAATTTCGGTGAGCACAGACCTACCTTTTCTCACGTTGGGTTCCTTCCTTAACCAAATCTTAATTCTGAAATGAAATATTGTGGTTCTCGGAATGATTACAAAATTATGCTCCGTTTGATAATGCAATGATAAATTTTATTGTACAAATTGTAATTAGTTTTCAATAAATCGTTAACATAAATTAAACAATTCCTTAAAATTACCCCAAAACTATAAATGCTAAATCGAAGTTACGCGGTAGAAAATTATAAGTCCGCACTAAATTTTGTTAAAGTGAAAATTGTTTGTCTTTACCTTTAAAATCTGGTTCTTTTCTCGTTACCAAGATGAATGACCATGAAACCCAGTATCAATTCTTTATCGATGGTGTACAGTTGCATAAATATGAGTGGATGCCTCTTCCAACACGTGTAAATTCGTTTATCGTTAATTGTGAAAATATCTTCAATCTTTCAATATTTTGATCCAAAAATACTGGTAACTCACGTAAGTTAAATTTACTTTTTAAATTTTATATCTTTTATTCGGTTTTAATCGCACTTTTTACTGATAAATTATTTTCTTGTAGGACGCTTAAAATTTCACCACGCCATTCATCGAATCTAAATCAACAACTTCCTCTATCCATTGTTTTACCATCGTTACTTGTGTTTTTCAAGGCAAATGTGATTTTCCATTGATCGAAAATTAAATCAATATTTGAAGTTTATAATATGCAGGTTCGGTTTAAGCCCAATGTGACTTATAAAAATTTTTAATAAAATTTTATGTTTCAGATTAAATTAAAGTACTTGGTTCTCCTGTGATCTTCCAGTAACTTTTGAAGAAAATGTTTTTTCCATTTGTGGTACATTGAATCACGAAGCACTTCGACACGTGTAAAAATTTTACTATTTTAAAAGTTCTACGTTTTAACACATTTTTATAACTAATATTTTGGACAATTATTTTGATTTCAAATTACATTTCTTATAATTACTTAAATTAATTTATAATTTTAACAAACATTTTTATTAACAGAAATTAAAACGTTGCATTTTTGAATTTATTTTATTATTTCGTTCCGTGATCCTTTCTTCATGTAAATTTATGACGTTAAACTAAATTTTTGGTATCAGATGAAACTTTTACGTTTGACCAAATAAGTCATGTGCTACCTTTATTGATAAACAAATTTCCAATCGTGACGTTATCATTTCTATTGACGTGGTGGTCAGTTTCGGACATAGCATTTGCCCTCTGTGTTTAAATCAAAATTTATCCGGAAATACTTATTTTCGTGTTGATTTTTAATTTTTAACACACACGTGTAACTTCTCATTAATACAACAAACTAAATTTATAATGTAGCGTTTAATAATTATTGTAACTAACATTCAAAAATGACTCACTAAATTATGTCAAACATTAACTAACAAAAATGTAAAATGTTCAAAAACTAATTAACTAATCATTTTAACACTATTAACTAATTATATCTAAAATTCAAACTAACCTACTTATTATTTTGACTAACAAACTTGACCAAGATTTCTGAAGACATTTTTAAATTATTTCAATCAAAAAAAAAATTTTTAAATTTTAACTTTTATTTCATAAAACTTGACTCTTTATTTTTATATCGTCTTTCTATGTCTGACTCCTTCATTTGGGTGATCTCTACTTTAGTTTTTATAATTTTCAATCATTCACTTTTAATTCATAATTCTTTCTATTTATTAGTATTCTTTATCTCCTTTTAATCCATATTTTCCTATATAATTCCCCATTTATTTCTTTGACCTACTTTTGGTCTCTTATATTTTATCTCATATAACTTCATAATCATTTATTCAAAACTTTTACACCCGTGCCCTCTCATTTCGGTACATTCGGGTATCTATCTAATACATTTATCTATCTTCGTCATTTAATTTATTTACCCCCATTTATTTTTTAATTATCTATATTGAATACTAATTTAATTATCTAATGTTTCCTGATCTTTTTCGAATTAATTTCTAACTCACTTATCTTAACTTCACCTGTTTCACCCAAAATCTAAATTCAAATTTTTCTATATAATTAATTAAATTATTTTTACATTGTTAACTTTAAATCATTTATTTAATCAAATTCTTAATAACTTTTCTCTCCATAAAATTTTTAATTATTTTAAAACGTATCATTTTATTAAATTCTTTTTTAAATTCTTCCATCTTGGTCATTTTTTTTTTCATGTTTCAATAGCCTTATTCATATTTACATAGCTATTTTAAATCATTTTCCAAATCCTATTTATAAATTGTCATTACTTGTATTTGTTATCCCCTACTATTTTCTTAGCGGTTTAAATTTTAAGTTGTTAATTTTCTTGACTTAAGCTTCGATGCATGTCATTAAGTTTCGCTGGGATTAACCATAATTGTCCCATCGTCCCATCGATAAATCATGTCGATGTGGAATCGACCTCTTATTAAATCCGAGTCGGGGTGTCTTATTTGGTAGGTACATTCGCCTACTTTTTCATCTATGATGAAAGGTCCTTCATAAGGGAGTTGAAGTTTCTGGCACTCATTGTGTTCTCTTCGTCCCAATCGTAACTTTTTAACAATTACCCATTCTCCTATTTCAAAATTGCATTTTTTCTTAATTTTCTTATTCATTTTTCGGGTATATTTTTGACTTCTTTTCTTGAGTCTCTTTCTAACTTCGTCAAGTATTTCATTATATTCCTTTTCAGGCTGGTCATACACCCATGGTCGTTCCGGTTGCTGACCTATCATAAGGAAGTGTGGTGTTCTTTCCGTCGCTATGCTTGGGGTATGATTAATGAAATTCTCTACTATTTCGAGTTTACTATGCCATGAAGTTTGATCATTGTGTACCAGGAGTCTGAGGAATTTAATCGTTTCCTGGACATACCTCTCACAGATGTTTCCTTGTGGATGTCGTATGGAACAATACGTGACTTTTACACCACGTTCTTCCCAATGCTGTCTAAAACGTTGGTTATCGAAGTAAGTTGCATTATCAACTAAAATTCTTTTTGGCTTAATAATTTCGTTACAGAAACGATCCAGAAATTCCAGTGAAATGTCCGTTGTACATGATACCGTTGGATATAATTGGACAAATTTTGTGAAGGCATCAACTATGACGAAGATGTTATGAAACTCACTACTGGGTATTAAATTACCGATATAATCAACTGCAACTAACTCCCCAGGTTGTTCTAGTTTTAAGCTTTGCACGATATTTTGGTTGTGAAAATTTTTAAATTTACCCATTTGACATAACGTACATTGGTTAATGGTACGCTTTATAATTTTTAAATCTTTATGGCAGAAGTAATTTTCCCTGAACATAAGCCACGTTTTCTTGATCCCAGCGTGTCCAAATTTTAAATGTAACGCGTTCGTAATTTTTATTGTGGTAGGTTCGTCTACCACATATAATTCTAAATTTCTCAAAGTTTTTATGATTACGTCATCCTTATATTTAAATGAATTTGTATTTCGTTGATCATTATTATTTAATTTAATTTTTAAGTTATCAAAACATTCATTTTCCTGAGCTAACAAGACATCCTGACGTGTAAACGGAATTTCGTCATCAACCAGTTGGTTTAATGCAATTAAAATTTCTTTCGGCTTATTTACCGGGTTATCTTTTCTACTAAGCGCGTCTGCAACAACATTATTTTTGCCTTTAATGTGCACGATGTCGAATGAGTACTCCATAATGAGCAAGCTCCACCGATAAATTCTATTATTCGTGAATTTTGTGCGCATTAAAAATGTCAACGCGGAGTGGTCTGTGTGGATTTCAAAACGGTTGCCAATTAAATAAAATTTTAATTTTGTGAGCGCAAACACGATGGCTAACATTTCTTTTTCGGACGTAGAATAATTAAGCTCCGATTTCTTTAAAGTTCGCGAAACAAAACTTATCGGTTCTTCCTCCCCATCACGCATTTGTATTAGGGCGCCTCCTACCGCAAAATGGCTTGCGTCTGTCTTTAGTATAAACTTTTCCTTGAAATTCGGATGTAGTAGTTTGACGTTCTCATATAACGTGTTTTTCATTTGCTCAAAAGCCTTTTGTTTATCATCGTCCCATTTCCATCTTACCGATTTCCTCAATAGCTCAAGTAACGGAACTGTTAAATTGGAATAGTTAGGTACGAATCTTTTATAATAATTCATTAACCCTAAAAATGATCTTAGTGACTTTAAGTTAAATGGTCTACGGTAGTTTTTGATTTCTATTATTTTCCCATCATCTATCTTAATACCCTCGTTTGAAATTATGTAACCCAAATATTGAACTCGCGTCTTGTAGAACTCACATTTTTCTATGTTGAGCTTCAAGTCTGCGTCATTTAATGCTTTTAAAATTTTATCTAAGTGAACTTTATGAATTTCTTCATTTTCGCTGAAGATTATTATGTCATCAACATAGTGTGCACAAAAATGACTAAATTGGTTGAGAATGACTTGTAATGCACCGATGAGTGCCGCGCTGCTAGTGGATAATCCAAATGGAACAACTCTAAAGATATACGTGTTACCATCTACGCTAAAACCTGTGTATTGTTGTGAGTCTTCATGCAATTTAATTAGCCAAAACGAATTTCTTAAGTCGAGTTTACTGAAAGTTTTCGATGATCCCAATTTTGATAACAATGATTCCATAGTTTCTGGACTCTCGAACTGAGGTTTTGTGACTGCGTTTAACCCCCTCGCGTCTAAACATAATCTTAAACTACCGTCTTTCTTTTTAACAATAACGAGTGGGTTTAAATAAGCTGTCGGAGATTTTACTATGATGCCGTCATTTAGCATCTTTTGAATTTCTAATTGTACCTGATGTTTGTAACATTGCGGGATAGGGTAGGTTTTACAGCGGAATAGCTTGTCTTTGATAATCTGTAGCTTGTGCACGTAATTCTTCGCGGTACCCGACTCCTGATTCATCAATGCATCGTATTTCGTGAATAATTTTATGACTTCGTGGGTGTAATTATTTGGACAATCTAAATTTATGTTTTTTAAATCCCCTTTGTTTTTATTTATTAACTGTGTATCCCAATTAACATTTCTTAAACCTTTTTCCCTGTCATAATTAACATAATTAACATTATACTCCCCTTCTATTAAATTTTCTACTAACATTTCCGGTTCATTCCCATTAGTGATTTGATTACCTAAATTGTTTGTCCAAGTGATCTCTTTGTTTAATATTTTTACTACTTTCCGTTCTGCATCAATGGTCATATTAAATTTATTAATTAAGTCGATTCCGAGTATGCATTGCATGGATAAATTTTTAATAATTAAAATCGATTCTTTTATGATTACATCCCCTATTTTAACTGTTGCGAGTACGCTTTCGTTCGCAGACGAGAACTTTTTCTGGTTTGGCGTTACCAAATTTACTACCTTTGTTTTTAAAATTGAATCTTTAAAATTTTCTTGATTTTTCAAAATTACCCCCTGATTAATTAACGAAATTTCTGCCCCTGTATCTATTAAACAATTTATCTGAACGTTATTAATATCTACCATTATGTATGGCAACAAGTCGAATTTATTTTCATTATTTAACCCCCCCGTATTTTCGATACTGATAAACTCTTTGGGATGTTGATAAGAGCTTATCTGCATATTCATTGGCACGCCGTTTATTGAAAATCCTGTGGAGAAGATGCTTCTTCTTCCACAGCAGGTGTCCTATTTATCGTAACACTATTAATTGGTCGGTCATTTGTATTAGCTGACGTACGGTTTGGATAACGTTCGTCGCCCCCTTGTTGATTGTCTCGATCGTTCGTGCGATTGTCATAACTACGCCAATTTGACTCGAATCTACCTCCTCTCTGGAAACGTCCACGATAACCCTGATTATAATTTCGATTATTTCCGTAATAGTTACCTCGACCAAAATTACCTCTGTTAGAGTTGTATCCCGCATTGCGATCATCCTGACTATCTCGATTGTTTGCATTAAAATTATTATTAGCGCCCCTGCGATTTTCAAAATTGTTGTACCCCGTATGATTATTATTATTTTGATTATAATTTCCCGATCTTTCATACCGGTTGTACCTGTTTTCCCGATTATTGCGATTGTCATTTCCATTATTGTAGTAAGTACGCTGGTTATTTGAGTCGTGTTGCCCCCTTGAATAATTATTGAAATTTCTAGTCGCGTTATTATAACTTGGCCTATTGGCTCTCTCGTCCATGTTAACCGCATCCGTTCTCCTTAACAATTTTGATAGTTCTGAGATTGTGTTAATATTTTCGAGAGCTACCCGGTTAATTATGTCTTGGCAAAAATGATTAGCTAAGTGTTCAACGATTTCTTCCTCGGAAACTTCCGGTTCAAGTTGCGTTACCTCGTTAATGATGTTTTCCGCGTAATCATTGCGGCGACCGTACCCTTTAAATTTGCCGTTCATTAACTCGTTGCGTATTCGCCCCTGAGCTTGCTTGTCCCAATAACGATCTAGAAATAGTCTTTCGAAACCGACAAAATCTTCAAATTTATCTTGCACGCATCCGAACCATTTTTTAGCATTACCACCCATCATTAAGCAGATGCAATTTTTGAATTTATTCACATCGCGGATGTGACTTGTGCTGCGGTTCGCGTATTTTATAAACTGTTTAGGGTTAAAGTCCCCTTTTTCGTAGAACTTTATTGCTTGCCCGTTGTTTGTCGGCCACGTAATGTCTTGTAGAGCCGCTAACGTTATTGAACTGTTTGTGCTTTCACATTTTATCTTTACATTTTCTTCAAGTACTTTTAGTTTTTCACCCTGATCATTTAATTTTAGGTCTACCCGATTTTCTAATTTACACACTTCTTGACTTATGATCTTTTCCGATGTTTCTATTTTCTTATCAATTACACTTTCCAGTATTATTTGACCCCTTATTTCCGATACCTCTTCACTTAGTTCGTATACATTTTCTTTTACCGTTTGTACCTTTGAATTTGTGTCTTTTATTGCCTGAGCAAATTTAGTTTCAATTTCCTTTTTACACTCTTGTAAATTTTCGTTGAGTTCCTTTTTTGTGTTTTCTGTATATTTAATAACTACATCTATTTTCTCGTTTAATTCCTTTTTGACCTCATTTGTGTTGTTAATTATTAATTTTGTATTTTCTTCTGTTTTCTGTTTATTGTCTTCTGCACTTTTTAAAATTAAGTCTGTTTTCCTTGCATTTAGGAGATCTCTTTCTTGTGCATCCTTTTTCATGTCTTTTATTAACGCCATCAGCATTTGCATCTCAGATAGCTTTTCTACCTTAGGTGTCTCGTCAACATCTAATTGGATTAACATTTCACTTCCTGTAACTTCTTCGGTTATCGACACACCCTCTTCTGACGTTTCTTCTTCCTTTTCCGTTTCTATGTCTTCAGTACCTTCATCTACGACTTCCGGATTTTTCTTTTCGTACCTTAACGTCCTATCAGATTTTTCTGCCATTTTGATTTATGTTTTATGTATTTATTCAAATTAATTTTAAGAAAATAGTTATTAAGTAAATTATGATGTATTTTTAATTTTAGTAATAAGAATATTTTTAATTTTAGTTTTAAGAAAATTTTTAGTTTTAATGTCAACGTTGTAAATAATTTTTTTAAATTTCTCGTTGTAATTAACCTATCTAGTTTTTGTTAATACCACGTCTTGGTACCCCTCTTTTGTCGATGCCCCACGTTGGGCGCCAAAAAGTGCTATGTGCTGACGTAGCCTCACGTTGGGCTAGTCAAAAAGTGCTATGAACGGAGTCCTTTAATGATAGCTGCACGTTTTAAAGTTGAGGTTTTGTACGAGTGTACGCAAATGTACCCCGTCAACAGAAATGTATGCAAAATTTTATTGTTGAATGCAATTAAAAGAAATTTATCCCTCGGCTTAGCAATTTCGGTGAGCACAGACCTACCTTTTCTCACGTTGGGTTCCTTCCTTAACCAAATCTTAATTCTGAAATGAAATATTGTGGTTCTCGGAATGATTACAAAATTATGCTCCGTTTGATAATGCAATGATAAATTTTATTGTACAAATTGTAATTAGTTTTCAATAAATCGTTAACATAAATTAAACAATTCCTTAAAATTACCCCAAAACTATAAATGCTAAATCGAAGTTACGCGGTAGAAAATTATAAGTCCGCACTAAATTTTGTTAAAGTGAAAATTGTTTGTCTTTACCTTTAAAATCTGGTTCTTTTCTCGTTACCAAGATGAATGACCATGAAACCCAGTATCAATTCTTTATCGATGGTGTACAGTTGCATAAATATGAGTGGATGCCTCTTCCAACACGTGTAAATTCGTTTATCGTTAATTGTGAAAATATCTTCAATCTTTCAATATTTTGATCCAAAAACACTGGTAACTCACGTAAGTTAAATTTACTTTTTAAATTTTATATCTTTTATTCGGTTTTAATCGCACTTTTTACTGATAAATTATTTTCTTGTAGGACGCTTAAAATTTCACCACGCCATTCATCGAATCTAAATCAACAACTTCCTCTATCCATTGTTTTACCATCGTTACTTGTGTTTTTCAAGGCAAATGTGATTTTCCATTGATCGAAAATTAAATCAATATTTGAAGTTTATAATATGCAGGTTCGGTTTAAGCCCAATGTGACTTATAAAAATTTTTAATAAAATTTTATGTTTCAGATTAAATTAAAGTACTTGGTTCTCCTGTGATCTTCCAGTAACTTTTGAAGAAAATGTTTTTTCCATTTGTGGTACATTGAATCACGAAGCACTTCGACACGTGTAAAAATTTTACTATTTTAAAAGTTCTACGTTTTAACACATTTTTATAACTAATATTTTGGACAATTATTTTGATTTCAAATTACATTTCTTATAATTACTTAAATTAATTTATAATTTTAACAAACATTTTTATTAACAGAAATTAAAACGTTGCATTTTTGAATTTATTTTATTATTTCGTTCCGTGATCCTTTCTTCATGTAAATTTATGACGTTAAACTAAATTTTTGGTATCAGATGAAACTTTTACGTTTGACCAAATAAGTCATGTGCTACCTTTATTGATAAACAAATTTCCAATCGTGACGTTATCATTTCTATTGACGTGGTGGTCAGTTTCGGACATAGCAATATGTATATATATTGTCATGATTCAATCGGCAATGGGGATTAACAATTATTAGGGATGCAGATAAGCAATTACAGATCGCATGAAAATTCTTCTACGATTTAGAAGGTTCTCCGATGTTACATAAGACTCAAAGAAAGAGTACAATAAATTCGGTTATTAATAAAGACAGGTAAAGAATGAGAAAGTCCAAGAATGATATTGACAAATATAATCTAATATTCACAAATTAATTCACATAAAAATTGTTAGATCGTAAGAAATTGTTATTAAATAAAAAAAAATGTATAATTAGGTTAGATTAAGTTGTGCGTTAAAATAAGAAATTACGTGGGTGTTTGAAATCGGTTGAACAAAAATGCAACGGTGCTTGTCCGGGATGTTCGAAAGATCGCAACGACAAACGGATCGTAAGATGAACGCTAAAACAAAAACAAAGGTGTAAATAATTTAATGACATTTATTAAATTAATTAATTATCAAAAGTGCAAGGAATCTTACCAGGTAGAAAATATATCAAGTGAGAAAAAAAAGGAATTTTTTTCAAAAAAAACCTAGCAACGGATCGATAAATAAATGCTTCTCACACGATAGCCAAAGCGAGGAGCACGTGTAAATTCGGCTCCGAGAAAATTTATTAATTGATTTTAAATCAAACTTAAAAGTGTGTAGACCTAAAAGTAAATCAGTATAGGCACGTGTAAAAAAGAAAAAGAAGTGTGGTTATAAAAGTGCAACGATACTTACTTGGTATAATTTGGAATGATGGTATGTAGATTGGATGAAACGGTCCTATAATAATAACAGGAGCATAGATGCACAAAAACGGAATCGATATTGGAGGCAAATTTCTGGATCCTGGTAAAAGCTTGGAGTACGAGATCAAAGGCGAAATATTATACGTGAGGAGCGACACCTATGGGTGGTAAGAACACTAAAACTTAATTTTTATAACGCGGCATGAGTGCGCAATTCGAATAACATTAAACCGGTTTCGCGGAAACACGAGATTAACTTTGGGTTGGGAGTACGATTTAATTATAAGAATTTGTTGTTATTTGTATTTAAAATGTTCATTATGTTTATTATTATAAAATTTAAATTAACTAATGCAAAATAAATTAAATTACCAATTGTATAAAAACATAGGCGTATCATTCGGGGATTTCTCTATCCCGACAAAAAGATTTGATTTCAGAATAAGAGCGAAGGAGCAATCGCAGAACCGACTACTAGAGAGAGGGGTTTTCATGCGAAAGGTAACTTTTCAAAGAGCTAGCTGTGTTAGAAACACAATAAATTAAAATTAACAAAATTCAACACAACAATAAAAAAATATCGAGTGTATGGGTCAGTATCCCCGCCGTACACCGCAATATATATATTATGTACTACATTACTTTTTGGTATCTAGTACGGGTTTAGTAATGCTTTTCGTGAATACTCGCGGATATTTATAACTCAGTTAATAAATGTTTGATTTTATTATTTAATTGTTTGAAAATGAGTTGCGAAAAACCTTAAGCATGTCCCATGGCGAAGAACATATTAAAGATCAAATATTTGTTAAAAAATCCGCACAGAAATTGTTTACTGTCGATATTTTATCGTATCCTCTTACAGTAAGTTAACATATTTTCCTTCTCAGCAGTTACCGTAAATGAGCTTTCCTTCACGACTATCTCTTGCTATAAGTAACTATTGTCTAGACCTTATTAAGTCGTCTAGGGAGATTATGATGTTGAATTTGCAATTTTTATTTATATTTGCTTTTGAATTAACGTGATTAATAAATCTTTAATTAAAGTAAATATCAATTACTACGTTGGTTATTTAAAAGCGAAAGTATTTTTTATTGTAATCAGCTTTCATTAATCGTAAATAGATAGTACTTCGCGGCATTTCAAAGACCATATTTTGAACGTAACTTATCACTCAACTCGTACTTGGGTTCTGGGAATTACCCACCGGTTTTATAAGCATATCACTTTCCTGGTTATCGTTCGGTTTGCATAAAGTAACTGATAATTTATAACTGATAAGTTATTTTTCCACGTACTTATTGCAGCTTTGCACGTGCATATTATATTTATAAGCAATTGCAATATTTTAATTATGTCTGTTTTTAATTGAACTTCCACCAAATTTGTATATTTATTGTATTTTTATTCTTACTGAAAGGGAAAACGATAAAATATCTTACTTATCCTAGAGTCGTTTTACCGTTTTGAATGAAATTGCATCACTCGACGCAAGCATCTCGTGTACAATTTCATTCGAGACGGTAAAGCGACTAAACGACTCTTGGATAGTAATATACTATTATTTTATTTGCGGTGACATAATAATATGAAATAATACGCGGCCATAAACATGCATCGTCGCGAGAAGCCGCGCGAGTTTAAAGTGTCATATAATTTGCAATGATACACATCGTCACCCTAATTCTAAAACCTCGTAAATCCAAATTTATGCGATTTTGAGATTTTAGTTGTATGATATAGAGAAATGCAAAATACATCGTTCTGAAACCTCGTAATAAAAAAATTAAACTTATGTAGTGTTCTAAATAATAGTACAGTAATAATTTAAAGTATTTAGGAAACGCTGACTTGCGTCTAGTATTTCTAGGTATGCAGGTTACACGTGTTTAGTGGTTTGCACTTAATACTTGCAACATGCATTAAAGTAAGTCAGTAATTTTACATAAAAGGTAGTTGTTAATTTTAGCATAAGTAGTAGAAGTTTAAGAGTAATTAGGGAATTACTATGTAAGAAAAGTTATAAGTATCTAAGAGTCTGTAAAATCAAGATTATGAATAATAAATTATATCAGGATTATGCATTCTTTAATTTCCACTACACTTATTGTGACATCTATAAAACTATTAAGTGTGAAAAATCAAGTCAATACTAATAATATATTTCTAAAAATTCACTTTTTTCAGCTTCCTGTAAAATTTGATTTACTAGACTTACGAGGTTTTAGAATTAGGGTGACGACATGCAATGTATTCATGTTTTGTAAAATTTTTTGATGTTGTAATCGAAAAATGAGTTGTGGTTTTCATGTGGCTGAACTTGGAAACATATTCATCTTCATATTCAGATTTTTACAGTTGACCAAACCAGTACTGACGTTTTTTATTTTTACATTATATTTTAAATTATTTAAACTTTTAACAGCGTATCAGCATAAAATTAGCATTCCTATTGTATGTATATCATAAATCAATAATTATCAAGAACCCTTAATTTTTACCTGAAATAGGATTAAACGCGAACTTTATATAGAAATGAATCCGAAGGTTAAATATACTAGGTAAAGTATACATGTACTTATAAAAGTGTGCAAATGAATTTTAAAACATTTATTTAATATAAACGACTTTTTGGAACGTAGAATTGATAAAACTACTAATAATACATAAATTTATATTTGAGGTACATAAACATTGTGCGTTTGGCCGGTTAAATGGCGAATTTTAATAATTCTCCAAAATATTTGAAAAAAATTATCTTGGGCTAGAGGGGCATTGTTACATCACTAAATTTGGCAGAGAGTTACCTGATAGGCTCATCAACAACATGTATTCGGGACACACTAATATTCAGGGTCTGACTAGGTTAAACCGCCGACTTACTAATTTAGTTAAAATGAAACAAAAATAAATCCAAAAATATATCATGTAGGGCTACACGGGCATTGTTACATCACCAAATTTGGCAGAGAGTTACCTTATAGGCTCATCAACAACAAGTATTCGCGACACACTAATATTCAGGGTCTGACTTGGTTAAACCGCCGTCTTACTAATTTAGGTAAAATGAAACCAAAATAAATCCAAAAATATATCATGTAGGGCCACACGGCATTGTTACATCACCAAATTTGGCAGAGAGTTACCTTATAGGCTCATCAACAACATGTATTCGAGACACACTAATATTCAGGGTCTGACTAGGTTAGAACGCCGACTTACTAATTTATTTAAAATGAAACCAAAATAAATCCAAAAATATATCATGTAGGGCCACACGGGCATTGTTACATCACCAAATTTGGCAGAGAGTTACCTTATAGGCTCATCAACAACATGTATTCGCGACACACTAATATTCAGGGTCTGACTAGGTTAAACCGTCGACTTACTAATTTATTTAAAATGAAACCAAAATAAATCCAAAAATTTATCATGTAGGGCCACACGGGTTACTTCATCAAATTTGGCAGAGAGTTACCTTATAGGCTCATCAACAACATGTATTCGGGACACACTAATATTCACGGTCTGACTAGGTTAAACCGCCGACTTACTAATTTATTTAAAATGAAACCAAAATAAATCCAAAAAAATCTGATGTGGCCATCGCATAACTTTCCGAACAGACGCAAATTTTTATATTATTTTTTATAAAATGGTTACATAATTTCAACAGTAAATCGATGAAAAATTTCATATTTTACCAAAATAGGAAGAAAAAAACTTTTGAATGCCTATATCTTGCAAACGAAGCATTTTTGGACCCATGTTATTAGAAACTTTTTATCTTATTTTCGTTAGTAGAATGCGGTTTACTATTTTATTTACAAATACAAAAAATTTTTACAAATACAAAAATTTTTGAAACGCCCTGTATATTTTAGAGAAAAACTTGTAGGACAAAAAATGTAGGAAATTCCATAGCGCTAATTTTTTGTTATTAATATTTTTACATATTTAATTTCGTTTCGAAGTTATGACGCATAATGTCATAATAGCTCCAGGTAAACCCCCCTTTCCCGTTACACGATTTAAATTATTTTCATCTGGCTTCGTCCTACGACAGGAAAAAGCTTATATGCAAAATTTGGAATGATTTGCTTGCTTCGTTTAGACGCTATCGTGTTCACAGACGTACATACACACACACACACACATATACACACACACATACATACAGACATCCTTCCAAAAATGATAAAAATGGATTCAGGGGACCTCAAAACGTGAACATCTGTCAAAAAATTGGGGGGTCAAATTTTGACTGATAACAATACTTTCCTTACCTAGGGGTTCGGAAAGTAAATATATCATGTAGGGCCACACGGGCATTGTTACTTCATCAAATTTGGCAGAGAGTTACCTGATAGGCTCATCAACAACATGTATTCGAGACACACTAATATTGAGGGTCTGACTTGGTTAAACCGCCGACTTACTAATTTATACCGAAAGACTGCAACAGGAATGGGCATGTATAATTATCAAATATCTACAAAAAATTATTTTTAATGTGCCGAAACGGTTACAACATGTTTTACAACTAAATATGGTGTCAAACTTAAAATTTTTGGAAAATTAAAGTAATATGTCTAATACTGTCCGAATCATTTATTGTTGTTAACCCTTAACCACTACCGTCAAATTATTGTCACACTGTCACTACTATGCTGTCTCAGAGACCGCGCTTTATTTGTATCGTTAATTCAGGTATAACTTAACTTTTTGGTTGTTTTTGGAACAAATACCTTAGTTGGAATTCTCGTAAGTCAGAAAAAATTTAAAAGCAATTAATTTTATAATTTTATTAACTTTTAATAACACAAAATGAAATTGTTACCATATTAATACGCATTTATAATAATAACTCAAATTTAATATTTATTCTTTTAACCCTCCAGCACAAGGGTGGCCTAGAAATTACACGGGTGCACGGGTGAGGCCTATCAGGCCCATAGTTAAAAGGCGTGTAAAAAATTTGTCTCAAAATGAAAAAAAAAAAATTTTCGAAAATATAAACTATGATTAGTTCTTTTTAAGATCAATGAAAATATTTTAATAAAAAACCAGATTTACCTACTGTTTTTATTAACAATAAAAAAATTGTTATTTTACATGATTTATTAAAAATGCATTAGAAATATATAATATAAAGAGTTATATTCTCTACATAATCGGGTGATTTTCCGTAGATGATGTAATGAGGAAATGCGAATATTATAATTATTTAATTTAATTGCTGGTTAAGCTATTTTAATATTCTAGAATATTCCGGAAGCATTAGAATCGCTAATGCTACAAATTTGTTGAATACATAAAAACCTGTGTCAGTTGGATTTTAGTTAGTATTGTTTAAGTATTCAATCAATAGTCATAGTGTAACGTTAAATTATTGTATAAGTATTAGTTAAGTGTATTTATGTTAGTCCATATTTTTAATTATTACTCTGCTAGTTTTATTGTGGAAATTAAATAATCAAAGAAAAATAAATTAATAAAATTTTAAGTGTTATTTTTTTTTTAAAATAAGTGAAACAAAAACCTAAAGTTAACTGGCGCAGTCGCAACGGATCCGAAATTTTTGGAAAAATTAGAACAAAAATCGTCTAAAAAATTCCAAAAAACCACGGAAGCTGCAAAAACTACGGATAAAACTGGCCGTAAAACAACCAATTGGAAGCGAATTAAAAACGTCGCAACATTTGGAACCAAACCTAGTTTAAGAAAAACCGATTTCAATTGGAAACGAATTAAAAACGTCGCAACATTTGGATTGGAACCAACCCTAGTTTAAGAAAACCAAGCGGATAAAAAACGCCGCAACTAATTTTAAGAAGACATGATATTGAAGAAAATTATAATAACGTGAGTAGAAAAAATTCAAATTAATTCCTAATCCTAAAACCCATAATTAATTAATATAAATTGAAAATAGTCATACGCGTAATAAATTTAAATAAGCAATATTTAACTTTTTATAATAATTAAAATTAAATCACACAATAGTAAGATTTATTCTATTTTTAACCTAAGTAGGTAAATGAACTAACATTTCCTGCATTACTTGACGATTTACCATTGCAAGACGATAAAATGCAAACGCAAATATCAAATAACACCCCGACACAAAATTACAAATCATTTAATCCAAATTTTCAAAATCATAGCAACCAAAATAAAATAGATGATCAATTTTTAAGATTGTATTTAGACACAATTCCAACTTTTGATGGTAACCAAAACGCAGTAAACATATTTATCGACGCATGCGAAAATTTCTTAGCAACATTTTATAATTCAGAAAACCCAACCGATAAAATAAATCAATTTTTGTTAAGGGCAATTTTAAGTAAATTACGAGATCGAGCATTAACGTTAATTGGTAATAGACCAGAATTAAATGACTGGGATACAATTAAAAGGACAATAACCTTAAGTTTTAGTGATCAAAGAAATTTAGATTGTTTAGTGCAAGACCTCATTTTGTTACGTCCTGACGCAAACGAAACTCCTTATAAATTTGGTAGGCGTTGTCAAGATTGTAGATCTTTAATTTTATCAAAAATAAATATAAGCAATTCAACACCTGCTGAGAAATTGTTACAAGTAAAGAATTATGATGACCTATCATTAAAAACGTTTATACGTGGACTTCCGGGACAATTGCAAAATAATATTAGATTAAGAAATCCGGACTCACTTGAAATCGCAATGGGACTTGTTTTAGAAGAAGAAAACTTCTTATATTACTCTAAAAACCAAAATTCATTACAAATTCAAAATTTACGAACTAATAACACGCAAAATTTTACCTTTAAAAATAATTCTAAACCTAACAATAACTCGATGCAATTCAATAAATTTAACCAAATTATCCTCAACAAACTGCAAATTTTCAAAATTTTAGACAGAATAATTTTCAACCGTCATCACACTTTCAAAGTTTCAGACCAAACAATTATCAACAAACACCAAATCAAAATTTCAATAACTCTTTTCAACCTGAACCGAATTTTCAAAATTCTAATTCTCAAAATTTTAACAAGCCATTTGTGTCGAGACAAAACTCGAACAGAACCTCTTTTAAACCCACTCCTATGGACGTAGACAGTAATAGAACAAACTTTACTAGACCATCGGTACATCCTAATTTCCAACCATCATATCATTTAAACGTTAACCAGGCAAACCATGAAAATTCATACGAAGAAATAACCGAAAGTTTCGAACAAGAAACAACCGGAAATTTTCACTTGGAAAAAGATCAAAACCATTTAACGTAACAAAAAATTTAAATGTCATCGAAAATTATCATTTGCCATCACACCCGCATGACTTAATAAATTCTTTAAAACCCACAAATTTTAGAAAAAACAAAGTTTTCCACAAAAGTAATTTAAATATTGATCTTATGAGCAAACAAATTGTAAAATTTCCGACCAACCAAAACTTTAGACGAAATCATTTTAAAAATCAAGAATCAATCAAAAAATGTAAAACCCTAATAGCTGACAGTATTAATGAATTGCAAACGTTACAAAACCAAGTTTCAAAACCCAAACGAGTAATAAAACAAAATTTAGATTCAATAAAATTAGAAATTAAGAATTCAAATAAAAACACTAGTATCAATCATGCTGATCATTCAAAATTAAATTTTAATGACATTAAAACAAATAATTTATTGTTGAAACTAAATAATTCTAAAACTCTTAATTAAAATTATAAAAAATTAATATTGTTGCAAAAGACAATGTCAGGAAATCTACAATCAATAACTCAATCAAGAGATCAAAATTTAAAGTCATCAGTATTAATTAAATCACCTTATTTAGAATTGATAAATTTCAAAAGACAAAATCTAGATAGAAATCTTAAATACGTAAATAAAATTTCGACTAATATTAACTATAAAAGAAAACATTTTAGAAATTGCAAATTATTTTCAAATAAATTACAACAAATTTTCAAAAACAGCAACCGAAAAAGAAAAAAAATCAGTAACCACTATATTGACCGATACTCACTTTTAGTACCTCCCAAAAACAAAACAGAAAATTTTTTTTTCACGCAATTCCACAATTCATAATCTTAAATAATTAATATAAAACTTAAAAATTCCAAATTTTCAAAATCCCAAATTTTAAAAAATTTTACATATGAACCTACTCAATTACACTAACAAACATATTTAATGATTATAGATACAATATAGATACATTTCAAAAAATGTCTTTTACAAATAATAACCGCAAAATATTACACGATGCTATTAAAAAAAATGTCTTGCACAAGTCGATGGTTGTGTTCTTTTAGTTCTTATAGTCGGAGGTCACCATTATTATCGGCTTATGTTGCCGAAATAATTAACACAATTTATGTAACAACATTTATTCACAACACTCATTTACTACACAAATAATTTTAACATTTTGCTTTTGAGATGACGATAGATAAATGCAAAAAGTAATGCTAACTGATGCTAACCAAAGAATGCTTACCACATCACATTTCTTTGTTACTGAGCAAAATTGTCATGTTCTGTACCGCCACCTAGCGGCGCGGTAGAACGTTACATTTAAATTTGAATATTTGAATATTTTTAACTCCCCACAAGTGAAACAAAAACCTAAAGTTAACTTAAAGTACATAGGATTCAAAATTTAACATTTTATTTTTTTGCGAAAAAATGATAATTTTTACATTTTGTACAATTTGATTATATTATGTCGTTGAACATTTTTGAAAGGTATACAGAAGTTTGTAAACGTAAACTTCTTTTTTTAAAGTTACAGCGATGTTTGTGTATTGCGTGGACTCACAGGCCCCACCCGTGTACTGGAGGGTTAATCTAAAAAATACTTACCAAACTAATGATACTTTTTTTAAGTACATACTTGAATAATTATAAATAAATTGTGAAAACAAAAAAAATCAACTATTTCCCAAAAATCACAGTTTTTGTTAGCAATTCATGCACAATTCGCACTGCACTTCAAAAACATATTGCTTTATGGCACAAAAAACAAAGATAAGAAGTCTTCCTTTTAATTTTGGAAAGACACACAGCGTGATTTTCGGGTTTGTAATTTTTCTTCCGGATAACTGGATAAAATTGGGTTATCCGAAATTCCTAATATTCTCCTGAATATCTCCGGATATAGATATTAACCCTGAAACAGCACACTTAATTTTTATAACGTGTCCGCCACACTGGGGTCTTAGAGACCCCACCATTCTTTTTAAGATATTTATAAGTAACCAACCAATTTAAACAAAATGAATTTTTTAATATTCTTCAACAATACAACTACGGTAGGATATATGATATAGTAATTTTTGGCCATTTTTGTCAAATTATTATTAGAAACTTAAATAATGGGATAAATTTTATGAAATAATTTTCAACATTTTAATACGAAGAAATTAAGTTTATTAAATTAATTGTTTATTGACATGGTTATGGAGAAGGAATATATTACGGTGTTCCGCACGGACCACGTCAATAGTTATACGAACGTTAGAATTCAAAATTTGTTTATAATAAAGGTTTTGCATGAAGCGTACCAATCAAAATGGAAAGGTTTTCTCCTTATATCAAGTACAAGTCACAATCAAAAGTATAATTTAAAAACACATTCACGTAATACAGGTGTCAACAAAAATAAATTAAAAATGTAAACATTTAATATCCGTTATAGTCAAAATATTGTTAAAATCATTAAAATCAATTTGTTTAATTATAAGTAATCATAATTCACATGAAAATATTGTTAATTATTGTTAATTAAGGAAGATGACGAAGATAAATCAAATGAATTATTAAACGGCCTTTCCAATGCACGAATAACTAGCAAACCTTTTAAAATAAACGAAGTACAAAAACTTATCAAATTCGAATTAAATCCCAAAAAGGCGCCTGGGTATGACCTCATCACTGGAAGAGTGCTGAAGGAGCTCCCAGATAAGGGAATCAGATTCATCACTTATGTTTTTAACACAATTCTTCGTTTGAATATCTTCCCGACGCAATGGAAGGTTGCAGAGATAATCTTAATACCAAAGCCTGGCAAACCACCTCAAGAGCCAACTTCCTATAGACCAATTAGCCTCTTGCCGGCTTTGTCTAAGGTTTTTGAGAGACTATTGCTTCAAAGAATCCAACCAAAATTACTAGATAAGGACATCGTACCAGAACACCAGTTTGGATTTAGGAAAAAGCATTCTACCATTGAGCAGGTGCATCGAGTGGTGGATGTTATCGCTAGGAACCTTGAAGATAAAAAATATTGTACTGCCGCTTTCATAGATATTTCCCAGGCATTCGACAAGGTTTGGCATGACGGCCTGTTAATAAAAATCATGAAAACACTGCCTGAAGTATATCCACTGTTAAAATCATATCTTTCTGAGAGAATGTTTCGGGTTAAGTATCGGGAAGAGTACTCAAGCCTTTGCCCTATAACATCAGGTGTACCGCAAGGTAGTATCCTGGGACCAGTGCTTTATCTCATATATACAGCTGACTTACCAACTTCAAATTTTACCACGACCGCCACCTTTGCCGATGATACGGTGATTATGGCTTCGCATAAAAACCCATTTCATGCATCGGAGGATTTGCAAGACAGCTTAAACCAAATCCAAAAATGGTTAAAGAGATGGCGAATTAGAGCCAACGAATCGAAATCTGTTCACGTTACCTTCACATTGAAGAAAGATGATTGTCCACCAGTATCCCTCAATGGCCGCACACTACCCCAGGCGGATGACGTGAAATACCTAGGTATGCACTTAGATAAACGTCTTACGTATAAAAAGCACATCTGGATGAAGCGCAAACAGCTTGGACTCAAATTTAGAGAATTGTACTGGCTACTAGGACCTAAATCCCAAATATCACTGGAAAATAAACTTTTATTGTACAAGTGCATCATAAAGCCGGTATGGACTTACGGTATCCAACTCTGGGGATCAGCGAGCAACTCCAACATTGAGATCCTGCAGATATACCAATCTAAAGTACTCCGCACCATAGCTAGTGCACCATGGTACGTAACAAACGAAACTATCCACAACGATTTTCAAATAAATACAGTGAAAGGTGAAATAAAAATATACAGTGAAAAACATCAAACAAAGCTCAGTGTTCACCCAAACAAGCTAGCCATGAACCTCCTCCAAAACAACCTCACATCTCGTAGATTAAAGAAGTACTATCCTTCAGATCTCCCAAATAGATTTGTGAAACATTCATAAACTTGTGTACAATTAATAGTAATGTAGGACTTATCAATACTGTAATTAGTAAAACTTAAGGAAGAGAAGTCGTTGGACTTGATCTTCTATGACGTTGTAATGTTAAACCATTTACTAAATGTTTATAGAACAGATTGTAAATATTATAGGATGTCAAATAAAAAAAAAAAAAAAAAATTAAGTAGTTAGTATAAAATTTGTTAAGGTTAAAATTAGAAATGAAAACTTTACGTGTTGCGATAAATTTCATCATAAACTCAGTGAACGGTTATCCGATAATCCATATTTGAACAATTTCACCAATGAACAATAATTAAGTGTTGAAAAAGATTGACTAACCTAAAATACATCAAAAGTTAATTTTCAAGACAATTCAAATCTTCGCGTGTAACAAAATGGATGTCACTTACGAATTATTGATTTTTTCTACCAAAGGAATGTGAAGAATCTAGATTGCTTTGGATTCACAACACCACACAAAAAGTAAAACAATGGGTAGTTTCCTGTTGAATTCACGTAATGGTTGATCGTGATTGATTTGTGCTCCTATAAAAATAATTTATAATAATTAAAATTTGCGTTAAAAACGAAGTAAAATTATAAAATATTGTTGATAAAGTGTACGTACGTGTATGTAAAGAGAATTTGATAATTAATATCGATCGATCACTGATATTTTTGAAAAAACATTAAACCAGCCACGAGGGAACAGAAATTGCACGAAAAATTAATCTACAATAATTTATGCAGTAAGGAACCCATCGGTGACAAATACGACTGCAGGAAGAAGGTACATGGTACCAACCATTGGAATAAAACCATAATTATAAAGGGTGAGCTACAATAATTTCATAAAACTTAAATTTTGGTGCGATCATCGCGAATAAAATTACGTGCGTTAGTTTTTATTGTTGGGGTCTAGAATTAAGGAATTTGTCTATTAATATTAAGAACATTTATTTACAAAGTCATTTATTTTCAATTGATATAATAAAATCACAAATTACATACAAAACGGATCATTTATTGAGATACCTGTGTTCCGAGTCAAATTTTATTTTCAGTATCAGCATACTTGATTTCGGAACGAGCCCAAGACTGAGAAAAGGTAGGTTTCATGCTCCTAAATACAACTAGCCGAGGTATTCAAATAAATTGCATAATTTTTATAAAATTACTATTGACGGGGTTTATCCGTTAGCACCTCATCATAGTAATATGTAAAAAAAAAATTTTGTGTGCTAAAAAATGTGCTGACTACCCTTAGCCAAGATTTTCAAAATTGCCGTTCACATTACGTAACACAGCTTCGCTTGATGTTGCAAACAATACGGCTTATGGCATATTGAATAAAGAAAACTGGGTTTTCTGTCCTTTCTTTTTTGGCAGAAACCACATTTAATCTTCCAGGGTAAATTTACATCAACATTTTCGGCCTGAGGAATTTCAATTTCCAAAATTTCGGCAATTTTTTTGGCAAAGCGATGTACGTAAAGTTTTTTTTTGTATTTGTCTTTATTTTAGCAGGTTTGCCTAATAATGCCTATGGCAAAAATTTTGTACCCCTTCGTAACAACTAACTTGAAATTTATTGTTATTAACCCCAAACCCCAACATCGCTATGTGCGTGAAGTTAGCCCCCCTTTTTTCGAAAGTTAAAATTTTTGTTGTTGTTCTGAGTTGTTCTCCATTTGTTCTCGAGTGTTCTGTAATTGAAAAATTAAAAAAACAAAAAACAACCGAGAAAATAAAAAAAACCATTTTTATTGCCAGCCCCCCTTTTTTCGAAAAGTTAACTTTTTTTTATTTTATTTGATTGTTGTCAGTTTGTTCTCGGTGTTCTCAAAAAAATAATTGCCAAAAGTTCAATAATAACGGAGAAAATCGCGAAATAAGATTTCGCGCCAGCCCCCCTTTTTTCGAAAAGTTAACTTTTTTTTTTATTTGATTGTTCTCAGTTTGTTCTCGGTGTTCTCAAAAAAATAATTGCCAAAAGTTCAATAATAACGGAGAAAATCGCGAAATAAGATTTGGCGCCAAGCCCGCCTTTTTTTCGAAAAGTTAACTTTTTTTTTTATTTGATTGTTCTCAGTTTCTTCTCGGTGTTCTCAAAAAAAATAATTTTCAAATGTTCAATAATAACCGAGAAAAACGCGAAATGAGATTTCGCGCCAGCCCCCCTTCATAAGAAAAAAGGAAGCTGTTTTTTCAGTGTGCATATTATATTTATTTGTAATTTAATAATTAATAAAATTTATTGATTATTTAAAATTCCAAGAAAGAAATTTATATCTCCACATATATACACATCCTTGGAGTTTTTTCGTTGGGAAACTTTAACGGGAGTGGGTATCTTTTAATTAAATCGTCAAATTCCACCCAATCGGTGCCTCTTTTTACCCAGGCTGTGTAGTGTCCCAGCGCATTGACGGCATCTGTAACACCTCGATACATAACAAGCCCTCCTAATGCGAATCTTCTTTCGTGCAAGTTTAAAAAATGTGGAAATTCTTCAACAGATACGAGTCTATTCACTTCACATTCGATAAAAATATGCGAACCATAGGTTACAACATCAAAAGATTTACCACAACACTTTCTTTTCGACAATCCACCATCCACCAACGCCTTTTCCAATCGATGAAAACTGGGATTATTTACTATATCTATATTTATCGGAGCACATACCTTTTTAAAAGTTTTTTTCTTTTTGCAAATGTCACATGTAAAATTTTCCATAAGGCTCCAATCACGTTTAAACACATATTCGACCAAATTGGTGATATTGGAACTAGCATCTATAGTGATTCTTCCCGCTACATCAGTATTAACGAAATACTGAATAGCTTTCAAAATATTAGCTCTGGCCTTATAAACATTAACGCATGGCCCGTTTTGCAGAAATTGTTGCAGGAAAGCAAATGAATTTGTGTTCGAAAAGTTAACAAAATTTTGAAACTTTTCATTCCTGCATGCTGTAGCTAATATCTGCATGACACTATCAAAACCGCACGTATTTGTTACTACAATTTGGAATCTTTCTTGTATCAATGGACAAATGTTGCCGTTAAGCAACAAACCAATCTTGTGTCCGCTTCTTGTTTTCTGGATTATATCCCAATCGGGAAGTGTATCTAAATATGTCAGTTTAATTTTCTTCGTAGGATTTTTGTTTCGCCAGTTTTGTTCAGCAGTTAATTCAGAAGTTGTAAAATTACTATCATCAATTACGACCATGTCATTTATCGGAACATTATGCGTGATTTGATGCCTTGGTAAATGATTTTCAGCAGTGTCCAGTGAACCATCGTTTTCTGCCGTTTTTTGGGAACGTTTATTATAACCAGCCATAGCTAACTTGGCTTTTCCTGAAAAAGAACGTATATGACCGATTAAGAATTTATCAGCACGTAATGGTAATTCACTGCCAAAGACTCGCCGTACTTTCATACATTCCTGGAAAAATGTATTTGCCCATGAATCGATATTATCTTCTCCATTACACTCTTGCTCATCCGAATTATCTTCCGAGAACGAACTTTCTTCTTCGGAATCATCTTCTTCGGAAATATCTTCTTGGGTTTCGTCCAAACTTTGATTGCCTTTAATGGATTCAAAAATAAATATTCGAACTTCTTCGGCCAAGCTCTTCGTTCCGTTTTTAGTTTCGCCACATGTTTCGCTACAACAAAGGATAAGGGCCGATTTTATCAATTTTCTAAAAGTAAATAAAGTGGTTGTTTTGGTAAGTAAACACATAAGTCTGATATAAAATCTTTTAACGGCAGGATTTACCGATTGAAATGTTTTCCATCGTGTCACCAGAGCTACATAATGGCATATATCTAGCCGTAAATAACAACGAGGGAGCTGTGATCTGGCATCTTCATTTATAATCGCCAATAAACACTTTGAAAGATAATCTCTAAGGAGTCTAAGAGACGGTCTTTAGCTAAAGCAGTTAAGTGCGTTGCTGCTAAATCTGAATGCCTGGTTCGACTCCGGGCTCAGTAAAACTTTATTCTGACCGTCTCCCCTCGGAAGGCAATGGCAAACCACCGAGGTGTAATCTGCCTGGAACAGCCTCTCTGGAGATGAAGTGTATACACTTCCCGCGGTTCGGAGCCCGCGTTAAGCAGTAGGTCCCCTATGTGTGTGATAATACTTCAAACGCACAACACATACATAGGAGAGAGGTCGCCAACGTCCGGGAGACCGGATATGGCACTTGAAGAAGAAGAAGGAGTCTAAGGGAACTACATTGACAAAATTCTCGAGCTACAGCTCCCATCAACGCTTTGTCAAAATCGCACACAACTTCCTGAGGTAGGGGGAAACTACTTTTCTTTAAACTTCCTATTCGTATTATTTCCAACAACCAATACTGTATCGCATTGGTATTCTGTACAGCGCTCAACATTTGGAAAACGGGCATTTTTGCCGATGGGGTTTTACACACAATTTGATCTAAGTATATATGTGGCGATAATTCGCCGTTCGCTTTCTTAATTTTTGTCACTACCGATCCTGTAGCATCGATATAAATGGTATTAGGATAACATACATACGTGGCCATTTGTTCTAGTGTCCAATAGTGTACAAAAAATGGATCGGCTCCAACTCCGTGAATAGATCCGGCATATTGGTCATCTTTAATTTGCAGAATTCTTCTTATTGGGTCTATTCCTTGCATTACGCCCAATGATTTATCTTTAGCTTCCTGTTTTGCTTTCCGTAACGTGGAAAGTTTAGGTAAATGAGCCGGTTCCACATCACCCAGGTCCATTAACTGATCTGCTAGATCTCGTCGCAAAACGCATGGTTTCTTCTTTCCTTCCACTAGAGATTTACAGATCTCAACTCGTCTCTGCCCTTTCAGTTGGCGTTTATGTACATGATCTATTGAAGGGTCAAAATTTTTCAAACAGCATTCCATAACCACAGACGATTGAGCAGCAGGCTTATTGATTATGTTACCAGTAAATTTACATCCACATTCTTGACATGTCCCCGTTATCGTTACGTATAGGTTTGCTTCCGATATTTTACACCTTTTGAAATTTATGGCACATGGCAATTTAGTCTTATCATAAATCACCTGATAAAGTTCATCTGTCCAAACATTTCGCTTCAGGCTTCTGTACATCTTATCATCGCCGTAAATAATATCTTCCGGTAATATTTTCATCCAAATGTCGTATGAGATATCGATAGTAAATTGGCCTTCGTCCTCATCGTCAAAAATATTGTCTTCTGAAAAATTGTTGGCCATCACAGGATCTTTCCTTTGTATTCCAAAAAAGTCCAAAATTTTGTCCAGTACATTGTAGCGGTTGTTTTTTACAATGATATAGATATATTTATATTTAATAATACCATCCATTCGCATACTTATCACTTTATAAACTTCATTTTCGGGTCCAACCACTCCTCCATCATCGGTTATAATATTACTGAATTCAGAGGAAAGAATTATATCGAGAAGAGCATCTACATACTTGGCCGTTGTTAAAATTTTAAATATGTTGGGATTAAAAGTTGTGTTTATTGAAATAAAATGATAAGCTTATATAAAGAAAAGCTGTTACCAATAAAAATTAAATTCGCTTAATCCGCTCGATGCGGGTCACTACATTACCCCCCATCTAGTGAGATTGTTAAAAAACAAAGTGTAGATGCTACACTGACTTGTCCAATAGCGGGTCTCTTTTTCGGAGGCATTTGAATTTCGTTATTTCGTTAATATTATTGCACTATAATACCTTTTGCTCTGATTCCTTCTATACCTGCTGTATGCCGGTTTCCCAACCTATATAGACAATCTCCTTCGTTAATACGTTGATCCGTTGATACGTAGATACGTAGATACGTTGATACGTAGATACGTTGATACGTTGATACGTTATTATTGAACTTTTGAAAATTTTTTTTTTTGAGAACACCGAGAAGAAACTGAGAACAATGCTGCTCCTGGATTAACGGACAAATTGATCTTCGCTAGTTGATCCAAATCTTCATCTAACACCGTACCGGGAGCACATTCCACATGCCAGTATCGATCAGAAAATTTTTCATAGCGTGCTTCCACTCGCTATAATTTTCTCCATTCAAATGCTTTGATTGCGGCAGTCCTCCCATTGTTACAACTGTTGAAGATGATCGAGTCCTCAACTGCGATTGTAACAGTTCGATCTGTTGTTGTAAATTTGCTAATTGCGCCTCCATAATTTTTTATTTATAAAATTTTGGATGCAATAATTTGCACAAATTTAAACCAAACGAAAAACAAATTTATTCTCTAATTTGAGACAAGAGACAAGACAAGAGAATAAATACAACAATCACAACATAAACAATTTAATAAGAGCACATTGGCAATACAACTTAATAAAACAAAGAATGGATAACATCACTAACCTGGTTGTGGACTCGTACTTGAGTGACTAAAAGTAAAACCCAGGTGTCCTTATATCCAGCATTGGTATAAAGATAACCAGCTACATAAATATGTCGCGCCATCTATTAGTCACATTGTAACTTACATACCAACAGAATAAATGGAAGTAGCAATTTTGTGTTCATAGTAGAGGGTTTTGTTTTAGTGTAATTTACGTAAAAAAACGAGTACGTGCATATTTAAAATATTTTCTCTCAAATGTAGTACCGCTTACGGAATCGATTGCTGACGTAGACAATTAGTTTAAATTTTTAATTTCAAATATTTCTCTGGAACGTAGATACGTTGATACGTTATTATAGATCTTTTGAAAATTATTTTTTTTGAGAACACCGAGAAGAAACTGAGAACAATCAAATTAAAAAAAAAAGTTAACTTTTCGAAAAAAAGGGCGGCTGGCGAGAAATCTTATTTCGCGATTTTCTCCGATATCATTGAACTTTTGGCAATTATTTTTTTGAGAACACCGAGAAGAAACTGAGAACAATCAAATAAAAAAAAAAGTTAACTTTTCGAAAAAACGGGGGCTGGCGCGAAATCTTATTTCGCGATTTTCTCCGTTATTATTGAACTTTTGGCAATTATTTTTTTGAGAACACCGAGAACAAACTGAGAACAATCAAATTAAACAAAATAAAGTTAACTTTTCGAAAAAAGGGGGGCTGGCAATAAAACTGTTTTTTTTTATTTTCTCAGTTGTTTTTTTAATTTTTTAATTACAGAACACTCGAGAACAAAAGGAGAACAACTCAGAACAACAACAAAAATTTTAACTTTCGAAAAAAAGGGGGGGCTAACTTCACGCACATAACATCGCTTCAAATTTAGAAATCATGTTTCAAAAATTTTATTGTTATAGATCACCAATAATTATTGACCTATTGTCCTATTGACCAGAAATAAAGCTAAAAAAACATTAGGAACAACTACTAACTTGGAGTTTATTTGTTTTATTCTACATATTTACGACGAATTATTTACGATTTGTGACTGATTTATTAGGAAACCTAAAAATTCATCATTTGAGTATCGTCAAATTTAAAAATTTAACAAAATTACACTTTTTTTAACCTTCAAGTAGTGTTAGCTTTATATTATCCTATTCTATTATTAGCGGTTAGCGGTCTATTATACCGCTAACACTATTTGAAGGTTAAAGAAGTCGTATTTCTAAAACTCCCTTTGATATAAGGCAGTAATTATGTGGCAATAAATAAAGATAATATTACATTAAACAAATTTAATGTTGACTTTTAAAAATATACGTAAACGGCACACTGGGGTCTGAGATACCCATAAAAATTTATTTTAAATTATTGTACTTCACTCTATGACTAAAAGGCACCAACAGATATTCACACTTACTCAGATAACTTTGAACTTAATTTACAAGAATGTAATTTAAAAAAAAACATTACAGCACATGTGGCATTAACTAATATGACGGTTGGGGTCTCTGAGACCCCAGTGTACTGTTTTAGGGTTAATTAGGTGTGCTAAGACTTTTACGCCGTTGTATGACTATAATAAAGATAGTTTATAAACTACAACCGTTTACTAGACTTTTACTAGAAAAAAAAAGTTACACTACCACTTCCCGCCGGTCTCAGAGACCGCTAGCTTATTTGATTTCTTTCTAAAAATAAAACAGGGCAACTTTCTACTACCCTCGTTTGTCAACATACTAGTAGAGATGTAACTTAAAGGTACTAAATGCCATAATGACTAATTTTGAACGAGGCGTAAAATAATCACAAATTAAAACTCGTTGCGGTCTTACAGACCGCGCGATAGCGGTTAAAGCCCGCATTTCATTCAGGATTCTAGAAGCCAGATTCTTGCAGCCCGTCTGCTAAGCAAAATTTGTAATGCATTGGCTTATATGGGACCGCACTCACTTGAGCTGCTTGAAGCAGCTGATAACAAGTATCGAGTTTCAGAAGCCAGGCTGCTAAAATGCTCCACGTGGAGTAGTGTACTTCTAATTGGTTAATATTTATAATAAGCAGTTATTATTGGATAATATTTCTATTACGAAAATCTCTTTGCGACTCCACATGGACGCGTGTACTTCCCCTGATAAAAGATGAATTTCTATACCAGGCCGGCTTGTGAAGCGAGAGTTGTAAATAATTTCCACGTGGAGTCGCAAAGAGATTTTCGTAATAGAAATATTATCCAATAATAACTGCTTATTTTAACTATGGGCCTGATAGGCCTCACCCGTGCGCCCGTGTAATTTCTAGGCCACCCTTCTGCTGGAGGGTTAAAAGAATAAAAATTAAATTTGAGGTATTAGTATAAATGCGTATTAATATGGTAATAATTTCATTTTGTGTTATTAAAAGTTAATAAAATGATAAAATTAATTGCTTTTAAATTTTTTCTGACTTACGAGAATTCCAACTAAGCTATTTGTTACAAAAAAAACCAAAAAGTTAAGTTATACCTGAATTAACGAAACAAATAAAGCACGGTCTCTGAGACCGCATAGTAGTGACAGTGTGACAATTATTTGACGGTAGTGGTTAAGGGTTAACATCAATAAATGATTCGGACAGTAGACATATTACTTTAATTTTCCAAAAATTTTAAGTTTGACACCATATTTATTTGTAAAACATGTTGTAACCGTTTGAGCACATTAAAAATAATTTTTTGTAGATATTTGATAATTATACAAGCCCATTCCTGTTGCAGTCTTTCGGTATAAATTAGTAAGTCGGCGGTTTAACCAAGTCAGACCCTGAATATTAGTGTGTCTCGAATACATGTTGTTGATGAGCCTATCAGGTAACTCTCTACCAAATTTGGTGATGTAACAATGCCCGTGTGGCCCTACATGATATATTTTTGGATTTATTTTGGTTTCATTTTAAATAAATTAGTAAGTCGACGGTTTAACCTAGTCAGACCCTGAATATTAGTATGTCCCGAATACATTTTATTGATGAGCCTATCAGGTAACTCTCTACCAAATTTCGTGATGCAACAATGCCCGTGTGGCCCTACACGATATATTTTTGGATTTATTTTGGTTTCATTCTAAATAAATTAGTAAGTCGGCGGTTTAACCTAGTCAGGCCCTGAATATTAGTGTGTCGCGAATACATGTTGTTGATGAGCCTATCAGGTAACTCTCTACCAAATTTGGTGATGTAACAATGCCCGTGTGGTACTACATGATATATTTTTGGATTTATTCTGGTTTCATTTAAAATAAATTAGTAAGTCGGCGGTTTAACCATGTCAGACCCTGAATATTAGTGTGTCTCGAATACATGTTGTTGATAACCCTATCAGGTAACTCTCTGCCAAATTTGATGAAGTAACAATGCCCGTGTGGCCCTACATGATATATTTTTGGATTTATTTTGGTTTCATTTTAAATAAATTAGTAAGTCGACGGTTTAACCTAGTCACACCCTGAATATTAGTGTGTCCCGAATACATGTTGTTGATGAGCCTATCAGGTAACTCTCTACCAAATTTCGTGATGCAACAATGCCCGTGTGGCCCTACATGATATATTTTTGGATTTATTTTGGTTTCATTTTAAATAAATTAGTAAGTCGGCGGTTTAACCTAGTCAGGCCCTGAATATTAGTGTGTCGCGAATACATGTTGTTGATGAGCCTCTCAGGTAACTCTCTACCAAATTTGGTGATGTAACAATGCCCGTGTGGCCCTACATGATATATTTTTGGATTTATTCTGGTTTCATTTAAAATAAATTAGTAAGTCGGCGGTTTAACCATGTCAGGCCCTGAATATTAGTGTGTCCCGATTACATGTTGTTGATGAGCCTATCAGGTAACTCTGCCAAATTTGGTGATGTAACAATGCCCGTGTGGCCCTACATGATATATTTTTGGATTTATTTTGGTTTCATTTTAAAAAATTAATTAGTCGGAGGTTTAACCAAGTCAGACCCTGAATATTAGTGTGTCTCGAATACATGTTGTCGATGAAGCTATAAGGTAACTCTCTGCCAAATTTGGTGATGTAACAATGCCCGTGTGGCCCTACATGATATATTTTTGGATTTATTTTGGTTTTATTTTAAATAAATTAGTAAGTCGGCGTTTTAACCTAGTCAGACCCTGAATATTAGTGTGTCTCGAATACATGTTGTTGATGAGCCTATAAGGTAACTCTCTGCCAAAGTTGGCGATGTAACAATGCCCGTGTGGCCCTACATGATATATTTTTGGATTTATTTTGGTTTTATTTTAAATAAATTAGTAAGTCGGCGTTTTAACCTAGTCAGACCCTGAATATTAGTGTGTCTCGAATACATGTTGTTGATGAGCCTATAAGGTAACTCTCTGCCAAAGTTAGCGATGTAACAATGCCCGTGTGGCCCTACATGATATATTTTTGGATTTATTTTGGTTTTATTTTAAATAAATTAGTAAGTCGGCGTTTTAACCTAGTCAGACCCTGAATATTAGTGTGTCTCGAATACATGTTGTTGATGAGCCTATAAGGTAACTCTCTGCCAAATTTGGTGATGTAACAATGCCGTGTGGCCCTTCATGATATATTTTTGGATTTATTTTGGTTTCATTTTAAAAAATTAGTAAGTCGGCGTTTTAACCTAGTCAGACCCTGAATATTAGTGTGTCTCGAATACATGTTGTTGATGAGCCTATAAGGTAACTCTCTGCCAAATTTGGTGATGTAACAATGCCGTGTGGCCCTACATGATATATTTTTGGATTTATTTTGGTTTCATTTTAAATAAATTAGTAAGTCGGCGGTTTAACCTAGTCAGGCCCTGAATATTAGTGTGTCGCGAATACATGTTGTTGATGAGCCTCTCAGGTAACTCTGCCAAATTTGGTGATGTAACAATGCCCGTGTGGCCCTACATGATATATTTTTGGATTTATTTTGGTTTCATTTTAAAAAATTAATTAGTCGGCGGTTTAACCAAGTCAGACCCTGAATATTAGTGTGTCTCGAATACATGTTGTTGATGAAGCTATAAGGTAACTCTCTGCCAAATTTGGTGATGTAACAATGCCCGTGTGGCCCTACATGATATATTTTTGGATTTATTTTGGTTTTATTTTAAATAAATTAGTAAGTCGGCGTTTTAACCTAGTCAGACCCTGAATATTAGTGTGTCTCGAATACATGTTGTTGATGAGCCTATAAGGTAACTCTCTGCCAAAGTTAGCGATGTAACAATGCCCGTGTGGCCCTACATGATATATTTTTGGATTTATTTTGGTTTTATTTTAAATAAATTAGTAAGTCGGCGTTTTAACCTAGTCAGACCCTGAATATTAGTGTGTCTCGAATACATGTTGTTGATGAGCCTATAAGGTAACTCTCTGCCAAATTTGGTGATGTAACAATGCCGTGTGGCCCTTCATGATATATTTTTGGATTTATTTTGGTTTCATTTTACCTAAGTTAGTAAGACGGCGGTTTAACCAAGTCAGACCCTGAATATTAGTGTGTCGCGAATACATGTTGTTGATGAGCCTATGAGGTAACTCTCCACCAAATTTGGTGATGTAACAATGCCCGTGTGGCCCTACATGATATATTTTTGGATTTATTTTGGTTTCATTTTAAATAAATTAGTAAGTCCGCGGTTTAACCTAGTCAGACCCTGAATATTAGTGTGTCCCGATTACATGTTGTTGATGAGCCTATCAGGTAACTCTGCCAAATTTGGTGATGTAACAATGCCCGTGTGGCCCTACATGATATATTTTTGGATTTATTTTGGTTTCATTTTAAATAAATTAGTAAGTCGGCGGTTTAACCATGTCAGACCCTGAATATTGGTGTGTCTCGAATACATATTGTTGATGAGCCTATAAGGTAACTCTCTGCCAAATTTGGTGATGTAACAATGCACGTGTGGCCCTACATGATATATTTTTGGATTTATTTTGGTTTCATTTTAACTAAATTAGTAAGACGGCGGTTTAACCAAGTCAGACCCTGAATATTAGTGTGTCGCGAATACATGTTGTTGATGAGCCTATAAGGTAACTCTCTGCCAAATTTGGTGATGTAACAATGCCGTGTGGCCCTTCATGATATATTTTTGGATTTATTTTGGTTTCATTTTACCTAAGTTAGTAAGACGGCGGTTTAACCAAGTCAGACCCTGAATATTAGTGTGTCGCGAATACATGTTGTTGATGAGCCTATGAGGTAACTCTCCACCAAATTTGGTGATGTAACAATGCCCGTGTGGCCCTACATGATATATTTTTGGATTTATTTTGGTTTCATTTTAAATAAATTAGTAAGTCCGCGGTTTAACCTAGTCAGACCCTGAATATTAGTGTGTCCCGATTACATGTTGTTGATGAGCCTATCAGGTAACTCTGCCAAATTTGGTGATGTAACAATGCCCGTGTGGCCCTACATGATATATTTTTGGATTTATTTTGGTTTCATTTTAAATAAATTAGTAAGTCGGCGGTTTAACCATGTCAGACCCTGAATATTAGTGTGTCTCGAATACATATTGTTGATGAGCCTATAAGGTAACTCTCTGCCAAATTTGGTGATGTAACAATGCCCGTGTGGCCCTACATGATATATTTTTGGATTTATTTTGGTTTCATTTTAACTAAATTAGTAAGACGGCGGTTTAACCAAGTCAGACCCTGAATATTAGTGTGTCGCGAATACATGTTGTTGATGAGCCTATTAGGTAACTCTCTGGCAAATTTGGTGATGTAACAATGCCCCTCTAACCCAAGATAATTTTTTTCAAAAATTTTGGAGAATTATAAAAATTGGACACTTAACCGGCCAAACCCACAAATTTTATGTACCTCAAATATAAATTTATGGATTATTAGTAGTTTTATCAATTCGACGTTCCAAAAAGTCGTTTATATTAAATAAATTTTGTAAAATTCATTTGCACACTTTTATAAGTACATGTGTACTTTACCTATAGTATATTTATCCTTCGGATCATTTCTATATAAAGTTCGCGTTTAATCCTATTTCAGGTAAAAATTAAGGGTTCTTGAAAATTATTGTTTTATGATATACAATAGGAATGCTAATTTTATGCTGATAGGCTGTTAAAAGTTCAAATAATTTAAAATATAATGTAAAAATAAAAAACGTCAGTATATATGTTTGGTCAACTGTAAAAAACTGAATATCGTCGGTGATCTGACAATAACTGCTAACTGGAAAATCTCCTTTTAACAGGAGAACAAACAAAACTGAATAAATTTACTGAATGGGAATTTTGGAAGTTATAATTTGTTAGCATTAAATAAAATTTAATTAATGCTAATTATTCAATCAAAACAAATTATAAATTCCAAAATACCCATCCAGTAAGTTTATTCTGTTTTTTTGTTCTCCTGTAAAAGGGGGATTTTAGCAGTTATTGTCATATCACCGACGATATGAATCTGAGAAATGAATCTGTCTTCAAGGTGGTGTGGTTTTTTAGAGTTTTTTATCTTAAAAAAAAGTCGTACTGAAAAGGTTAAAGGAGTCAAGTATGATAAATTTGTGAGGATGGATAAATCGCTTTATTTTATTTGAATATATTCTACTAATATATTCAGAAGCCAAGTTGTTAAGACAGCATTTGATAAGCAGTTATTCGAGTTTACTTAAAGTAATCACAACGAAAATGAATCTTCAGCGATGTATTCCCATGTTATATTATCAATTGATTATATTGATTATTTTCATTCTTGGCAAAAAAGTTCATTCAATGGAAGTTAAAATCGACAACTATAAACCAGGTAAGTGTAGAAAATGTGCGATATTTTCACAATACTGCTGTAAGATTGTTATAAAATGGCAAATTAGGCTTATTACACAGTTAGAAAAGAATTGTAACATTTACTTTTGTTAACTTTTAGTTAACAAAAATGTAAATGTCATTATTTTAGAGTAAATATTAACAACAAATTTGATTCAGATTTACATTAATAGAGCTACCCATTTTTGTTAAATTGGGTGTTAATTTCACGGGTCTAGGACTTTTCGGCGCAGCCGGTTCGGCGTAGCCGGTTCGGCGTAGCCCTTTCGGCGTGCACCCGATTCGGCGTAGCCAGTTCGGCGTAATACCGTTTCGGCGCGAGGACGTTTCGGCGTGTGGACGATTCGGCGTGAGGACGGTTCGGCGTGAGGACGATTCGGCGCAAGACCAATTAGACGCAAGGACAATTCGGCGGGAAATGATTTTCCGATTCATTTTAAAATATAATTAAATTCTTGTAATGGAAAATTAATGCATTATTTCGCAGTTTTTAATCACAAATTAAACTTTAATTCACGTTTGTAAAACTACATACGATCATTAACTTGAATATGTAATGTTTTTAATATACATATTGTGTAGTTGATGTATAGCAATTATATTACTAAATTTTATACTATGAAATTTTCTCCTTTGATTATTTATCGTAGAATCATTTCTAGGTGGTAGATTTAAAAAATTCAAATTCTAAATCCAGAGGTGGGCTAATACTTTTCGTATTAAGCTGTATTTATAGAACAAAAATGGTTTCATTTGTAAATCATGAGGTTCAATAATTTTTAGAAATATTGTAAAACATTTTTGTTGTATTATACTTTAAGATATCTTTAAGGTGGCCGAAAAATTCGCTGTTTTTGTTCGGTGCAAATCTTAAAAACGAATAAATTTAATGATATTCTAAAAACACCATCGAAATGGCTTGAAATTACAATGTGGATAGTTTTCATAAAAAAATTTCGGAAAATTTATTTTTCAGTGTCATATTTTTATTTATTTATTACTCATTAGTAGTCATCGGATTTTAGGCACCAAAAAACTACAAATTATGCTCTAAAATTTTGCAAATAAGCTATTCAAATTTACTAGCACAAATTCAATAGTTGATAATGTAAATTTAATCAATTGTTATTGATTATTTTTGTCTTTTAATATTAAAAGACCTATACCCAATTTTAAAAAATATCTTATAAATTAACAAATAAAGGTCAACTATAATACAAAAATTTATTACAAATTTATACTACTCTAATCTTGAGATCCTGAATAACCTTAACAAAATGAAAAATTAGTTTGAAAACCAAGATCATGTAATTTAAAAATTAAATCTTTAATAGAGAATTTAAAATATTCTCATCTTCGGTCGAAAAGAGGCTGTAGGATAAAAAACCCGAAAATTAGCCAATGAAAACATTAACACATAACATTATTATACTTACACACAGACAGTGAAACTTACGAATACTACTAACAAATATAATTTTTGTAATATTTCTATAGTCTCTCTCGACTGAAAATGAGAATATTTTTAATTCTTGAAAAGCGTCTCGAATTACTAAAAAGGTTAGCGCTGAATCGTCCTAGCACCGAATCGCTAAATGGGCTACGCCGAATCGTCCTCGCGCCGAATCGTCCTCACGCCGAACCGTCCTCACGCCGAATCGTCCTCACGCCGAAACGTCCTCGCGCCGAAACGGTATTACGCCGAACTGGCTACGCCGAACCGGCGGCGCCGAACTAGCTACGCCGAATCGGCGGCGCCGAAAAGTCCCATTCCCTAATTTCACATCGAAATTTATTAAATTTAATGCATATGCGTAGACTAAATAAAAATGTTAGTTTAAAATAATAATATTATAAATTTGAGATATTTCCATACTAGAAAAGCCAATCTTTGTTGCAGAATTTGCATTTGAATTTGTAAATAATTATAAATTTATAACATTAAAATTTGAAATACGTATTTGTTACAGCAAATTAATTATTTAGTATTATTAACAATAACAAAGTCATTTTGAAAAAATAAAAGTTAAAAATAAAGTTAAAACTGCATCTAATAATGTGAGTTTAATAATTCTATTGCACTTTATTGAAACAAATTGTTTTTAAAATATGTTTATACGACGTTATAGTAATTTAATCTTATGGTCTCAGCAAATTGTGCGTACTTCCCCAGTACAATTATTATAGCTACACCTCAGTATTTTCTTATAACTACTGTTGAATGTTCTAGTGTTTGTGATTAACATAATCAAAATGGTAAGTACTAAATCATTTTAACTTATATTTATTATATACTTTTATATTTATTTTTGTACAAAATTTGTACAAAACCTAAATTTATGTAGGTATAATTCTATAGTACATATTAATATCGTCCCTCTTAGTACTACAACTTGTAGGGAAGAACACGAAAACCGGTCCGCGGAAATTGAAAATTCCCTATAAATATTCGGAATCTGATGGTTTATATAGTAGAATTTTAAAAAATTTGTGGAATATTCATAAGTTTGGCCAAAAATCGAATATAAACTTAGAAAATTTACCCATAAGATTACATGTAAATGACGCGCATAAGGAAATCTCACTTTCAGGCGAAGTTATTCTGTTGCACAACATTTCACAACTTCTGAAAATATTACATTAGATGCACACAGATTGTACTAGTAACATGATGAAATATTGCCAATTTTCTCACTTTTTTCGTTTTTCGAGTTCCTACGTTAATGTTAAATGCATACCTTTTCTAGAATAATTATTTTTATAAATTTTTTTTTATTTTTGTAAAAATTTTTAAATAAATAGGTATAATTAATTTTTATATTTATATTTTCTAGAATAATTTTAAATGCTATATCCCGGTTTTTTGAGACCCCGGTGGGGTGTATGGAGAAAACATCTTCAAGGATATTTTTAAAGAGTTGTCCGTTGTCAAAACCGCCCGTAAGTGAGCGGAGGGTAGGTTTTTACAACGTAGGCACTTCCGAGTCGAATCCTGACCTAAAAACGCGTCTTTTACATGACGTCTTTTAAAATTTTCTAACTTCAAATACGATTTTTGGCCGAACTTGCGTATGAATATTCCGCAATTTTTTTTAAATTCTACTATATAAACACTCAGCTTTCCGAATCTCTATAGGAAATTTTCCTACTCCCCTAAATATCTTAAAATTCTAAAAATTCGAGTTACCTAGTTGTAGAATGGTTGTTGCATTAAGGATACGATATATTATTGCCTACTACTACGTAAACCTATGTAAAAAGTAAATTCACATAAAATTTGCAATAATTATTGGTCACCGAATAATTTTTAAAAGTGCATGTTAATCACTTTAGTGCTTCAGTACAAATTCTTCAATAATTAAATTTAATTTAATTAGTTTCAAATAGTAATCATAATAATTTATGTAATTCCCCGTATTTCGAATGTTACAAGAGTCAACTACGACTGAAAAGCTTCTCTCGTCAGAATTCAATCTGTAAGCTAGTATTAACTTTGGTGGTGATGGAAGTCACTTTCCTAAGAAAAATATTTAACAAAAATTTTTTTCTACATTCAAACTCTCGAGAGTTAGGTCTCTTTAAACCATTATTTTAAATTTCCACCTTCACATGGCCATAGCCCCAAAACTATTGATTTTTCAGTAGAAATGGTTTAGTACTTTTCTAAAGAGCGTGAAATAATCTACAAACTACATTTAAACCTTTCATTGTCTAAAATCAACGGCTTTCGAGTTATGAATTAAAGTAAATAAAAAAATGTTGAAAAATTCGAGCTTTTTTATTTTTTGGTTTTCTTCCAAACCCTGTATCTTTTAGACTTTTATCTGTATCTTTGTATCTCTATAATGTAATAGTTGAATCTTAATTTATAAAATAATTTTTCAATAAAAATAAAAATTTTGTAAATTTAATTTTTTGTTTTGTTGCTGTCTTGTTTTTCTAATTTTATCTTAAATGGATTTGTTTTTCAATAATTTTTTCTAGACAAAAGTTGTAGTCCGTTAAATTTACTATGCAAAATGGGGCGTTAGATTTTTTGAAAAATTTTTCGTTTAATAGATACAGGGTTCGGAAGTTCGGAAGAACTTTAATTCATAACTCAAATGCCGTTGATTTTAGACAATAAAAGGTTTAAATCTAGTTTATAGATTATTTTACGTTCTTTAAAAAAGTACTAAACCATTTTGACTGCAAAATCAATATTTTCGGGGCTATGGCCATGTGAAGGTGGAAATTTAAAAAAATGCTTTAAAGAGGCCTAACTTCTCGAGGGTTTGAATTTAGAAAAAAAAAGTTTGTTAAATATTTTTCTTACAAAAGTGTCCTCTATTACCACCTAAGTTATGTAAAGTGTATCCTAGGACACCCTGTATATATATATAATATTTTATGTAGTATTTAATCATTTATATCATTTGAAATAGAGATGGTCTTTACATAAATTATGTACAAGATTGCTACAAAACATTCATTTGTGTTTGGTTGTAGACAGAGTTCAATCCTGAAGACATTTTTGGTTCGACAGCTGATACAGCAAATAAAGAATATTTCGTTCGTTTAAAATACAAAAATAGGTTGGAATGGGCTTCACTACATTCCACGGATTACAATATTGTAAAATCAATTGGTTTGTATTTACATACATAATAATATGAAATATGATGTACTTTAAGGCTGGCACTAGAGGGGCATCGAAAACGCGGCATTTTACATGCCGTGGAAGGCACTATAGTTCATCCGTTTTAAGCATGCAGTGGTTGTGGCACCAAACGACAAATCAAATTTGCCATATTTAGATTTAAACCAATCACGTTCCGTGTCACAGTGTTAGTGCTGCAAGCTTAAAACGGATGGACCATAGACGAGCATGAAACGTCGAAAACGCCGCGTTTTCGATGCCCGTGTAATAAAATTAAATTTATTTAATAATTAAACACAAATATGTTTCGTGTGATTAAGGGCCAGTTTATTCACCTCGTGGTAAAGCTTCAATTTGAAAATTTGACAAAAAATAACACTTATTTTATTTTTCAAATTTTGAAATTGAAGCACCTAAAGATGTGTACTACCCAGTTCATACGAAACATATTGTGTTATAAATAAATTTTATTTGAAAACCCTTCGCGAAACAGTGCAACACTTCATATTTCTGGAAAATTATATCTTAATACTAATTATTATCAAAAATAATTAAAACCATATTATTATTATAAAGTGGAAGTATACCTTCCTAATTCCCTATTTTTTATATTAATTATTCGGATACGGTTATTTATATAACATTATTTTGTGGTAGTTGAAAACAATTTTCCGGAATTACTTGGAAAAGATTTTGAAATCCAAGATTTAGATGGCGCTGTTATAGGACCAAATTTTATGAAAACTTTTTTAAATATATCTGCCCACGGAGTTGTTTTACACTTAGTTCATCAACAGGAAGATTATAATGATTTGGTTCCTCAACAGAAAGATTATAATGTCTTAGGTTTGTAATTAATATTTTATAATAAACTGATCAAGAACAATTTTATTTTTTTAGAAACATTTCGGACGTCCACTTTACCATTTTCTAATTTTTCTAAAGCTTATACAGGAAATACATGTAGTTGTAGCACCGAAACAAGACATACATTATCGCAGCCATCCACGCCATCATCTTCATGCGTTAATTTTGATGAGGATGCTGCTGATTTTCTTTTAGAGATACCCTCAGGAAAAAGGGCTAAAACGGCAGTGGTACCTTATCATAAATTGACAAACTACGTAAGTGAAAAAAGTCATTCATAAACAGTTTACCTTAATATTTATTTGAATTTTTATAGGAGTTAAAGAACTTTCTTATTTCTCATTCCGGAGGCAGAGAAATAATTAAATTTTATAAAGAAAATAAAACTTTAGACGATTTAAATAGAAAAAAATTAGTAAACATTGTGGTGAATCACATGCTACAATTTATGCCATCAACAAATTTATTACCTTGCACTGAAACAAAAATTGAATACGCAAAAGCAATAATAACATTATTTCCAAAATTGTGCGATAAAGTTTCCAAAGAAGGATATGTAAGTTATATAGTAATGCCACTTTTTATTTTAAAGCTTAGTTATTTCTTTTTTATTTACGAGGTATTTTTTGACCCCGTGACTAAGAAGGGATTTTTTACTAATCGGCTTCGAAATTTATTCAGAGACAAGGCAAAAATTGTCCAAAATAATAGTGATACATTAGAAGAAAGTAGTTCAACTGAAGAAGGAGTTGAAGAAAAAAAGATCAACGAGATCAAATATTTACTTACACAAGGGAAACTTTCAACTTTAGACAAAACGTTAGAAAAAATATACTTAAAGAATTTCCTAGATTTTTAGACACTGACGGTTTGGTAAATATATCTAAAGTTGCAATAACAGTTTTTAAAATAATTCACATATTTTATTTTAGATACATTTTGAATTTACATTAATAATTCCTGATTACAAAGATGACTTGAAAGAAATTTTTTTAAATCACGTACCAATCATACGGGAGGTATATATGTTACACTCAATACCCGATTTCGGGCAATGCCCGAAAAAAATGCGCGAAACTAGTTTTGAGCAACGAAGATTTCCCAAACCCGAAATTTTACTTTTAAACGGCTATTGAGCGTTACAAAATAAGCAGAACTAGTTTTGCGCATTTTGAATTGTACAAAACTAGTTTTGTAGGTTTCTGAATGACCAGCACTAGTTCTGCTTTTTTCATTTAATCAGCATCCGAATAAAATATATAACATAAACATAAAAAGGGGGTGAAACGTAATAGTTAACTGCCCCATACCGCAACTATACTTTTTAATGCTATTTCAAGGGTCTTTAAGCTCCCGGTTTTTTAGATCCCGGTTTTCTTTGTTGTAGACGCTTCTCGTATGTTTAGCCTAGTAACCAGAGTCAAAACCGCCCTGGAGGGGTGCAACGCGGAGCGGAGCCGCGCCCCGTAAGGGTAGGTTTTGACGATGGATTACCCTCCTTATCGAATGCACACCCCAAAAATCGAAGAAAAAAAAATTTAATTTTTTCACTTTTTCGGCAATACATGGGTCGATTTTTGGGGTGTGCATTCGATAAGGAGGGTAATCCATCGTCAAAACCTACCCTTACGGGGCGCCGCTCCGCTCCGCTCCGCGTTGCACCCCTCCAGGGCGGTTTTGACTCTGGTTACTAGGCTAAACATACGAGAAGCGCCTACGATCAAGAAAACCGGGATCTAAAAAACCGGGAGCTTAGAGACCGCATTAAAAAGTTATAGTTGCGGTATGGGGCAGTAAACTATTACGTTTCACCCCCTTTATGTTTATGTTATTTATTTTATTCGGATGCTGATTAAATGAAAAAAGCAGAACTAGTGCTGGTCATTCAGAAACCTACAAAACTAGTTTTGTACAAATCAAAATGCGCAAAACCAGTTCTGCTTATTTTGTAACGCTCAATAGCCGTTTAAAAGTAAAATTTCGGGTTTGGGAAATCTTCGTTGCTCAAAACTAGTTTTGCGCATTTTTTTCGGGCATTGCCCGAAATCGGGTATTGAGTGTAACATATACACGAACTGTAGTTAATCCCAGTTCAGCATTAGTAAAAAATAATGACACTGCTGATGGTATGAACATAGAATTCATCTGTAACTATTTCAAAATTCTTTTTTATTTTAGATTGGAATGCAAACACAAATGCATTATTAATTTTAACGCTTTTATTTCCTTCCAATTCATCAAAAACCAAGAAGAAAGTAAGCGTTAACAGGTTAACATCTGTAAGCTTCTTGTATTTCAAGATCTACAAGTGCCTTTATCATCAATTTTGGACGAAAAGCCTTCCACGCAACCTTTCATTTTGGCTGTGGGTTGTTCGAAAGCATCCATTAGCACAGGGGTGGGCAAACTTTTTTTGAAAAGGGCCAGTTTGCGCAAATAGTGAGACTAAAAGGGCCGCAGTAAAAAAAAAGAGATAATAATGATAATAATAACGACTTATTAATTATGTGTACGTTGGGAACGACAAAAAAATTAAGGTATAAAAAGAGCTAACATACATATTGCGGTGTGTGGGGGTATATTTTTATCTGCACATCACTCGCTATATATTTTTTTTATTATTATTTAAGATTGACTTTTTTGTTATTTTTAATTTAAATTATTGTGGTTCTACCACGGCTAGCTTTTTGAATATTTACCTTCGCATGAAATCTCTTTTCTCTAGTAGTCGGTTCCACGATATTTTGCTTTTTCTTAATTATTCTGAAAATAAGTCTCTTTTGTTGGGATGGAAAAATCCCAGAATGATACGACTTGTTTTAGATACAATTTTTAATTAAATTTATTTTCAATTGTAATTCCAAAATTATCTTTATAATACTAAACATGAACAAATCTTAACTACAGAAAACAACAAACTCTTAACACATTACGGTCCGGTATCAATCTGTAATAACTTACCTGCGTAGCCGAATATAATGTTACTTACAGGTGTGTTGATGAGAATTTACGACTCCTTCATAAAAACGCTGATTAAATCTGAAGTACCAAATATTTTGTTTTTAAATTTTAACTGAATGTTACTATTGTATTATGCATTATGTAATTAATTTATTGTTAACAATAATCCATCTAAAAGGCTTCTAATTAAAATTCATTTTGCAAAAGTATACAACTATCAAATTTATATACAAAAATACCTAAAAGTTGAATGGAAAATCCATATTTTGAATTTTCAGGTTATATGTGTTTTTAAAATCACATAAAATGCTTAACGTGTTTTTTTAAGTGGTTCTTATGCTTGTAAACTAGTATAAACAAATAATTTGTCTTTGTTATTTTAAAAACTATAAAATACTCGGATTTTTATTGCTTCTTACAACAACAAATATGATCTCATCTTTTACCATCAAAATATGTGACACATTTTGGTGGGCCAAGCGAATGTGTCACCATATTATACGAAGGTCAAGCTGAATTTATTGAGAATAAAATACACGGTTAATATTTTCTAGGATTTTATTTTAAATATGCTCAAAGTAATTCCCTCCAACAATGATACACTTGACCATTCTTTCTTTCCATTGCTTAAAAGCTCCCAACCAATCCTCTTTCGGAACACCTTCAAAATAAGTATGAACTGCGGTATCAATCTCTTCTTCAGACGAAAACCTTCTGCCCCGCAAATTTTTTTTAAGCCCAGAAAATAGCCAAAAGTCGCACATTGCTAAATCAGGTGAGTACGGCGGATGTTCTATGACTTTTATATTTTTTTCAGCCAAAAACTGGCGAGTTATAGCTGCCGAATGGGATGATGCATTATCATGGTGGAGCATAATTCCCTTGGCTGGAACTCGACTGAACACATCAGGTAAACATTTTTCAGTGTACCATTTAGCTGTAACTGTCTTTTCTCCATCTAGCTTAATGGCATTTACTAGGCCCGTACTTCTGAAGAATACCGCATACATAACTTTTTTCATAGCTCACTGTTTCTTGATCATTGTTGGAGTTTCCTCATCTTCGTGAATCCATACACGACTCTCTTGACGAGTAGGTATGTCGAAAAAGGAAATATAAGTTTCGTCACCTGTCACGATTTTGGAATAAATTTGGTGTCCGCCATTATTTAACAAATTTAGAGTTTCATGGCAAATTCTTACACGCTCTGCTTTTTGGAAATCAGAAAGGTGATGCGGCACAAAACGACGGACCACTTTTTTTAAATGCAGGTGATCGTGTATGATTGTTTTAACAGCCAATCCAATCTTCAGTTGATGCCAATCACCCCATAAGTGGATTTATTGTCCTCTTTAATTATTTTTTTAACAGCAGCAATGTTTTTGTCGGTAACAGCGGTAGAAGGACGTCCTGCTCCTTTTTGATGCTGAACGGAATTCCTTTCGCGTTCAAATTCCTTATACCATCGGTAAATTGTAGCCAAGGAAGGTGCTTGTTCACTAAAAGTTGAATCTAAACTCTCTTTGCACTCGTAAGCGCTTAAATCTTTTTTAAAATCATAATAAATCATGATTCGAAAAAGCTCTCTTGTTAATTCCATGTTTTCACTTGCAATGTCACTTTAAAAAATTAGTAACTTGAGTTATAACGAACGTATTTTCAACTTCTAAACTTCAAATGACAGATAAAGAGTTTCTCTAAATAATACCGTATGTTTTATTTTTAACAACTTACTAGATCTATTTTATTCTCAATAAATTCAGCTTGACCCTCGTATGTGTAAATAATATCATATCGCATTTTATTTAAATAAATGCATTTAATAATGCAAACAAATGCATATAAAAATAAACGATATAAAAACGTGTACTAACATGTTATTTAGCATGTGATCGGCATTTAACGCATAATTTCTAAAGACATATTGAGCATGTATGTTGCCGGACCGTAATGTGTTAATATTAATTTATAATTCTACCCCAAAATTACTGTAGTTCTTTCGCGGAATCGGCTTAATGTTATTTGAACTCACGCCGCGTTATAATTTGTGATGAGATTGTGACTGTGATGTGCATTTGTTTATTTGTACACACAGAACATGCGCCGTAAACTGACTGAACGAGGCAGCTCTCGGGGTTGGGTTTCCCCGCAGTAAAGGAAAGTTTTTACTATTATAATAATGCATGGAGGGCCGCATGTACAACTATCAAGGGCCGCATGAGGCCCGCGGGCCGCGGTTTGCCCACCCCTGCATTAGCAGGTACTATGTTGTTTTCGACCAACACATCATTTCTGCACCAAATAATATTATAGGCGCATTTGACTTATGTTTTCAAATTCATTTTGTATATGATCTCAAGTTTGACCATGCACTTGAACATTTTTTTAAATTTATTCAAATGAAATTTTACAATATGAAAGTTGCAGAAACAACTCGCATGATCGAAATACGAACTAAATTTGAAAATATGTTACCTGCCCCTGTTACACCCCGATGATTATGATTATGGAAAACAAGTTTTATTTTAAGATAATCTTCATATCTCAATCCGTTTTGGTCTGACGTCCTTATAAGGTCAATAAACAGATTTTTTTTGTTAAATAATGAAAAATATCGATATCGATATTTAACAAAAATAAATTTTAAGTATCATTTTTGACAGAACATTTTTAGCATTTGGTAGCTTTACAAAAAAAGAACTGCTCATTATATTAATCTTATTATAATTAATCTCGAAAAGCTTTATATATTAGTGCTTAATAATGTTTTTATGTTTTAAATGCAAGTTTAGAACTTCTTCGGCAAATGAAGTTATAAAGCACCTTAGAAAACAACATGCATTATACGATGGTTCAACGTTGGTATTAAAATGCTTTCACTGTAGCAACACTTATGAAACATTTAGTGGATACAGAAAGCATATACAGCGTTGCATCCACCAAAATAAACATATAGTTGTCATTGATCATTCAAATGTTCAAGAAAATATAACCGTTCACGATAATCTGGTAGTACCACAACCACAGTGTACTAAGAACGTCTCAAACGTTCAAGTACCTTTAACCGACTGCTATGGTTCGTATATTTCTAAATTGTACTCGCTTAATTTGCCCGATTCAACCATACAAATTATTTTAGAATCTAATTTAGAGTTTTTTAAAGTTCTTCTTAATAAAGATATAGACACTGTTCAGATGGAAGAAATACTTTTAAATTTCAATAGTAAATATAAACGAAATCAGTATTTTAACAAACATATTGTACAACCAGTTGAAATTTCATTAGGAATCAGATATGATCAGATTTGGAATAGGGAGAAACGAATTTATGAGAATGTACCCATTTCTAGTAGTTTTACATATGTACCGATTCTAAATAGGGGAAGGTGACCTGTGATGGCCCCCCTTATTCTTTTTTGTTATAACTTTAAAACCAATTGAAAAATGAAAACTAGTTTTGGTGAAAAGTTTTGTTATAATATATTGTTTTCATTGCTAAATAATAAACTTTATTACTTACTTCCAGTTTAGAGTAAAACATTAAAATATAAAAAAAAATCAAGGGGCCATCATAGGCAAACGGTATCTAATGATGGCCCCTTCATAAAAATTGTAAAAAGGCGGTTTTTATAAACAAAATTATACTTATATTTTTCAATTAAATGACAGTTAGTCTTTTTGTGGTTTTGTAGTTGACAAACATCACATATAAAAGTCTTTGTTGACCTAAGAACACCAGCACATTCGGTGTGACACCAGCCGTTGCAGTTCTGACACTTTAGCCCAGAATTCTGTAGGGCCATCATAGGAACACTGTTATGGGGCCATCATAGGCAAAACTTCATGTAACGGTAAAACACTAAAAACTTTTCATGTGAAAACATGACCTTAAAATTACTACCGAATATCTAACGAAGATACTACTAAAATATCTCTCTCCAAATTGTATCCGTTTATCCTTTTAGATACGAACGCAATATGCATTTTAAAATACTAATTTTTTACATCAGTTACTTGCCGGATTCATTTTTGTTTATAACAGCCACATTAAACACAATTATAAGTAAAGAATTGGTTTGTAGACAAACCGGCAAATATCGAAGGCATCAAGTGAACAAATTAGACAACTAGATATACAGGACAGAAAATAAAGGGACAGGGCCGACACAGGCGCAGGGCCGTCACAGGTCACTTTCCCCTACTTTAAAGTTTCTTTTGACCAATGCTACCTTTAAAAATTTATTGGAATCTTCAAATTCAAAAAATGATAGTACCATGAAAGAATTTTCTGATGGTAGTGTATATAAAAATAGCAGTTTCTATAAAAACAATAAAAATGCTTTTCAATTGCACTTGTATTATGATGAGTTCGAATCTGTAAATCCTCTTGGATCAAAAACTGGTGGCCACAAAATGGGTGCATTTTATATGACTGTAAAAAATTTACCATCACACTACAATTCAGTATTAGAAAATATTCATCTCATTGCTTTGTGTTATAGTAAAGACATAAGTCATTTTGGCATTAATTCTGTTCTTGAAGTTATCTTTCAGGACTTGAAAATATTAGAAATTAAAGGAATATGCGACATTACAGAAAAATGTTTTAAAGGGACTTTGGTGGCATTGAGTCATGATAATTTGAGGGCCAATCAGATATTTGGAATGGTGGAATCATTTTCAGCTACTTACTATTGCAGAATATGTTTGGCAGATAAAAAAAATACTAAAAAAATGACTATTCAAGATGACAGTTTATTAAGGTCTAATGATTTGTACGATCTGCATTGCACATCATTAGAATCTACAGAAACATCTCAACCTCATATCTATGGAATTAAATTTCGAAGTGCTTTGAATTCTTTAAATTATTTCAAATTGTGCGACAATCCATCAGTGGACATAATGCATGATTTACTTGAAGGAGTAGTGCAATTAGAAATTAAACTTTTCTTAAAGTTTATAATATCAGAAAAATTGATTTCCCTTGATGAAATAAACTGCAGAATTGGATCTTTTAATTTCGGCATTAACGATCGTTCTAATAAACCAAGCCCAATATGTATTGATAAAGTTGGACATGCAATTGGAAATCGTGCAGCTCAAAGTATGTGTTTAATAAAGTATTTTCCTTTCATTTTTTCTGCTATAATACTTTCATTACCAAATCAGCACATAAAAAAATATAAAGTAATAAAATTGCTCCTTGAAGTAATTAATATAGTATTTTGTCCTGTCAATACAATTGCTATGGTATCTAGATTGAAAAATATAATTCGCGAGCATCATGAATTATATCAATGTGAGATGTGAGTATGGCACCACTTTAATGCTCAAACATCATATGATGATACATTATGCCTATATAATTTCAAAAATGGGACCTTTGATTGGATTAAATTCTATGCGTTTTGAGGCAAAACACGGTTATTTTAAAAATGTAATTCATAGCTTAAAAAATTATAAAACCATTTGCAAAACTCTTGCATTTAGACATCAACAGTGGGCATGGCACCATTGGAAAAACTTGAATATCTCTGTAAATACTCTTTATGGAAAATGTAAAACCATTAATGTCGGTAACAAAAATTACTCAAAAGTATTGAAAGACTTTTTAAAAATGGCGCCAAACGTGGCGTTAGATATATTAGTAACAGACTCGGTTGAAATATTTGGTAACATTTTTCGAAAGAATATGTTTATAACTCATAAATATGACAATGTATTTGGATACCCGGTGTTTTCTGAAATTATTGAAATATTCATTATTAATGATGAAGCTCATTTAATTTGTAAGATTTGGGAAACGGCAACATTTGAAGATTTATTTCAAGCTTATATTGTAGAGATGCCAAATTATGATAATTTAAGTTTTCATGTAATTGATATAAAAATACTTGCGCATGTTGTTTCATATGAATTACATAAACCATGAAATTTAAATATTATACTATTTCCAAAATACGATATAATTTTATGAGGGTTCATTTTTAAATTTTATTTCTTTATAATTAATATTAGGCATATATTATAGTAATGTTTATAATTTATAGCTATAGTTTTATTTGTTTGTATTATTATTGTGTTAATTCTATTATTATTCAACTTCTTAATTTTAATTTTTTATAAAATAATTTGTGCTAAGTTTAATAATTTTATTATATTCTCAAATAAAGAATACTTTACTACATCTTTTGAGTTTCATCTTTTATCATAATATGTATTAACCAAATCCGTATGAATGATGAACATCTATTTTATAACAAATTTTTATTGCTTGTAATTATATGTAAGATTCCTTAAATATTTTAGAATGTTTGTTGTCATTGTTTAGGAAATGTACACGTTTTAATTTCCAATGCAATTATTACAAACGTTGTAAAATTTTAATGAACCTTTAAATGCAATTTTTAAACAATAAAAATTTTAAGTAAATCGAACACCTTAGAGAAATTTAAATTAACAAATAAATCATTTTAATTTTACTCCTCGTTTTTGTTAAATTAGCGTTTGTTTTTCGCTAATTATGCAAAATAAACGTTCAATGTAACTAAACAAACCTGCATAACCAACGAAATATTTAAGTCAATGGAGCAGCCAAATATACTATTTTTATCAATTATAGTTATAAAAGCTACAAACGGAATAGTAAAAATTACAAAATAATATTGCAGATACTACATTTTAAGCTTATTAGTTTAATCGTAGCAATTGTTATAACTGCATTAGCACCTTGATTACATCCACAATATTTAAAGGTACAATGCACAACATCGCGATACGTATAACAACTTTTTTTTGTTAAATGCAACAACATAGATTTCGTTATTATTAGCGCTCAAGTTGGTTGTTAAATTTGCAATAAATAAGTGTGGACCTGTGGGAACAACATTTTCTTGTTAATTTAACTTTTAATTTCTAACTGTGTAGCATTTAGATAAATGAACAATGGTTCCGCTTTGTTTAAATTTGATATTATGATCTTAGCTAATTTAATTCTAGTCAATTTGACCCTGAATGGAATTATCATTTATTCATTCGTTTGAATAATCATTTTGTTTTGGATTTTTAATTTGTAATAATAAATATTTTATTTTTTACATTTAACTTAATATACAATTCATAATGTTTTTATTTGAATCTTGGCATTTCAAATTATTTTGTGGTATTCCTTTGATTATTTTGGTACAGTTTTCTTTTTTTATTCCTGTAAGGCCTTATCCTGAAGAAAAAATAGCATACGTGATGCGTACAGAAACGATTACGCCTTACGCCTCGTTCCGATAAGCAATCTCATTTGTAATGGATTATTTTCTGTTACTTATACGTAAATAACTATTCCATTGAAGGACAACCACATTATATTATAGCAACAATCCAGAGTTAAGGAGTAATATTACATATCGTATTAAATAAAGCAAACATCTTCCTGATTTAATTGCAAAAAAGTCGCAAGTTGTAAATCAATATAAATGAATCTATTAAATTAAAACATACAATGCAAATACAGTAGAACCTTTATTATATTATGTGTTTAGTGGGACCGCGTAAGTTATGAATACATGAAAGACAATGATGATAATAATGATACCAATAATAATAACAAAAAGAAGTTTATTAAGCAATGCCAATAAATACAAAAAGAGAAAGGTGCTTGCTTAAGAGGTAACCGGTTCAGCAAGCTCATTTTCAACCAACGCCTAGGCGATTGATGATCTTTGTGCTCAACAAGTGTTGCTTAATCTGGAACTTAAACGTAACCTTAGATTTGGCTGTTAAATAAAGATCGGCGAATCTGTTGAAGATGCGATAAGCCCTGCATTGGAAAGATCCTTCAAACTTCGCAGTCTTGTGTATAGGCACCGATAGGGTTCCACAATTGCAAAGATTCCGTTTATGGCATTCGGATCTTAGATTTAGGAATCCGTGCACGTAACTTGGAAGACAAGATTTACAGATTCCATAGAGGAGCCGAGTGAACTGCATTTCACAGCGAGATTCGATCTTCAAGATATTGAGCAAGTAGTAGGACGGCGTGATATGCTCATAGCGATCGATGCTAAATGCGTAGCGAAGGCGTGCGTTTCAGAGAACTTGTGATACAATACCAGGCATTGAACTAGATTTCACTTGACATGCGGTGGAAGAAGATGTTTATACCTGTGCAGTGACTTGAGCTTGAAGTAGCTGATACTACAAACTTTGTTGACGTGGTCTGCGAAGGTTAAGCCACAGTCCCATGTAACGCCAAGGGTTTTAGTCTTCCCACTAAAGTTAATCACCTAATGTAATTACAAATTATTTGACCTGATTTCATGGCATAGCGGTGAAGTTCATTGACTGTAGTAATGCCCAAATATCCAGTTCAACTGCGGTTGAAGTAAAAACATTATTCTGACCGCCTTCCTTAGGATGGCAATCATTGCAAATCAGCGAGCCGATCACTTACGTATTATGTATATAAAAATGAGGCAGTGGCGGCATCAAATTTATCTTCCGCCTTTCCTAAGGAGTTCCATTTTCTCTATTTCTATAGTAAAAATATAATATAATGTCATATAAATAAATAGCTTATTAATAATTATTATCAACATCGCAAGTTATTTAAAATTCAATTTAATGTTTATTAGCGTTGGAATCGTTAAGAAACGTTACTAATCACTATGGTAATTCATCATATTATCATGGAAGATATAGGAGACAGAGCAGTTTTAATAGGTAAGTCAAAACTACAATTAATTTTTAATATTTTATAAGAAATAAAGTTTTCAAGATATTGTCACGACCGTGTGTCGTGCGGGATCTTGATATTTGAATTTAAACGACTTCGAACATTAACGCATTTATTCATATTACGCCACACCTATGTACAAACATCTTACAACTAATATTTACAATTAAGTCTTACATTATCAATTGGGGGTGAAGTTTTCTTATCGAAACCATGGAAACCATCTCTCCTTGATACTCGGACCTCACTCTTTCACACCACATACGTAACTCCCTTAACACCACATGTGTAACTGTCTCTTCTTCGTTCAATTACCTCACAAGAAACTTCCTCGCCCCTCACTTATTTCTAAACAATTTGCACTCAATCTATTTTCTCAGCTGGCTAATCATATCCGCTAATCATATTTTAGGCGACTCGCGTACTAATATTTTTATTAATGTGACAATATCAAGATATAGTGACCAAACTTTTACTTCTAATTTATAAATTTAGCGTGTCAATAGACACTTTCGACCATTATTATTAAACGACTTTGGTTTCGGAATATAGAGAACATTATAAAATTTCCCAAATAAGCACTCTCAGTGTCCTGAATATATTTATGATTCTATGGAACTTCATGTACGCAGAGATAATCGGTGCGATTCTGATTTGACATAATAATCTTGTTATGATAATCATTTGGTTATTTTGTAACAATATGGTTAATTGAGCCGATTTGCTATTCTGATTTTGAAGACATAATCATGGAGGCGTGGTTTGTCAACAATTATTGTTATATTTCATGGTTATGATAGCAACTGCATTTTAGTGCTTGTTACGCTCATTTTGATCGTTGTTACATAATTTTGAATAAAAATTTATTTTAATATACCTACATACTACAAAATTACAAAACAAAATTAAAGTTTTTAAGTCACAACTGATGGAACGATGTGTCATATTTTTTGTAGTACCTTGACGATACATTTGAACTATTTATAACAAGGTTTGATTATGCTTAAATTATAACCATCATGATTATGCGTGTTTAAACAGAATACCAATTTTCGGTAAAATTGTTACGGAGATGGTTATAACCTAGGATAGCAATCTAGTTATAACAATATGATTATATAACCATGTGCAAATCAGAATCGCACTGAATGTACTCTACAAATGTCATTACTTGGTTAATTGAGGAAGATGTTTTCTTGATTTAAATCCAGTATCTAGCTGGACAATAACTAGCTGAACAAAATTGATATTATATGTAAACAAAAGATGTGACATGGAAGGAAAATCTCGCTGAGAGGTTTAATTTTTAGAGAATTTGAGAGAGTCCTTATAATCGAATGACCTATTTGTTGTATAAAATTTTAAAATGTTGTCGTTTTAATAGGGGATGTACATTTCCAAATAATCCACTTAATACTATATATACAATTGTAAGCGAATCGCAAATAAATTATAAACCTGGAGATATTGTTAATCAATTCACTGTATTAGCAATCAGTTGTAATACAGGATATAAGTTAGGTCTATCTGTATCAACTCTTTCCTACTGTGTAAATGGCGAATGGAAAGAAACACCAACGTCTTGTATTCGTAAGTACATTTTATTACATTTTATACATTTTATAAATACATTTTAAATAATGATATCGAACTAAAGTTTTTACTACTGGGCTAAATTCTGAACTAAAACCTAAAAAGATTTATTCAGTCAGCTAAATTAGGTCTTTTAGTTCATTGAACCCTTTAATATGGCTTTTAAAAATTATGTAAAGATACAAATACAAACTTCGACTATTTTAATCAACTTCATTCTCTCTTTGATTGACTACTGTGAAGAAATCAGCCAACAGTGGCAACTTTTTGACATAAACAGACATGCCAATATTTTAGAAATGCTTTAGATAATTAAGGCGTGGGTTAAATTTCTCAATAATATAATTTTCAATTGATTCAATATTAAGCCTCAAAACCAATATTGTAGGTGCTTGTCCATCTCTAATATCATCTACATCAACAACAGTGGAATGCAAATACAACGGAATATCCTTGGATAATTGTATCAACCCTCTCGAAGGCACAATAGTACAGCTATCCTGTAATGAATTCTATGAAGAACCATCGCTAGAAACATTGCCATTTCGCTTATGTACTAAACAAGGTGCATGGGCACCCGCTATATCAGAATGTTATTCATGTAAGTGTTTATTGTAGAAAATTGTGAATATTGCTTCAACTTAAAATTTAACTGCAAACACATTATAAATTTTTTCAAATGCAACCATGCTATCGGATTATATGTTTTAATTTAAATCCACAGTCCTCAATATATATTTTCTAAATAACTTAGCCATGTTATCATAATCATGCTCTTCAATTAGTGGAAAGGGCACGTGGTTTTACGATCAAAGCATCAAAGCATTATTCTTTGCAGGCAGAAACTAAGGCAAGTTCAATAAAAATTCTTATTTTCCAGCTTGTGGATTGAAGAGACCTAAAGGTAGTTATAATATAATTATGGGCCAAATTGCGACAGCTGGAGATTATCCATGGCATGTTGGAATTTATAATAACCAAAAAGATTTTCTGTGTGGTGGGTCAATTATACATCATCACATTATCTTGTCTGGTAAGTATTTATTGTGCATGTTTATATTCATGTAACAAAAATAAATAATCCAATTTTTAGCTGCACATTGCTTTGCCGAGTATGATGGAACAATCAAACCAATTGAAAATTACTTGGTCGCAGCGGGGAAATATTATCGAGAGTATGATGATAATAGAGATACACTTGCCCAGTATTCAACCGTATTGTTTTATATATTTTTAAAATATTTTAAAATTGAAATACGTACTTTTCAGATACTTGAAATACATATACCAGAAAGATTTAAGGGATCTGGTAATGGATTAGGTGCTTATGATATAGCAATTCTGATATTAAAGAATCCTTTCGTGATAAGTTTAGGTGTTCAGCCTGTATGTATAGAATTGACTAGTAATTCTCGGTATTTACAGTTGTCATCATATAGTCAAGGAATTGTAAGTTAAAAATTCAATCAAACGTACTGCACTAAATAATTAAAATTCAATTTAAATTGTAGGTTACGGGTTGGGGATACACACAAGAAGGTACGACACTTTCAGATGTATTAAAGGAATTAACAATTCCTTATGTGCCGTACAATGAATGCTATGAGCAAGTTGAGGAGAGCTTTAAAAAATATATTGCTTTTGATAAAGTATGTGCTGGATTTCTAAATAAATGTAAGTTCAATTTTAATTAAATTCATAAACTAAATTGTTGAACGGAGAGGCAATGAAAGACTGTTTTGATTGTCCAATATTTCGGGCTTTATTTGCATATTGTCAATGCTAAAATACTGAAAAATGATACAGAATGTGAAAAAATTACAAATAACAATAATTATAGAAAAAGTGAATAAATTACAGAAAAACTTAAATATTAAAATATATACCAACCGGGTCGAGTAACCTAAAGTTGACCACCCCAAATAAAATTAAAAATTTCCTATTGCAAAGAGGAAGGTTTATAATAGTATACTGTTAAAATTTTACATGCGAATGTACTCGTATTATCAAAATTTTGAATAAATCGATTTTGAAGAAAATTTAACATGTAAAAGCCGACCGACGCGCGGGAATCTCATATGAGTTTCCGCGCGTCGAGTTCTGTTGACGATACGTGTGGATTGGTATACCCTAACACTTAGAAAATTTTGTCAGATGCTGCTCGCACGTCCTACAGGTAACTTGACTCGAATCCCGGTTTTCTTGAAGGATGGCGCCTTCAAGTATGTTTAGCTTTTGCCGCGTAGCGGCTCAGGCGATGAAAAACCGGCCGGAGCTGCGGAGCAGCGCAGGCCCAGGTTTTTCGATGCGCACAGCCGGACGAGTCTCGAATCCAAAATTTCAAATTCGATTTTTTCAAAAATTTAATAATACATTCGCTCATAAAATTTTTACAGTATACTATATAACCCTACCTCTTTGCTATATCAAATCACTTGTAGCAGCACTACAACCCTGGGTGGGTCTTGGCTGACTTCACAACCTCTTTCCATCTTTCTCGTTCTGACATCAGTGTCTCCATCTCATCTTCGTCTATTCCTAGAGTTTTGAGGTCTGCTGTGATATTGTCTCGCCATCTTTGTCGTGGTCTTCCTATGGGTCTCTTACCTTCGGGTACCGTTTCCCATGCCATTTTGATTATTTTGTAATTCGGTTGCCTCTGTATGTGGCCCGCCCATCTTAGTCGTTGTGATTTTATTTCTTGTATTATGTCCGGGTCTTTGTATAGTTCTTTAAGTTCGGCGTTAGTTTTAATCTCTTTGCTATAGGAAATTTTTAATTTTATTTGGGGTGGTCAACTTTAGGTTACCCCCCCCCCCCCAAGTTGGTAACTCTCAATTTGGATTTAAAAATAAAATAAAGTGATGTAATTTAATGCTGCATTCTAATTGTTTAAAAAAAAGTTGTGGTTTGTTTTTATGTTCACAATATCTGTCGCAGAAAATTTTATTTTTATCGTGTACACATTGACAACCGTGTTAAAAATGTAAAAAATATTTAAAAAAATTACAGCTGCCTTGAATTAATCTAATGCTGCATTGTAATTGGTAGAAAAATGTTTTAGTTTGTTTTTATAGTTAAAAAATCAATACATACTAGAAACCTAAACTTAATAATTTTATAGCTACTTCTGTATGTGGTGGCGATAGTGGTGGCGGTTACGTTTTCAAGAACACGTTAAACAATCGGTACTATGTAAAGGCTGTAGTTAGCTTGTCTCCATCAAATACGGAACTACAATGTGACTCGAATCAGTTCAGTATCTATACTTCAATTGACATGCACATCGATTTCGTTCGGAATCTTTTTATACTTAATCGAAGGTAAGAAATACAACTTAACCTTCCCAACAAACATTTTAGCTGTAAATAGGCTATTAACGAGCTAATAGTATGCTTTTGTTTTTAAATAGCCTTTTTACAGCTAATTTACAGCTAAATTGTTTGTTGGGCTTACGGCTGTGTACCTGTTACTGAAGAAGTTTTTACAATTATCTGAGTGTATTTTTCAAAATTTACTAATAATTTTTTATGCGATTCCGGGATTTAAACTGCTTTTAAGTTTCTTTTGTCGAAGATTAAAGTTTAACTGAATTAAAGTGAATTTAAATCCCATGGGATTTAAGTAAAAATAAATGTATTGTTTCCATTACGACCGCACGCAACTAGATTGTTAAAAACATCAAATTGACGTTTATTTTGAGAAGGTTATGTTGAAATTAAAAAATTAATTGTAGTTTAAGGCCCGGAGTTGCATAAAATAATGTATATACTACCTCAGGACTTAAATGCCTGATCGACGATAAATCGACTAATCGATAAATCGACTTCGTCTCAAGCAAACACGTCACACTCAGGATTAATACTGCACTTAAGTCCCTTGGTATATAATTATACTATTATGTAATTATTTAAAAATAAAAATACGTTATGGGTACAAATTTACAACTCGAGCTTCAGAAGCCGGGCTGGTATAGAAATTCATCTTTTATGAGGGGAAGTACACGGGTCCACGTGGACTCGCATAAAAGATCTACGTAATAGAAATATTATCCAATAATAAGTGCTTATTATAAATATTATCCAATAATAAGTGCTTATTATAAATATTATCCAATAAGAAGTACACGGGTCCACGTAGACTCGCATAGAAGATGAATTTATATTGCTTTAGCATTTTACCAACCAGGTTTGTGAAACTCGATAGCTGTTATCAGCTCCCTGAAGCAGCCCTAGTGAGTGCAGTCCTATATACGCCAATGCATTACAAACTTGGCTTTACCAGCCGGGCCGTACTTTAATTCTTAAATTTATATTTCTAATTGCTTAATTTGATTCGCTGCCACCATAATCCATTTAATTAATTAGTATACGAGTCTGGATTCTAACTCGTGAGAAACAATGTGAATACTTACTTACTTCTAAATTATTTATTAATTAGGTAGGTGAAACCGTTCTTCAGAGAACGCAGGAAAAATCTTTAAGACAGTTGACTCATTACTTACTGAAAATTTCAACCAAAATAAGACTCGTCTAATTTAAATAACAAATTTATTAAACTCTAAATGAAACTTTTAACAATTTAACGATTCAAGAAAATTAAACATCTACAGTACAATGATTTACGTATAAGCTTATTTAGGTAATTGTATGCTAGCCCAATGTAACAGATTGTGAAAGATAAGAATGAAAATAAGTGGTACCTGAATTTTACACCTGACGTTTGCTTGTGGACAGAACCCTTCCTTTATTAAAATAATCCTCGTGAGAAATGCACTTCACCGCGACTGATTATAATTGAATTTATTGAATTTAATCTGATACTCGCGAAATTTTTATGTGATCACTAATTTGTAATTTTTATTAAATGATACTAAAGTTTTGACCGTTAACTTTGACTATTTTGACTCGCGTAAGTTTATACTTGGCTTAATTCGCGTGACTGACTAGAACTGACCTTCGTGCGGTGATTGATAACTGACTTTCGCGTGGTGATCGACAACTAACTGTTTTTGGCTTCCGGACCTTATTTTATTGAATCACTTCCTCCAGAGAAGTGGTAGAAAGAATCGTAAGTCGATTCTTGATTTTTATCCCTGCGTAGAGATTATTCGAAAGTTTTTTTAAGGGTTGCTTTTATTACCCGATTTAGTTCTAAAAATCTAACGGCTCCAAGCGATTTCTAAAAATTAGAAATCGTTTGCCCTTTCATAAAAATAGAAACTTCGTTTTTCAAAGGGATTGTTCGCACGTGCATACTATAAACTATATTGCTTTATAACTTTTTACAATTACCAATCTTTGTTGAAAGCTTGGAATTCTCGTTACAAGATATGAAAGTTTTTAATTCATTGTTACAATTTCTTTAAGAAGAGGGTTGTTAAATTTACAACCTTAACTCGAGAATTTCAGCGCTTCTAAAACAATTTGCACACTGGCTTAATTTATTATAAACTAATTTCAAATATTCTGAATTAATAATTATAAACTAATTTATAACATGGTTTAATATTTAATTACATTGATAAATTCAATTTTACGTGTTACAATTTCGTGGTCGGTATTTAAATAATAAGAGCTTAACGCGGGTTGTTACACATTTAAGAAGCTGCCATTTGTGTTAAATGCCCTAATCTGATCTAACCTATCCACCTAACCTATTATTGAGGTGTTCAGAACAACCCTAGTCAATTTCGTTGTTATAGCTATACAAATAATATTAAGTTGGATATTTGCTTTTAATTTCTAGGTGGTTGCGCGTGGTGTATAGAATACACCACGCCAGTACTTGTGTAATCGCATGAAACTACATAATATCGCACTTTGTTACACTCGTGGCGCAAGATAAAGAAATAAAAATCACCATTATTATCGCTGATTTCTATATCGCTCTATAGTAGTTTAAAGTAATTCAACGAAACAGCTTGAATTTTATTTACCGCCAAATGGTAACTATGTAGATTCTAGAAAACAAAAAAAATCTGAAATTTTTTTATGGTTTACGAAATTTCTTCGCCACCAGCAAAGCTCGATATACAGCAAAGTGCGATATAGTTTCATCCGATCACTATTAGGCCCCTCGTAATGATCGCGACACTTATTAAAAAATTTCCAGAAATTTATCACTCAACTAATATAAAATCGTATAAATGCATTATAAGCATTAATTTTCTTGTCGACAATTTTCTTGTCGATGTTACATACTAATTACATAAACAATTACTCAGCACGAAGATCTTGCAAATATTTCAGAATATTTTGTAAATATTATGTTTATTATTGTTTAATAAACATTTATTAAGCAAATATTTATCTAGAATTTATTGATTATAGCTTTTGGGAAACATTTTGATGTTGGTGTACACAGTACACCACGCCAGTACTTGTGTTATAAATCATAGCGCCAGTAGTTAAAGGTTAAAAACTTGTAAACTATTACCTTAAGTTATGGAAATAACGCTTTGTGTAATTCTAAAAAAAGGGATGGCGCTGCATGTAACAAATTTAAAAAGTCTAGTTGTAAATCTTGCCGTTAAATCTTGGTTTGTAACTTCCGACACCAGGTGCCAATTTTACATTTCGTCGCATGACAACGAAAACCCTTAACTACAGGAACTATAGTTTTGGGTATAAAATAATAGTTATTTATGTATCAAGGGCTCAGTAAAAACTTTATTCTGACCGTCTCCCCTCGGAAGGCAATGGCAAACCACCGAGGTGTAATATGCTAAGAATAGCCTCTCTGGAGATGAAGTGTATACACTTCCCGCGGTTCGGAGCCCGCGTTAAACAAGTAGGTCCCCTATGTGTGTGATAGTACTACAAATGCACAACACATACATAGGAGAGAGGTCGCCAACATCCGGTAACGGATAGGCACGTGAAGAAGAAGATGTATCAAGGGCACAATCAACAACAATCCGCTAACGCGTCGGGCTTTAAATTACCCTCGGTGCTATAATCTGATTGTGCCCGTGGTACATACAACGTTTTATTTCATTTTGGTACTTGGTACTTGAATTTTCAAAATTGAAGAATTAAGTATTTTGAGAAAAAATATCATGTCATTTTGTTTGTGCTATGAATTTTTGGTGTGCCATGGTTCCTATGGCGAGAAAATTGGAGAGGCGAGAATTAATTTTTTTATTTAGCAATAACTCGAAAACGGCACTAGATATCGAAAAACTGAGCAAAAAATTCTCCACCCCTCGCAAGGTACTCCCCTTCGTGAATTGTCGGTAGGAAGGCATATGCAAAATTTCAGATAGATCGCGCAAAATAAAACAGAGTCTGGACTAACTCCTTTGTTTTGATATTGTTGTCATTGCTTAGCAACTTTATAGGCCCTAGGGCTATAAAACCCATATTATGCCCCCATTTCCGTGCTTAAAAACAAGGTTATGATACCAAAATGAAATAAAATACAATAAAAAACAGTTTGTTGCCTGGGAAATAAAATACCAACATTTTTTTATAATTTCAGCTTTAATTATGTATCAGTTTAAAAGTTTAAATAATATCAAATGAAATAGTATATTATAGGCCAAGGTTGTGAAGGCCTTCATTATTGCCCTAGCGCCAAGATTATATTCCGAGGTGCTTTGCACCGAGGAATATAAGGCGCGGAGGCAATAATGGTCTTCACAACCGTGGTTTATATACGATTTTTTCCACTACTAGATTTATTACAATTTTTTAAAATTCTTTTTAATAAAAATTTTTTCAAATTTAAAATATTTATTTCAAATGACAGTTTTGCTTTGTTGATTTGACAGTTGTTGACAAATTTAGGTTATTAAATAAAATAAATCGCGGTTCGTCAAATTAACAATGGATGGCGTTGTCACTTGCTGTCACATTTAATTCGATTTTTTTAAATTTTTAAAATTAAATTAATGTATTAAAAAAGCGTTTTAAATAGTTTAAATACAATTAATTAGCATTTCTTGGTTATTCTAAATCATTTAATAACAACATTTTTCTTTAAAATAGTCGCCAAGTTATCAGAAAATGTCATTTTGTTCATTATTAACCAGTGGTTAATAATGGAAAAATTGTTCACCACTAGTCGAAAACGTGTCACTTCTTGAGCAACTAACCTAAGTAAAAATGATAGCCTATATATGACTAGTACTGGAAAAAATATTAAAAAAATATGTAACAAATAATTTTTAAACTAAAAAAAAATTTATTCATAAAGGCAGCTTCCAAGTTCTGAGCTCGCTCTTTTTCATTCAATTCCGTCCAGCAAAAGCAAAATCCATTTTTTGGAACCGTTGCTTCGTAAATCGTTAGGTTATTCATTGAAATCTATCAGCTGCAATACATGAGACTACATCCGATGATGGAATCTGCAACTCTGATTGTAAATCAAACTCAAGAAATTTGGGTGGATTCCTGCTCTTTCCTTATCAATTATTTTGGCTTCATTACATTCCTCTTTGCTTAATTGATGTTGATCGTATTCTGCTTGTAAAGCATTCACATTCTTATCGCCTAATGCTTTGTTGACGGTGGGACGGTCATCAGCTTAAGCGATTATGTGCGTTGCTGCTAATGCTGAATATTTGGTTCGACTACGGGCTCAGTAAAACCTTATTCTGACCGTCTCCTCTTGGTAGGCAATGGCAAACCACCAAAGTATAATCTGAGCCCGCGTTACGCAGTAGGTCGCCCGCGTTACGCAGTAGGTCCCCTACGTGTGTGATAAAACTTCAAACGCACAACACATACATAGGAGAGAGGTCGCCTGCGCCTGAAACCAGGCACGGCACTTGAAGAAGAAAAAAATACTTTGTTAAATTTGGCGCAAAATGCACATTGATCTTTCTTCGGGGGGGGGGGGGGGATGACAAATTATAGTGATTCCCAAATATTCTGCAGTATATTATAGCAGAACAAAATTCCTTATTTTCTGTTTTACACATTTTAACGATCAATTCATAAATTTTTGGGATTTTTAGTATACTTTCCAAATAATTTCTCTGGCTCAATCGTCTGCAGTAGTGTGATTTACAGTGGGAAAACTTTCATTTTAGAAACAATAATTACGAAAACAAAATGTTTCTTCGCAATATTTTTTTACCAGTTGACTTTAGGACGAAAATGACTTCTATAAATCTTATAGAGAATACAATTTACTACAACTTCTATCCAAGGTATTTTTCTCTAAGTCGAATAGTTGCTGAACGCCAGCACTGTTAAATTTTTGAATTTGTTACATTAATTTGTCGAAACATCTGTTGTTACATTTGAGAAAATTTCAAAAACGTTCGATTTTGACCTGACTTTTTTTTATAATAGAGTATATATTAATAGACTTGATCATATAATAGACTTTTTTAGAGAGAGTAACCAAAATCTATAAAAAAAAGTCAGAGCAAATTAGAGCGTTTTTGAAATTTTCTAAAATGTGCTCTATTTAACAGCATATTTAACAGTGCTGGCGTTCAGCAATTATTCGACTTAGAGAAAAATACCTTGGATAGAAGTTGTAGTAAATTTTATTCTCTATAAGATTTATAGAAGTCATTTTCGTCCTAAAGTCAACTGGTAAGGAAATATTGCGAAGAAATATTTTGTTTTCGCAATTTTTTTAAAATGACGACACTTCCGGGCGGTCGCCGAGGTCGCCAACTCAGAGTTTTTATTAGGACCCCAAACCTTAAAACATACCCAAAAATCAGAACCCCCTGACCATTTCTAGCAAACTTCTTTTCATCATTTCTAGGAGGTTGTTAAAATATTTTAAGTGTTTTTAATTTGTTTAATGAGTTATATGATAACAATATAGCTGAAATAGAAATTTGTTTAAAAATATTTTGCCGAAAAACATAATTTTCACTCCTTCATAAAAAATTTCAACTTCAGTCGAAGATTTCGGTAAGAAGCTCAGGGTCCGAGAGAACGTTTTTTAGTATGTTAAAGTACGAACAATAACTATCTAACGAAATCTGTCGAAAAATCGCAGAAAACCGATTTTGGATTTTTTTGATCAAAATGTGCCCAATTTTCTTACACTATAATTGGTCTTTGCAAATAAATTTCATATTTAAATGGCATTTTCGATTTTGTTTTACCGTAACGCGATTATACACTCTGTTACAACACGTTTCGCTTCCACGACACCTTCTCAACAGATATAAAAGAAAGGTGACTAGCTCAAAGTCGCGAAGGGGTGGGTGGTGAAAAGGAGTCAAAAGGGTCGTGTGACGGAACGTCGCGAGGCGTGTGTCTCCAATCGACGACCGGGCAATCCTCGATCGCGATTCTAAAAATGGTTAAAATCGGTGTGAATAATTTACACGGGGGGGGGGAGTAAGTCTAAATCGGTGGGGATAATATACACGAGGGGGTTTTAAATGGGCGCCACGCGTACGAAGACCTGGATCTTTTTGAAGGGGACTGATTATCACACCTTCTAAGCTGGTACGCGACAACTTGATGACCTTAATGCGAATTCTCACTCCGGAAAAGCCTCTCGTTCAATGACCTTACCTTTACAGGAGGCGAACTTTCCTTCGGTGAAAATAGCTAAACAAACACTGACACAGTAATAATAAAACACACAGTTGGGAAATAACAAAAATATAATGAATAGAATAATATCAGCAGGGGGGAGTTGACAAAATATATATAAGATACTATCAAATTTACATGTATCGCAATATAAAAATAAATATGTACAATTGACGGAACCTTTCAATGTAGTTACCGTCACAATATTAATATTCGTAAAATGAATACTGACACAAGAACGAAAGCTGTAAATTCGTAGGGTATGAACAAGAAAGTTCATACGTAAAAGGGGTGTGTATTGAATACTACACTCCACAAAAATGGTTACTCAAGTGCAACACATATAACGTCTGAAAATATGACTCACAAAGTTGATTAAGAAAATTAATCAATACAATTGATCACCAAAATTCCCATCAACGGGGAAAGCAAACTTTAGCTGCAATGCTAAAACTCAAATACTACGTTAAGTTATTGTTGAAAATATGAACGCCCGAATGGCGTAGTAAAAATTACGTTATTATCAGACACTAACATTAGTCAACAACAAAAGATGTACAAAAGGTTGCGATCGACTTCACGGGTTTTGAATTGAAAATTCATAAACATAAATGGTGGTTCGTGTGACCACTGGTCATCAAAAATCTTAAAAATAGTAAAGGTTTCTTACTTAATGCGGCTATTGTTGTTCGACCTTCAGATAAGGTCGCTGGACGGACCTCCAGGAGTGAGAATCGGGCTAGTTGTTGTAGCGTCGTCCTCGTAATGCGGAATTGAGCTGAATAAAATGCCGTAAACCATACCAGCAAGTTGGTGCGATTATCAGAATCCAAAACCTCTTCAAATCGAAATGTTGGGGTGTATGGAATGACAGAGGGGTTTATGCACTCCGTTTCCCGATAAACAAGGGACTACGTTTGAAATAAAGCACTAAAATAATTATTCGCGAAACTGAAATTATTTAGAGCCGGCACTGTATAGGTACGATAACGTAAATGTGGTTACCGATAAAAAAAACTGCTTGAATGCAAAAATGCTTCCGCGATATAACATCTGTTTTAAGATGGACCGATAAAAACGCAACGTGGTTAAATGTGCAGTCTTCCTGATGAAGTTCATTAACTAGAAAAATACTTTGACGTGCACGTGAAATAATAAACGACTTGAATTAAGGTTCACTACTGTATTCGAAATAAACAAATAATTTGTAATGAAAATTCGATACTTGATTTGATTACACTCGATATTAATTAAAGATGAGATAATGCGTAATGAAAGTTCGATAATTAATTTGATTACACTCGATATTAATTAAAGATGAGATAATGTGTAATGAAAGTTCGATAATTAATTTGATTACACTCGATATTAATTAAAGATGAGATAATGCGTAATGAAAGTTCGATCATGGATTCGATTACACTCGGTATTATTTTTAAAGATGCAAATAATTCGTAAAGAAAGTTCGAAAATTGATTTGATTACATTCGGTATTATTTTTAAAGATGTAAATAATTTGTAATGAAAGTTCGATAATTTTACCTATTGCTATGTCCTCCTCCTAATAAAAGCTTAGGTACAGGAAGGTACACACATTATTGCCCCTTCTTACTAAGCTCGCGGGTTGAGTCGTTCAGGGAGTGGGTCCCTTGTGGTTCGAAATTAATTATTACAGGCGATCTTATCATGCTCATTGGCTCTCTCAGGATATTTATAACTTTTGCTTTCCTTTTTTTGAATAAAAAAGAAATAAAAAACTTTCATCAACTCCCATACAATTTTTATTATAGTAAAAAAAAGAAAATTAATACAAATAATTGTTCGAAACAAAGAGGTTTCCTCTCTTCATCCCAAGTTGCTTGATTTTTAAGCCAATCAAGACTTTCGCTTTACATTAGCGGGCTTAAATGTTTATAAATTTAAATTTGTTGCTTATTTTAAAGCTTAAAATATTTTTGACGAAAATTGTAAAACTTTTGATTATGTTTAACTTATCACTTAGGGTATCAAAGAATACACTCTGTTAGAAGTCTTTTCCCCAAATCCTATTATTAACACGCTGAAGGCAAAATTTTAACAAATTATAGAAATCATAAATTCACTGTACCTGGCTCCTGAATATATCGCAGTTTTTATTTTTTTAAAAAGGATATCATTTATTCGCTGTTTGTGTGTGCGCCCTGCTTTAATCTTTACTTGCAACGATTCAACTTTTCTCCACCTGTCATCACTTTGCTGGATGTCATTTGAAGCGGTACTTTACTTCGACTAGTGCTGAAATCCGTGCTCGTATTTGCATCCTTCCCATTGAGAATCTCCATAAATATTGAGGTAAGTTGTTCCATTAATTTGCAATGATTTTCTTGTTATCCAGAAAATTTTTTATATGTAAATTACAACATCTTCATTGCATTTGTTTATGTCCTTGACATCTATTTTTAGAATCGACGTTGGACAAACGAAACTTTCTAACCTCTCCGAAGTCAAATGAATTTGATTAACCTCCAAATTCGGGTAAATAATATTTTTCGGAGAGCATCGAAAAATGCGTGCACACAGCGGAGTTACTAGAGGTAAAACTGATTTTTGATCGAATATCGATACAATTGGTATTCTTGTTTGAATTTTGTGAGTCAAATCCATGTATTTTTGAATTTATTTCTTTCTAATAAATTATTTTTATTGTAGATTTTTCTTCTGTATCAACCTCGATTTCGTTTGGAACATCTTCCCGAGCAGTTTGATTGGTACATTCCATTTTTATCAATTTTATGGATTGTTGATTGATTCATTTTCGTCTTTCTTGGTTGTTTACAGGGGCGTTACACAAATATGACCCTTATTAACTAATTTGTTGATTTATCCGTTGAAAATATACACATTAAATGCATGAAACAATTACATAATTTTTGATATGCTTACATTTTTACAGAGAATGTTATTTGTAGAGTAAATTGGTTTACAAATTCTTAAATTTTTCTAGGTTATCATGATTAATACATTTTTACAAATTTTGAGCTAATTAAGTTTTTTGTTTCATTTCTGATGTGACAATCATCAGTTTATTTAGATTTAGCAACATTTGTCATGTTTCATTCATCCTGAGAGACTCAAATAAATTTAGAAAATTGAAATTTTGAAAAATAAAAATTTCTCGTAGAGCAAATTTTTAAAGTGTCTTTCGACTTAGAATTTTGTGCTTGTTTCGAATATATGATTCATTTTGGCATCGGGAGCCTTTCTTATTCATTTTAACACACAGCATAATCCATTTCAAATTGCATCAAAAGATAAATTTAATTTTAGATTGAAGATTCAATTTCAAAAATTTTTGTGTTCAAATGTTATAAAATTTTCTTTTTTAAGTACCTCTCTGATTTTTGATATTTGACTGATTGATTTTGATTCCATTTGCCTAAATGTATTTTTCAAGATTGTATGCGTTTATCTCCTCCATTTCAAGTTTTACTTGTCTTTTTGTTTGTGCGAATGGCTTTTCACTCTTGTGATATCCCTCTAATGACTTTCTTAAAATGTTAATTGTTCCCAAGCTTGAGATTATCTTATTTATAATGTGCTTCCTGTAGCTAATTAAATTAAATAAAACGTAATTGTTATTAAATAAATGAAATGTTGTAAATTAAATGTTTGAATTTTGTAATGATAAATTTTTATCTTAAATGTTTTTGAAATTATTTCAAATGTCACCTTTCAAATTTACAAATGACTATTTGTTGATTAATTTCTATTAAACTTTTCAAATTTTTACTAATGATTTCCATTTAACACTTGAATTTTGATTGTTTTCTGAATTTTTAAATTGTGACCTTTTCCTAAGCGTTCTTTATTTTGTGCCTATTTAATTATAATTTTGGATTAATTGCTCCTTACTGTGACTTATATTATTGGATTATTTTCCTTTCAACTGTGTGCCTTTAACTTTTAACTTCATGTTTTGTGAACTTGTTTTGTCTAAATTTTTGATTATTATTTTATCTCGGTTGACTCTTTAACAATAAAATTTTTAAATTTTTACTTTTCCCCCATTTCTAATCAATTTTAATTACTTTAATCAAGGTGCCTAATTTTTCATACTATTTCATGGACAACAGTTGATTATTTTCCCACTTAATTTTCAAATCAATTCATTCAATCTTTACAAATTCACTCAAATTCAATATTTGCAAATATTCATTGTCGTAATCAACCTCCATCTTTTCAAATCAAATCATATCCATTTTCAAGTTCATCTGCATTAAATTTTTCATTTCAGAGCAGCACCTTTGACTCTGTTGTCTTCCAATTATGTTTTGTCTTTTCTTTATTAATTAATCTTCTTTTATTTTTAAATTTGTTCAATATAAATTTTTCAATTTTCACACGCTTCTTGTGTTTTTCCAGGCAATTAAGTTTTTCATAATCTTCAGATTTCATTGTTTTCAAGTGTTGATAATATTTATAATATAATAATTTTCAAATGTTTCTTTAAGTTTTCATTTTTCCCTTCTCTTACCAGGTTCAATTGCTTTTTTTGTCTAATTTTCAAAAGTTTTCCACCATTTATTGATTAATTGAACTGATTTTATGGTTTGAAGCGAATATGCTTATAGAAGGACATTTTCATCATCCAATCCATGATTTTTATGTTGCTTACTCCTCCATTATTAAATTTTTCTATCCATCTGATAATTTTATTTTCTTTATGTGTGGATATCTTCATTTTTCCCATCTTTCTTTGTAATTTCGATTTTCTTTTATGAATTTTTGGTTTTTTAAATGTTTTGTTTTTAAGTCGAGTTTTTTCCTCGCGTAATTGTTTTAATTTGATTGTTTTGAACCGTAACTTTATTAATTTCACGAGTCTCATTAATGTTTTTAATTTGCACTTTTTAAATATTTGGTTATGCAGTAAAAGTTTATGCACTTTGAAATTTTTGTATTTAATAAGAGTCTGTTTCTTTTCATTTGTAACTGTTTTTGGCACCTTTACACTTTTAAATGTTTTTCTTTTCACTTTGTGAATTTGTTTATGAATTTTGAAGTTTTTGTGTTTTCTTTTGTTTCGTTTTTTATTAACACCACGAACTTTAAATTTTCTTGGAGTTTTGCATTTTTGTTTTGATTTGACCCTCTTGGTCTTGAAATTTTTCCTTCTGAAGCTCTTCCTGGTATGGATATTGAATTTGTGCTGAACTTCTTCCATTTCCTCGATTTGTGTTGGAATTGGGATTTCAACTTTTGGATCCATTTTTGTATCAGTTGAGGAGATTTCATTTCTTAAGGAGTCCATCTGATTATGTAGTTTTTTGAATCCATTATCTATTGTGTTGTTTAATTTTTCAAATTGGTCGCTTGATTCTTTTGCTTGGGTTTTCATAAATTCCATCAATGCTTGCATGTCAAACTGGCTTTGTTGAACGTTTTGTTGCGAGTCAAGTTTAGCTTCTTCACTTGTTTCTGGGATATCTTCTTGTGCAGATTCAATTTCCAGGGATTCTTTTAGTTTTGAAGTTAAAGAATCTTCAATAGTTGTTTTTATTTCTGCTTCTCTTTCTTCAACAATTGGTTTCTCTTGCTTTTTACGTGACATGATGAATTCAATTTATAAAATGTTATTATTGCAAATAAGAATCAAAGAAATTGTAAATGAAAAATGTTTAAACACAAAACCTGTCAATAAAGAATTAATTATTGTAATAATCAAAATGTTGTTTTATTTTCACAAACAAAAATAATTTTTAAGATTTTTACCCTTAAATTTTTATCAAAACTACCCCTATCGTGATTTCAATGCCCCACGTTGCCAGGCTGCCAAAATATGCTATCTTTTTGGTGCTGCAACGTTTTTAAATTTTTACTCAACGCACCCCTAATCGTGTTTTTCGAAGCACCACGTTGGCCGACAAAAGATGCTATGTCCTCCTCCTAATAAAAGCTTAGGTACAGGAAGGTACACACATTATTGCCCCTTCTTACTAAGCTCGCGGGTTGAGTCGTTCAGGGAGTGGGTCCCTTGTGGTTCGAAATTAATTATTACAGGCGATCTTATCATGCTCATTGGCTCTCTCAGGATATTTATAACTTTTGCTTTCCTTTTTTTGAATAAAAAAGAAATAAAAAACTTTCATCAACTCCCATACAATTTTTATTATAGTAAAAAAAAGAAAATTAATACAAATAATTGTTCGAAACAAAGAGGTTTCCTCTCTTCATCCCAAGTTGCTTGATTTTTAAGCCAATCAAGACTTTCGCTTTACATTAGCGGGCTTAAATGTTTATAAATTTAAATTTGTTGCTTATTTTAAAGCTTAAAATATTTTTGACGAAAATTGTAAAACTTTTGATTATGTTTAACTTATCACTTAGGGTATCAAAGAATACACTCTGTTAGAAGTCTTTTCCCCAAATCCTATTATTAACACGCTGAAGGCAAAATTTTAACAAATTATAGAAATCATAAATTCACTGTACCTGGCTCCTGAATATATCGCAGTTTTTATTTTTTTAAAAAGGATATCATTTATTCGCTGTTTGTGTGTGCGCCCTGCTTTAATCTTTACTTGCAACGATTCAACTTTTCTCCACCTGTCATCACTTTGCTGGATGTCATTTGAAGCGGTACTTTACTTCGACTAGTGCTGAAATCCGTGCTCGTATTTGCATCCTTCCCATTGAGAATCTCCATAAATATTGAGGTAAGTTGTTCCATTAATTTGCAATGATTTTCTTGTTATCCAGAAAATTTTTTATATGTAAATTACAACATCTTCATTGCATTTGTTTATGTCCTTGACATCTATTTTTAGAATCGACGTTGGACAAACGAAACTTTCTAACCTCTCCGAAGTCAAATGAATTTGATTAACCTCCAAATTCGGGTAAATAATATTTTTCGGAGAGCATCGAAAAATGCGTGCACACAGCGGAGTTACTAGAGGTAAAACTGATTTTTGATCGAATATCGATACAATTGGTATTCTTGTTTGAATTTTGTGAGTCAAATCCATGTATTTTTGAATTTATTTCTTTCTAATAAATTATTTTTATTGTAGATTTTTCTTCTGTATCAACCTCGATTTCGTTTGGAACATCTTCCCGAGCAGTTTGATTGGTACATTCCATTTTTATCAATTTTATGGATTGTTGATTGATTCATTTTCGTCTTTCTTGGTTGTTTACAGGGGCGTTACACAAATATGACCCTTATTAACTAATTTGTTGATTTATCCGTTGAAAATATACACATTAAATGCATGAAACAATTACATAATTTTTGATATGCTTACATTTTTACAGAGAATGTTATTTGTAGAGTAAATTGGTTTACAAATTCTTAAATTTTTCTAGGTTATCATGATTAATACATTTTTACAAATTTTGAGCTAATTAAGTTTTTTGTTTCATTTCTGATGTGACAATCATCAGTTTATTTAGATTTAGCAACATTTGTCATGTTTCATTCATCCTGAGAGACTCAAATAAATTTAGAAAATTGAAATTTTGAAAAATAAAAATTTCTCGTAGAGCAAATTTTTAAAGTGTCTTTCGACTTAGAATTTTGTGCTTGTTTCGAATATATGATTCATTTTGGCATCGGGAGCCTTTCTTATTCATTTTAACACACAGCACTATGTATGACGACACAATGTTTAAACACTACTGAATGGATATTGATTTAGAGGGAATCTCGATTAATCGAGAAATTCCAATTCACTTCCGCCTTAAGCGACAACACTTAGTACAAAATATGCGTGAGAACGGTACTGACTTTCTGAAGGATCTATCCCAAAAATGCACGCTGGAGCGCCTTTTATATGATTTCTCATTCCAAAATTTCGTCGTGGGGAGAAATCTTCCCACTACGTGATCGATTTAAGTCCTTTTAATTGGATCTCATTATTTGAAAAGTAGGGACATCAAATTGGGTGCATCCTGATTGGATGGTAAATGAAGTGTGAAAACTACACTTTTGTCTCTATTTATGCAAGATGCATCGATGATATTTTAGCACACGTGCTTTGAATAACAATTTTTTGCTCCTGTCTGGAATCGAAAAAGGTTCATTCTTTTAAGTTTTTGTGCGGTCTGGGGTCGACTTATAAATTGCGAAATCCCTATCTATTCCATGTAAAATAGTTAACCAGATGATGGCATGTTAGCACATGCCGACCGATAACAAAATAAACTGCATTCATTCTCACGATTTGAATACTGCACGTGTCTGTTTTTATATTGACGCGAGGCACGAATTTATGGATCTCATAAAAGTGTCCATAAGTCCTATTTAAAGTTATAATAAGTATCCACGCGAATTGACGTTTGGATAGAACTCCTCTGGGACGATGGTTTTTCTGCTGATGAAGTAAACAATCGATATACGCTACGTCAACCATTCTGGATCTATTTTATCCACAGCATGGTTCATTATATATATAGATATATAAGATAGCATTACGGGCCTTGCAGACCCATGGCTTGTTTGACCACTCTGGACCATTTCTTTCTATCTCGAGCTTCATCCATCCACTTTTTGATATGTAGGGCGTCTAAATCATCTTGTACTTCTTTCTTCCATTTTGTCTTTGGTCTACCTCTTCTCCTCGTTCCACCCATGTTCATTCTCAACAAGATGTTTGGTACTCTCTCCTCACTCATTCGCACCAAATGACCCAACCATCTTATACGATGCGATTTAACCACCCCAACTATAGTAGGTTCATTATATATTTCGTACAATTCTTGGTTGGTTCTTCTTAACCATCTTTCTCCTTCGTGTTTTCCTCCAAATATTCTTCTCAATATCTTTCGTTCCCATATGGTTCATTATACGAGTATTAAAATATTTTAGGAGACTTTCTTTCCTTAAAGATATTACAATTACTATACATTTGTAAAACATAAATTCGTCCGTTGATTTATGATTTCAATCTTTTGCTTTATAAACCGACCTACAAATATCTCTTCAAAGAATATTTGACTTAGAAAATTTATTGGAACGATTCGAAATTTTTGTCATAAGTTTAACCTACTATTTTAACAAAGTAATCAGATGCGGCGGACGCGCGTAATCAGGTTACAACTCGACAACTGATTAATTAATTACCATTTTAAGTAAACTATTAATTGCAATTGATGCAAACCGTATGTTTTTAGTGTATTAAATTGAATTTTTAAATGTACCAATTTAATACGTATTTTTAAAAGATGCGTGAAATTTTGTTTGAGCAAAAATGTGGAGGCTGCAGGCCGATCCGTGTTTGTAAAAGCAAGTGGGAGACTGAAGGCTGGCCCGTATTCTTATAAGCAAGGCGGACGCCGAAGGCCGATCCGAATTCTTAAAAATCAGTGGGAGGCCAAAGACCGACCCGTATTCTTAAAAGCAATTGGGAGGCCGAAGGCCGACTCGTGTTCGCTACACCATTGTTGAAAGGCGAAAGAAACCAAAGTCCTGCATGTACGCCGACAACTTTGAAGTGATTTTTTTGGTCGAGGAAGAATAATTTCGTGAAAAGTTTTGCATCAAAAATTATTCAAATTATTCTCGAAATCCGATTTTGACGGTAAAATTGTATATAAAAAAAAAATTTGCAATTTGAGTTTTGAAGGTACAAACCCTTGGAAATTATTTTTGAAAGTTTCTTTTTCATTTTTTTGAATGAAAAAATTAAAAAATTAAAAATCCTCCCGTAAATAAGGACCCTGTGGCCATTTGAGAGATTTACAAAATTTCCACCTTAATGCCATTCTGGCACGGCGACTATGAAAAAATTTTTAATTTTAAAAACGATTTCGGGCGACATTTTTCGAGCTTTGCCTTTTCGAAAGTAATACTTTTTTTCGTTGGACGTCCGATAAGCTCGCAAATTGCAGAAATGCAAATTTTGAAAAATTTCGATTTCAAACCTCCACGATTTGGTGGAGATTATAGTTTCGATTTTATGCGCAGTTATTAAATGTATTTTCATTTTGACCTTGAAATCTTTTCCGAGGGCATAGTTACGGCCTTTAAAGCGAATTTTATAAATTTGACAAAATTTCCCAAATAAAGTTCTCGATAGATACCGTCGTTAGCTTTAAATTGTTCCAAGAGATGTGACCTTGAAAATTATTTTAGACCAAAATTTGTCGCCAAATTGATTTTTGAATTTGTTCCACGGATATGCAATGGGATGCGAAATGGAATGATATTCGAAAGTAAATCGGAGGCCGAATGCCGATCCGTAACATGAATAACAAGCGGGAGGTATAATGAAGAGAGTCATGCTTTAAGTATATAAATTTCTTAAATGGCTTAAAACATGCATTCTACATATTTTTATAATAAATTTTAATTATATACTGCACGCATCCAAACCGAGATATTCAAAAGTATTCGTAAAAATGTTATCTTGTGTGGTCGTTTTTCCACTATGGCGGAAATTTTATATGGATATTTTAGAAAATATCAAAAACGCTCGATTTTGCTCTGATTTTATTTATAATTTTGGTTACTCTCTCTAAAAAAATCTATTATATGATAAAGTCTATATAAAGAGAGTAACCAAAAATTATAAAAAAATTCAGAGCAAAATCGAGCGTTTTTGAAATTTTCTTGTCGAAAACTTAATATTTAAGAAATTTTTAAATTAAGCGTGATAGAGTGATAGATCTTTCTAAATTTACACTGGCTCAATTTGCACTGGCACTGTTCAATTTACAAAATTGACAGTTTAAAAAAAATTTATAATGAAATGTATGAATAAATAAAATACAAGATAATTGTTCTTTTTATGACAATATAATTTTTACATTTGAAAATTTTTCGTTTTCCGTAACCAGGGAAAATTTAGTGGTTATAGTAGTAATTGTCGGTAAAATTATAAGAGACATCTGCTGAACGAAGTAAAAACAACAAAACTTAGCCGAGAAAACTCCGTAAGGCCGTATACAGAAAGAAAGCTGGAAACTTATAAGCGCTTACCGCGCTGGTCCGTTCTACACAAAGGAAGCAGGTTGAAGCAGACCAAGCAAAATGTCGGACTCATCGGACGATGATTTGGTTTTGTTAGAAAATGTGTATTTAAAAATGCGAAAAGAAGCTATACATCCAATTAATAGAGATACGCCGGTAAGCGCTTATAAGTTTCCAGCTTTCTTTCTGTATACGGCTTTAGGTAGTGATATCCAGTGCAAGCCGACAAAATTAATGAAATTAAGTATCGCCGCCTGGTGGCAACATCCAATTTGGGTGTTTCCAATTTTTGTACACAGTTTGACAATCTGATACTATATAATCAAAGCTATTACCGAAAAACTACTCTAAACTACTCGCAAAACGCACTTACTATGTTCGATTGCTTATCTCAGACTTCCCTGATTGTCAGTACGACCTTGCTAATTTATCAATTTTAAAACTTTCAAAATGGAAAAGTTGAGTACAGGGTACTACGAAAGTGTAAGTAAGTCATTGAATAAATTAAACAAACTAATATTGAATTTTTTTGGTCGTCTGAAGATGTTATAATAACTTTGTAGCATTACGAAGCGTTAAAAATTGAAATAAATGCTACACTTTGTTTTGTTTTGTCTTGGTTCTTTTTCAGATATCCTTATTTTCTCGTTTATTTATCTTGCCTGTCTTCGGCCCACGTTTTTATTAAACGTGTTTGGATGTACCAACTTAAACTAAACGCCTTAAAATTAACATGAAAAAATGTAATTGAACATTTCAAATCAATAAACAATTTAGAACAATTAAGAGTATTAAAACCTCCCCGAATTGTGTTTCCTTTGTACTTGGCTGCATCACGTCTCTCTTCGCTCAAAGCGGGTCACAACAGTATATATTTGCAAATTATCATATTTTGTAATAAAAATAATAGTAAAAAACGGGGTAATTGTAATGTAAATTGCTGAAATAGTACCGTACAGAGACTTTTTTGAGTCTATATTACATTATTTCTATTTCTATGTTCAATAGACAACAAACAGTAGTATGCACACAAGATGACTGCAAAAATGAAAACACTGGAAATTTGTAAGTGTAAAAATCAATTATTACATTCCTTTGATGAATATAATTTCTAATCACGTTTTAGTAAAGGTTGTCTGCTTCCTAATAATCCACTACATGGTAAATACTTTGTTTCCGACCAAAGCGAAATATACATACCTGGGAACTATGTATCCCAATCCAAGACATTATCGTTAACTTGCGATACCGGATATGAAGCCAATCCTTCACGTGCAATTCAGTTTCTGTGTTTAAACAAAGGACAATGGTTTCCTACTCTAGGAACTTGTATAGGTGTATATCTATATAGATAATATATATAATGATAATTTAAATAGTACTTTTAGGAAATGTAGTAGGCGTTAGTGAAAATGTTAACAAGTCGACCATTCCTCCTTTGCCCGATGTTAGCAATCATAAAAATCTTAAGCTCTTACCTACCTCGGATTGTGGTATATATCCTATTAAAGAGCGTATTGCTAATAGAGCAAAAGCCGACCTGTTTGAATTTCCATGGATGGCGCTTGTATCACTTAAATCGAAATTCGGTATATTAAACATCCATTAAATTGTATTAATCTAATTTTAATTTGTTTTAGACAATAATACACCAGTCTTTGAATGCGGAGGAACAATTATCAATGATAGATATATTTTAACGGCTGCTAGTTGTCTTTTAAGAAGCAGGGAGTAAGTACAGTATTTAAAAATTATTTTTTTACTATAATAATCCCACGAACGGGGATAGCACTGATCAATTTCAATCTGAAATTGAAAATTTCCTATATAGATTCTGAAAATTGAAGGTGTATATAGCAGAATGGCAAAATATAAATTACGGAATATTCAGAATTAACCCCCTTAAACAGCATTTAAAAGAGCGGAGTCTTACATTGGCTCTCAGTATTCATAGGCCACATTCACCACCCTACCATGTAATAAGTAGGACTTAGCCGATTTGTCGATAGCATCGCAGAGTCCATTCAAGCAACTAGATTAATTGTTCCGATGACATTGCGGTTCATTTTTGAACCCAAGTAATTTACGAAATGGGTTTCTTATTATTTTTTTGTCCATCTCACTTTTTAGAACTTAGACAAAATATCCCTGCATGCGACAGATCTATAAGACGTTAGCTACGAATAAAATGGATCTAACTTTTAACTGTAAACTTGTAAATATTAATATTATATTAAAATGTAATGTACTACATGTAAAACTTACGATGAATTACTAAGCAGGTGAAAATTTTCTAAGTGTTAAGTCTATATATCGGAGCACACGTTCCGACAAAAGATTAGATAACGTATGGTTGAACTCTGTAAAATTAACAATTTTTAATCAATTTCAAGGGTTGCTTTCGCGTGGTAATCACGAGTATTTCGCAAATATTATTTTTCAATTGTACTAGATAAACCTTCAGCTTTTTGAATCTCTTTAGGGAACTTTTCAATTGGTTCCTTATAACGTGCTTTAATCCCTAAAAACAATGCTAGTATAATAAATACCCTAACGTATACTTAACTTCTAGTATAGAAAGTAGTTTGATTTTTGTAATTGGTGAGTGTAGTCTACGCCTAATCATATCTTTAGTTCATTGTATCAGGCCTATTTCCCTAAATAGTTTCAATTTGGAAATAATAATAATATCTATTAAGGCCCGTCGGAGTTCGAGTTGGCGAATACAATCTTAGCTCAGAACCAGATTGTGAAATTGAAGGCGAGAATATTTCGGTGTGTGCTGACACCGTTCAAGATATTGAAATCGAAGAATATCTTCCTTTTCTCTTTTACAACAACATTGACAGAACTAGTGACATTGGATTGTTACGTTTGCGTTCACCAATACAATTTAAACGTAAGAAAAATGTAGTGTTTGTTTTTTGAACTAATTTGTATCATTTATATGTTTAGGTAGTGTACGGCCCATATGCCTTCCCATAACTGAAGAATTTAAATTTGAAAATATTTCCAACGCACTATTAATAACTACAGGCTGGGGTTTCACTGCAGATTATGGTAATCAATTTTCTTGAAATAATGCTCGAATTATTTAAGATAACATTATTTAAATTCTAGGAGACAGATCGCCTGAATTACTGAAAACGAAGGTTTCTATTGTATCCGAAATGGAATGTAAAGATATCTATAAAACCTCTTCAGCTGCTATAAACCACAGGCTATTCTGCGCTGGTGGTAGAGAGCCAGATGCTTGCAATGGCGATCCTGGGGGACCACTCCAAGAAGCAAAAGTTGTAAATGACGATATTAGATATGTACAATATGGCATTTATTCGTTTGGTATATGCGGGATTGCAGCAGGTTTATATACAAGGATAGATTACTTTTTGGATTGGATTCTAGATAACATAAAAATATAATGTCTTTTTTATTTGTGGCTTGATTATTTCACTTGTAATAATGAATATATTATAGTTTACTAAACTTCAAAATTTAGGTTGTATTGATTTTATTATATCTCAAAGAAAAACACAAAAACATTCGATTTTGGCAATAAAATTACCTCATCGATTACAAGTCCACGCCTGCGGCGCATTTCAGAACGTGCCGACCGGTCCAGTATTACAATTACTAAAATTTCTATTTATTCACCAAATAAGGAAAAGTAATTCAGTAAAACCTCGATATAACGGACCTCTATTTAACGGACTTCGGATATAACGGACTAAAAATCCGGTCAAATGTAAAAAAATTGAAAACGTCCTGTTAATATTATACATGCTTAAATTCAAGTAGCGCCGCATTTAAACAATTTTTAGCGGCCATGATACTCACGTCATACGTCTAGCACTAGAATTTGAGACATAATGCCGTCCTGCACGTAGCCGGAGCGATAGTATATTAGGGGATTCGCTGATATAATAACGCGTAGGTTTCGACGCAGCACACTGGTGTTTGCCACGCTGACCGGGGATTCACGCAACTCTACATCAGCTTAAGAGCGCGCTGCGGAAAGAGAGAGAGGGAAGCAGTAGATATGATGTTGAAAGAAGCCTCTAATTTTTTGTACAAATTTAAAAAACTAAACGTCGTATCAATGTAATTCTTTTTTTATATTAATAAGAAAAGACTATTGAAGGCAATAACCAATTTTGAGCGCTTTAAATTAAAAGTAAATAGGTTAATTTAATTTATGAAAAAGGACAATTTTGAATTTTTACGACAACCGATCTTAATGAAACTTCGTTATTGCCTTCTGCAGATCATTACAAGGACAAAACCTGATTTTGAAGCGATTTCATCATCAATTATTTATAGAAAACTTATACAAAACTTGTAAATCAAAAAGTGCCCTTAGTGCACTTTTAAACTATATAAAATCAACTTAATGCACAAAAGGTTTAAGGGTTCCCTTAGAGATGACGCAAATAAATTTTTTAAATTTCTACAAAAGATTAGAGGCTTCTTTCAACATCATCTCTACTGCTTTCCTCTCTCTCTTTCCGCAGCGCGCTCTTAACTTGTTTACTCGAAGTGAATGAACGTATTTAGTGTACTCTAGTAAATAAATTTTACGCGAAAATAAAAAGCGAAAGCAAGCGCGTCGATATCAAACAGCAACGTCACTTCACGACGAGTGTCCGAAGACAATTAAATAGAATTTTGTGTTTTGTATTTTTTATTTATATCTAAATACAGTGTAGTAATTTTGTAAGAATAACAAATATTGTAAGAAATAGATTAAAATGTTTTATAACACCCTGTTTAAAAGCTACGGCGCATCCCTATCAATTACGCACGCGCCGCGGCGTAATTACAATGCTAGTACAACGACGACAAGGAAGTCAATTAATACGAACGACTCTGCCATCTTGAATTAACCAAGCGGCCCAAGCTTTCTTTTGTTTTGTGTTTATTTATGGACAGACTTTAATTTTCAAACACTAGCACATAACGGTTCTCTGCGAAAATTGTTGTACCATGTTTTTCCGTAACTTCAAAAGTAAGGTTAAAGGTAGTGAAAAAACATTTAAGTCAAATGAATGTGGAAACTGAAACCAGAAGAACAAATACTGTAGGCTCAATTAAAGAATACTTTCTGGATTCTGGATCGATTTAGGAGGGCAAACCGAGGTTCGCTCGCACTCAGGCCACATATCGGGCCCATTATGCTACCTCCTTTTGCATCAGCGTCCCACCGTCTCTCCTATTCCTCCAGCCATCCCAGACTCCGGACAAACTCGAGTATTTTGGAGGGCAGCATGCCACTAATACGGGCCATGTCAGGCCAGAAGTTTCCTAACATGGATCTTCTCTTTGACGCAAGCGATGGGCACTTGCAAAGTACATGTTCCATCGTTTCGTCTGCTTCGTTGCACCCCCTACACGTTGGGCTGTCAACCAGTCCCATTGTGTGTAGATGTTTGTTTAACTTACAATGTCCCGTGAAAAAGCCCACGATGGTTCGCAGACTGTCCCGGGACAATTGTATATAATATTTTGCATGCTTACCAGATGGTCCACATATCGCCGCCCTTGTTTGTCGGCACCCAACCACATTCAACCACCTTTCTGGATGCAATCTGTGAGTTTCCTCCTTTATGATTGTATCCAAGGTTTTGATGCTCGGCGTAATAAAAGGCTCAGGACCACATGGTGGGTTATCCGAGCCCAGTCTCACCAATTCATCAGCCCTCTCGTTACCCTCATTTCCATCATGTCCTTTTACCCAATTGAGAGTTAGGACATTGTGTGTTGATATCACTTCCAATGCCCGAATGCATTGAAGCGCCAGGCCCGAGCCGATCCTATGCCGATCAAGTGCCATTAGAGCAGCCCTACTGTATGTAAATATCTTGATTGTTTTGTCCCGAATATTCATTTCTTGGGCTATTTCTGCGCAGTGAAGTATGCCCATAATTTCCGTTTGGAAGATTGTAACTTTTGGCGAAAACCGTCTTATTTCGCCCAAGCGCCGCTTGGTTTGCCCGTAGATGTACTTTACGAGACGGCTAGCTCGTAGGGATTAGCCAGCGTCGGAGATCGGGGTGGTCCTTTGCTTATTTTAGGACCTTCGAGGGATCGCTTATACTCTTTGGGGCTAGCCTTACCTTGGTAACGAAGCCTTGGGCGCCAGATGAGAGAAGAACGTATGGGGAGTTGACCCGAATACTTTGCTCTCTCACCAAAATTAAAAAATGAATAAAACAACTTAGGAGTATACACTTTTAGATACAATGATACGTCAATTAGGCAAAATTCTCATTTATTGACAACAATTAAACTTTGGTTGATAGCAACAATTATTTGAATTCTAAAATTAATTTAACAAAATGGATTATAATAATTTGTAACAATTAGGGTTATAGTAATATTTCTTTAGTTTCAATAGCATGCCTCAAAATGATAATTAACAATTTTATTTGACAGAATTCAACGGCATGGAGTTTAACTATTTCTGGTAGTAGTATTAATGGTGGAATGTATCGGTTTGGATTCTTTATAATATTTGCTGTCGTCTATCAAAAGCAAGATGAATGATTTGTGATTCGACGAACAATTAATTATGACAATTTGAGTTGGTTAGTGAATGAATTATGTCTAGATTATTTCACGCTCATATAGTAAGTAAACATTTCGATTACTTACAATGATGTTTTTGATAAGTTCCTTATTGGTGCTTCGATCGACCGAGTTCCCAGGACGGAATGGAAAATTGTGGATCCTCCTCGGACTAGTCTAAAACAATCGAAACATACACATTACGATGACCCCTCTGTTTTCACAAAGCCCCACGTTGGACCGACAATAAAATATACGATGATAAGGTACGGATGGACTCCGTCAATCGCAATTTAATAAAATTTTCGATGTTACTGATTATCACGGCTAGCTGGGTTCTTACCGCATGGAGACTTGCTTATCACAGTAGTGGTTTCTTTAGGAAATCTTTTGTGCTGTAAAGTAAAATAGCCGGGAATACAAGAATCCCCAAAAATAATCCGTTTTGTACAGACTTTGTTTTTATAATGATAATTATAAATAATCTTGATGAAAATAAACTTGTACAAATATTAAATAGTTCCTTATTATCTAAATTCCCCACAATTAAATTTAACAAGCGTGGCGTCGTATTTTGAATTTCCGCACTCGTTGCACAAATGTAAGCTTTTGTAAAAATTTTCGCTTACCCTGTATAAATATTGGTGTCTTCCCCTTTTTGGTATAGCGCATGTGCCGTGGTCAATGGTTCTCCCTCTGGATAGGCTCGTATACACATCGATTTTTTTAGATCTATCTTCGATAAAATTTTAACCCTCGTGGCAAAATTTTTTTATCGTCTCAAAAATATTCACGATCGGTAAGTAATTTATATTTATTTTACCGTATTTACATTCACATTTATGGTTAATCACTTTATTTTTGCAAATTTCACCTTTTTATCATAATTTTATACCATTAATTAATTAATATTCGAGCCGCTAAAATTACACGTGCGATCTCGATGCAAATCTAAGGAAGACCTTTTTTGTTTGTTATATCGTCAAGGTGATACAAATTCATTACTACTTGATTATTTAACCATAAATTCTCTAGGTGAGTTGAAACCATGTTTTTGTGGCACGAAATTTAAAATTGTCTTTTAATTTATTTTTCTTATGGTTTTAGGTTAACCGTTGATTTGAAGCACTTAATTTCTGGTTATCACTTGAATTGTCCACCGATGGTTTCTCGGATGACCTATCACTCTGTTTTTAATTAATTTTATCGACGCACACGTAATGTTTAAATTTTTATACATAATGCTTTAACAAATTATTTCTAACACTTTAACTAATAAATTTTTTATGTAGTTTATAAATTTCTTATAACTAAACAATTTTATTATACTATTTTTAACAATTTTTGTCATTACGGATTTTAAATTGAACATTTTAATTTATTTTGTTAACCCTTGTATTCTTTATTATTATTGATTTAAATGATTCTTTTTATTTTGACTTTGTGATGATAATGGTGAACCTCCTATTTAAATTAACAAGTTCCATGCATTAATTTTTATTCAACCAAAAATGAATGTCCGTGTTGCGAGTGACGTCTCCTCCAGATATCACCGCAACATATTTTGCAGTGAAATTTAGGACGATCTGTTTTGCAAATTTGATTGAATACAAATAATAAAAGAATTAACGATATCACAATAGATTGTTGCTTGGTTTGATGGTTGTTTGTCCTGATAATTTTTATACACACAAGGGTACTTCGGTTGGATTTATAATGGCGGGTACTGTAAATTCGTCCACCTTATAACATATAAATTGTGGAGAGCTATGATTTTCGATTTATTCCCTGCCCTCGATTTTCGTGGATCCGCTTGATACAATTTTTGTTAATCGTTATTGTCTCCCCAAATATGGCGGAACCACTATGGTATTGCATCTACCGACCAGCGAGGTTAGGTCTTCGAATTTTTATATTTTGAACGTTCTTGAAACTTTCACAACTCGCCCTTTTCACAATAACGCGTTATATCTAGGTTTGATACTCAAACTTTATTAGTTTGTTGTTAAAAAATATTAATTTTTCTTGTAGTCGGAAATTATACGTGCTCGTCTTTTTTGCACTTGTTCTAACAACCTCTTGTTACTAGGTGAACAACCGGTTCCTTGATTTTTAACTTTTAAATCCCTACGAATGTGTTAAAGCGTTTCACATTTTATTGACATTTAGGCGCTAGGAATCGTGAATATTGTATTTAAATTCATTTTCGTGTTATTACATATTATAAAATTTTCAAATTATCAGAATCGAATCATGTGGTTTTGTGCTACAGGACAAAACTAAATATAGGAAAAACCTGGAAATATAATGTAACCCTAAAGAACATTGCTTAACCGTCGCCACAGGCAAGTGGATCACCTCCCCCTCTGTTAATTACAGAGGTAAGGAGGATTTCCAGGTGCGGTGACAGAATACTGTTACAAGATAGAGGCACATCTACCCAGCGATATTTTTATATCAAGCTGCAGTTCCGAGGAGAAGACCCCCGCACCTGAGCCTGTATTGGTTTTGGAGCCATCTGTGTACAGACATATGTCTGCATCGTCGGTTCCTGTCGTGTTCAGCAGGATGTTAAAACCTCTGCTAAACACATATTTAGGAGGTATTCTGTCGGCATCAAGACCCAAAAGAGGCAGCCTATTCAGGCAGTCCTCCAGAATCCGCGTGTGCCCACCAGTTCCCTGCCTATAGGTCCATAGGCCCCATGCCCGCATCCTAAGAGCGGCTCTCACCGCCTGCTCCTCCACATGGAGATCCAGCGGAGGAAGGCAGAGGAGAGTCTCCAAGGCCGCAGTAGGTGCCGTTCGCATCACTCCCGTTATAGCCAGGCACACAGCCCTTTGCAGCCGATGAAGGGAGGATGCTGCTGTTACCAGTTTAGTTCTGGGCCACCAAACTAGTGCGCTATAGCATAGCATGGGCCTTATAACGGCAGTATACAGCCAAAGGGCAATCTTCGGGCAGAAACCCCAAGATCTTCCCATCGCCCTGCGGCACTGCCAGAAGGCCATGCCCGCTTTCGTGGTCTTAAAGTTGACATGTTTACCCCAATTTAGCGTCCTGTCCAGTATTATACCCAGATACTTGACCTCAGTTGCTATTTTAAGAGGGGTTCCTCTTAAACTAGGCATTACCATGTGCCTTAGTTTCCTTTTCCTGGTGAACAGAACAAGCTCAGTTTTGGCCGCGTTAACCGAGAGAGATTGCTCCGCACACAATTTCTCTACAATTCTAAGAGCGTCCTGCATCAGTTCACACAGGACATTCTCGAATTTCCCATTGAGCAGTATGGTTATATCATCTGCATAACCTATGGTATAATAACCTTTCCTGTTGAGGCGTCGTAGAAGGTTGTCTACCACAAAGTCCCACAAAAGTGGGGAGAGTACACCTCCCTGCGGGCAGCCTTTGGTAACAACACCTTTAATATTTGCATCTCCTATTCCAATCATAACCGCCCTGCCGCTCAACATGGAGCTAATCCATCTCACTATGGTGCCGGGCACATTGTGGGTTTGTAGGGATGCGCTAATACTTTCAAAGGTGGCATTATCAAATGTGCTACGCTGTATTTAGATATAAATAAAATATACATAACACAAAATTCTATTTAATTGTCTTCGGACACTCGTCGTGAAGTGACGTTGCTGTTTGATATCGACGCGCTGGCTTTCGCTTTTTATTTTCGCGTAAAATTTATTTACTAGAGTACACTAACGTCAGTTATCAGCTGCTCGCGCTTCTCCGAGGAAAATTCTCTTGGCTCAGCCAAGTCCAACTTTCCATAGTAGTCGCCACTATTTGGCACTGACCTACCGAAATTCAATAGTGAAGGCGTGTACCCGGTTACTTCGTGCACAGCATTTCGAATGGCATGAGCTATTTTATGGATATGAACATCCCACGACCTATGGTCGTCTTCCACGAATGAACGAAGACAAGTACCGATGACACGGTTCGTTCGTTCGACGGAGTTCACCTGCGGGTGATAATTTGCCGTGGGCCAAACTTTCTGCACTTTGTACTGAGTCATTAGATCTTTGAACAACTTGCCGGTAAATTGGGGTCCGTTATCCGTAGTAACGATTTGGGGTACACCGAAGAGTAAGAAAGTCTCCTCTATGAATTTTACTATAGGCGCCGCCGTTGCCTGTCGCAAAGGTTGAACAAGAACAAACTTGGTGAACCAATCCGAAATAACTAAAAGGAAGGTGTTACCTTTCTTGGTTCTAAGAAAAAAAGGTCGTTGCCTTGCTGGCAGTGCAAATATCACACTTGAGAACATATCTCGTGATGTCGGATTTCATGCGCGGCCAATAATAGAGTTCGTTAATTTTATTAAGCGTTTTAAAAATGCCGAAATGTCCGCTGAGCAGGTTGTCGTGACAATCTACCATAATTTCCCGACGACGCGACTTCGGTACCAGGAGTTTCCATTCGATAAGATTTGAGATTATGTTGTGCTTATTTGCTACAAATTTAAAAATGAACCCATCCTCAATCTTAAAATTGGGGAAAAGACTTGGATTTACTCGAATATTGTCGAGGACTTTCTGATACCATGGATCAATATCATTTGGCTCTATGGAAATGAAGTGAATATTCACCGGCGCTCTAGAAAGAGCGTCGGCCACTACATTAAATTTCCCCTTTCTATGTACAATACCGAAATCATATTGGTTTAATCTTACGCTCCATCGAGCGATTCTTCCAAGCGGAGATTTGACCGTCTCCAGCCACTTCAACGCTTGGTTGTCGGTAATGACAGTAAAACGGGTTCCTTCGATATAGGGACGAAACTTTTCTACGCCGAAGAGAATGGCGCAACATTCCTTCTCCATCGCGTGATAGTTGAGCTCACTGCGGGTTAAGGTACGGCTGGCATAAGCAATCACCTTCTCGTTATCACCTTCACCCTGGACCAAGATGGCTCCAAGACCGGAGTCACTTGCGTCGGTTTGTATAATAAACGGAAGAGTGAAATCTGGACTTGATAATATTGGTGAAGTAGTTAATAAATTTTTAAGATTATTGAAAGCTCGGTGTGCATTTTCAGACCAAGAAATTTTTTGACCTTTGGCCTTACCTTTGAGAAGGTGCAAAATAGGTGGAGCCACGGAAGAAAAATTAGGAATAAACCTCCTGTACCATCCTGCCATACCGAGGAATCTTTTTATTTCTGTAGATGTTTTTGGGGCTGGGTAGTTGGCAATAGCATCGACTTTGCTGGGATCGGTCCCAAGACCTTTCTCATCTACCACAAAACCTAAATACTTCAGAGACTCTGCAAAATTCACACTTTTTTAAATTAATTGTGAGACCTGCTTTTCTCAATCTTTCATAGACTTGAGTTAGTGTCTAAATGTTATTCAAAATCGCTCTACGCTATGATAATATCGTCTAGATAGACAAAGACGTTCTTGAATTCGGGACCGAAAATCGAGTCCATTAATCTCTGCAAAGTTTGTGCGCTATTATTCAAGCCAAACGGTAGAACACTAAATTCAAAAAGGCCGCGCCTTGGAATGGTAAAGGCGGTTTTCTCTCGTGATTCGAGAGCTAACGGTACCTGCCAAAAAGCTTTACGCAGATCTATTGAGGTTAAATATCGGGCATCGCGTAAGCGATCTAAAATATCGTTAATGTAGGGCAACGGATATGCGTCGGGTTTAGTGACTTCATTTAATTTTCTCCTATCAAAACAGAATCGCATCCTGCCATCTTTCTTTTTCACCATTACTGTTGGCGAGCTCCATGCAGAGAACGATTTTTTGATAACGCCCAAGCGTATCATCTCGTCTGCCTCTGCATTGACCTTCTCCAACATTGCCGGTGAAAGAGGATAATGTCGTTGCTTTATGGGGTTTGCTGTGCCGGTATCTATTACGTGCTCAACCATACTCGTTCTTCCTAATTTATTAAGTGCAAGCTTTTGGAACAAAGAAATGATTTTATCTAATTTTTGAATCTGGTCGTAACTCAGGTCTAATCTGGAATGAATTATTTTTCAGTTGAAATTGCGTTTAACGCAGAGGGGATGGTGTACGAATCCGTACCAAAATCGGTCTTGATTTTAAAAGCTTTGCAGAATTCGTAACCTAAAATGAGTGGATATTCCACCGTAATAGTTGAAATGATTACTGACAAATTTTTGGTCACTCCGTCCAACGTTATTGGTAAGGTGCTAGTACCTAACACTTTTTGCAAAGTGCCATCAGCGGATTTTAGTGCTATGTCACTACGATTAATAGATAAATTTAATTTATTTAAAATATTCAGTCCGTCGCGGCCTAAAACTGACTGGTTTGCGCCAGGGTCAAGAAAACCAAGAACTTCCACTCCCAAAATATTGATTTTTAAATATGCCCTGTTGTCAAACGGACGATGGACAAAAAGGGTCTCAACTTTCGAGGGTTTGGCTCTACAAAAAGACTTGACGTTAGCCAGCCAATATTGCCACTCCGGGCAGGTAGCCTTCATAATGAAAGGGCTATGAATGGGAGGGCTACTTCTCATTCCTGCCTTTTTACGTTTTTTGAACATTTCGTGCAGTTAGGGTAAGTAATATCAGGAAATCGGGAAAATGTGTTTTTAGCAGTACTTCAGCAGTCTCCTCGAGGCTCTCCGTATAGGAGCCGTCCTCGCGGAGGATCGTGCCAGGCTGCTGATTTGGGTCTTTGGAGAGGATCTTCCTCAGCCTGGCAGCATCCTTTGTGGACGCAATGCCGCTGCAGTAGTCTCTCCAAGACTTGCGTTGCTTTTGGCGAATCAGCTTCTTGTACTCCGACTGAAGGACTTTGAATTCCTCCCAATCGGACCCAATTCCCGATTTCTTTGCCTTATTGCAGAGTCTCGTGACCGCATTCCGCAGCCGATTCAGCTTACCGCACCACCAGGGTGTTGCGCATTTGCCAGAGTCGGTCACCGTCAGCGGGCACGAGAGCTCGTAACCTTTCGTGAAAGATTTTAACAGCACGTTAGTGCATGTCTCTATCTCCTCAGTGCTGTCAAATTTTTCTTTTGTGGTTTTATTCCTAGGCATGTCAGCCTCCATGGTACTAGAAAGGACGTCTAAAAAGACTTGCATATCAAGCTTCCTCGGATTTCTAAATTGCCCAGGCTCCGCTTTAATTTTATTTTAAAGCTTATCCATCTGTGATCTGACATAGTCAAATGTTTCGACACATGCCAGTCAAATATTTTTGTCGAGATACTCAAAGTTGCGAAGGTGATATCAATGACTGAGTGGCGCTGAGGCGACACGTAAAAAGTTGGCGTGTCCCCCCGATTAAGAATCTCTAAATTTGTACCAATAAGATACTCAAATAAGGACTTCCCTCTGTTGTTGCAATCTCCACTTCCCCAAGAAGTGTGGTGGGAGTTGGAGTCACAGCTTATAACGAGGTGTCTCTTGTGCTGCTCGCAGTGCCTCACCAGCTCCACCACCCTCAGAGAGGGTGGCAGATCCTGCGAGTCAACTGGGAGATACACGGATGCCAAGATGACATCTTTCGGTCCATCCCCGTAATCACAGCCCAGTCGGACAGCTGTTAGGTCGCAGTTACTGAACTGTGGTAGGGGGCTGGCCTGAATGTTTCCGGACGTGTAGATACACGTCCTGGGTTTATTTGAAGGGCCGCCCGCAAAGACGTTGCCCTTTAGCGCTGATAAGCTAACTCGGCCCCCCACTATGTATGGTTCCTGAATCAGGGCTATCGTATCTTTACAACCAGCCAGGCGTCGGCATAAAGTTGCTGTGGCCGCCCGGCTATGTAGTAAGTTAACTTGCAGGAACGTCCATTCTCCCAAGGCAGCTATTAGGTTTGCTCGGGGAGGGCGTCCTGTGTTGAGGCATCAGCCGGCACCTGATTTCCCTCACTTATACCCATGAGGTCAAGTTCAGCCGATACCTGCTCCACTGTTAGTGTCGGTGCTTCGCTGGTTAGGCGTTGCACCTTCACTTTAAAATTGGAGAACTTATAGCTCAGCCTCTCCTTTTTTTTGTTTGAGTGCCTCGACATCCTCTGCTCCGACACCGAAGACAATGAGTTTCCCCAGAGGGTCACTCCTGTCAGTGTTGAAGAAGACGCACCACTCTTCGACTCTTGCCCAGGGATTCTGAACCTTGAGCCGTCCGATCACCTCCCCAGTGGGCTCGGGTTTCCCCGGAATCCAGAGGGTGGCTTTGGACAGCTTAGGTAGATCATCCACCTGAGCAACTTCTAGACGAGCTCCCTCCCATAGTTTTGGGAGTCCAGCTACCGTCATTTGCAGCCACTTTAAGGAACCGTCATCATCGCAGGAAATCCTTAGGACTTGACCTGAGTAATGAAAGCCCCCAAAGGTCGGTGCTACCATTGCCCCATCCTTGGCCATCGAAATGGTCCTGTCAATGGCTATGTTGAGATGGTTCTCAACAATCTCCCTCTGGGTCTCCGTGATTTTGCCCAGAGGGTTATAGCGGTCAATCACTGCTACTCGGAGGTGCTTTACAGCGGCCTCCTTGTAGCTGATCGCACCCGCTACATTTGATTTTGGTGTATGTGCAGTCATCTTAGCCCTCTTCCTCAGATTGCTCTGAAGTGATGGCTGCGAGTCCCTAGACCTGACCCTTATTTTTGCCTCTCTGTTAAAGGGGGCCTTGAATTCCCCCTTCTTTGGTGGTGCTGATTGTTTTGCCAGTCCTGAACTAGAGGGCATGCTATCCTTACCCTGAGGTTTGGACAGCCTGGCCTGTTCATGGCTGGTTTTAGTTTGCAGGGCAGGTACTTTGCCTGTCTTCTGCTCTTTTGCTTTTTTGCGGCGTTTCCTCTCCGCACCGCAGGGTCTTTGCTTTTTACGGCTCGACCCCTCAGTGTTGCCATCAGACTGGGCATCCGCTGGGGACGTCCCTGTCTTGGCCCCAGTGAGCACGACCACGTTAGCGTTTGAGCCGCTGGTAGGCAGGACATCCAAGGTGGACGTACCTGCTATACTTTTCGACAGTGTTTCCCCTAAGGGTGCATCTGCCTGTTGTTTTTGTAATCTTGTTGATTCATATAAGAAAACCATCTTCATCCTCCAAAGCTCCCCACCCTCCACCGAGCCCGCATCAGGGGACGCCATTTAGTACGCCAGGGATACTCAGAAGATATAGCAACCGGTGAGGCAGAGTGTTTGCACACTCCGTCCTCACCTAGAAGCTCGTCCCGCCTATCCTCAGATGGAGGACAGCAAAGCCGATTGATCTGGGTGGACTAGTCCAGACCTCCCGTTTGAGTAGAAATCGAGGCCAAAGTGGAGTGTTGCCAGACCCAGGAGAACTACAACCGCCCTCGAGCTAGCTCAGCCACCAGGATCCTTTCATCCTACCTTACGGGTTTCCACGCACGGCAAAAACACGCGGGTACCTTATTAGTCTGGTTTCTCCACGACGACCGTCATCCCGATTCTTGACAAGCCAGGTACTGAGCACAAAGAGTTTTAAGTCCCGACCCAGCCCAGCAGGTCAGTCAGACCGAACACGAGGGGTTTTAATTCCCTGGCCCGAATCCTAGCAGGTGCACGCCCGCCGCATCCTTGAAACACGCAAGCCCCCTCACCACGTCAAGGTTAGGTACTTCGAGGGGGTAAAGAATACTTAAAAAGGAGAAAAAAAGCAGAGAAAATCAATGATATGGGGCGTTAGCACTTTCAGTTGCTAAAGCTTTTGAGGAAAAAATCAATGAAATTAAAGAGCTGTCCACAAAGATCGAGCAAACGGATGAACAATGGAAAAACATGAGCTGAAGGATGAGCTGAAGGATGAGATGGAAGGCCTCGATAGCCGAGTTATCAGATAACTCTGAGATAAGGCAAATGCCGTACACATATTCGGGAAGCTGACGGTTTATTATATCCCTCCTCATTCCTTTCCTCTAGAAAGAGTATGGTGACCTCATAGAGATGCTTCGTTTACCGTTAAGGACCGTGTCTTCCGGTCATGCGCCCTATGCGATGCCTCCGCCAGCCCACAACCCGTCATCTTCTTCACCTGGTCCGTCCACCGGGTTGGCGATCTTCCTCTGAGTCTTCGTCCCTCCACCTTGCCCTCCACAACAAGTCTTTCCATTGAGTCGCCGCTTCTCGCTATGTGCCCGAAATATCGCAATATTGACTGTTTAATTGTTGTTATCAGTCTTTTTGTGATGTGTAGTTCTACTTTAACGGATATGTTTGTCCTGTGTGCTTTCCATGGTATTCTTAAGAGCCTTCTGTATACCCACATTTCGAACGCGTCGACTCTTTTGACGTCTGCCTTTTTGAGCTTCCATGTTTCCGCTGCATACGTTGCAATGGGAAAGATCAGGGCGTTTGCCAGCCGTAGCTTTGTCGTTTTTGATATGGACGAGTCTTTCCAGATTTTTACCAGTCTTGTTGTTGCTGATCTGGCTATTGTCAGTCGTCTCCTGATCTCGCTTTCGCATCCTCCATTTCTTTCTATGAGCGAACCCAAATAAACAAAACTATCCACCACCTCATACCAAGCTAGTTCAATTTCTGGTAGGTACGTTAATTTGCTCTCTGTCTATGACCATAATTTTTGTTTTGCCTTTGTTAAGTTCCAAGCCGTATTTCTTGCCGGAATGGGACGCTTCGCCGTCGCCGTTTCGCCGTCGCCCGTTTCGCCGTCGCCGTTTCGCCGTCGCCCATTTCGCCGTCGTTAATTAAAAAATATAAATCAAAAGTTACAATTGAAGTTTTATTAAATTATTTTGATTATTTATAAAAGATTATTTTTTGTTTTTACGCGATTTTTGAGGGGCGAAACGTAATAGTTTACTGCCCCATACCGCAACTATACTTTTTAATGCTATTTCGAGGTTCTCTCACATCCCGGTTGCATTTATCCCGGTTTTCTTGATCTGTCGCGCTTCAAGTATGTTTAGCCTAGTAACCAGAGTCAAATCCGCCCTGGAGGGGTGCAGAGCGGAGCGGAGCGCAGCGGCGCCCCGTAAGGCTAGGATTTGACGATGGATTACCCTCCTTTTCGAATGCACACCCCTAAAATTGGAAACGTAATAGTTTACTGCCCCATACCGCAACTACACTTTTTAATGCTATTTCGAGGTTCTCTCACATCCCGGTTGCATTTATCCCGGTTTTCTTGATCTGTCGCGCTTCAAGTATGTTTAGCCTAGTAACCAGAGTCAAATCCGCCCTGGAGGGGTGCAGAGCGGAGCGGAGCGCAGCGGCGCCCCGTAAGGGTAGGATTTGACGATGGATTACCCTCCTTTTCGAATGCACACCCCTAAAATTGGAAACGTAATAGTTTACTGCCCCATACCGCAACTACACTTTTTAATGCTATTTCGAGGTTCTCTCACATCCCGGTTGCATTTATCCCGGTTTTCTTGATCTGTCGCGCTTCAAGTATGTTTAGCCTAGTAACCAGAGTCAAATCCGCCCTGGAGGGGTGCAGAGCGGAGCGGAGCGCAGCGGCGCCCCGAAAGGGTAGGATTTGACGATGGATTACCCTCCTTTTCGAATGCACACCCCTAAAATTGGAAACGTAATAGTTTACTGCCCCATACCGCAACTATACTTTTTAATGCTATTTCGAGGTTCTCTCACATCCCGGTTGCATTTATCCCGGTTTTCTTGATCTGTCGCGCTTCAAGTATGTTTAGCCCAGTAACCAGAGTCAAATCCGCCCTGGAGGGGTGCAGAGCGGAGCGGAGCGCAGCGGCGCCCCGTAAGGGTAGGATTTGACGATGGATTACCCTCCTTTTCGAATGCACACCCCTAAAATTGGAAGGCAAAAAAATTTAATTTTTTCACTTTTTTGGCAATACACGAGTTATTTTCCATTTTTTGATTATATTTATTACTAATATCTACTAATCACACCCCCATCTATCCGAATTTCAAAGAAAAATTCAAATCGGAGAGAAAAAATTTGACTCCATTTGAAATTTTTTGGATTATCGCAACATTTTAAGTTGGTAATAAATTTTTACTATATAAATGAAACAGCCTCATATTGTGAGTGGGTTTGAAATCCCAAAAAAAATTCCCATAGGTTAGGTTACATTTTGTTCTTTTTCTAAAACTATTAATTTTATTATAAAATTTTAATTGTAACTTTTGATTTATATTTTTTAATTAACGACGGCGAAATGGGCGACGGCGAAACGGCGACGGCGAAACGGGCGACGGCGAAACGGCGACGGCGACGGCGAAACGGCGACGGCGAAACGGCGACGGCGAAACGTCCTAGACCGATTTCTTGCTGTATGTGTCCAACTTTTGCATTATTAGTTCGATCTCTTCCTTAGTTGATGCTACGATTAAAGTGTCGTCGGCATATCTCAAGTTATTAATTTTTCTTCCGCCTATGGATACGCCTCCTTTCCATTCGTCAAAGACCTTGCGCATTATATATTCGCTATATATTGCGATTATCATGTATTGCGATGGTCTGAAATAGCCCATAGGGTAATTCAAGTTATTCAGTAGCAAAAACAGGGGATTTCTCAATATTTGTGTTCATCCGCGAACATTCAATTTCTGCGACAAGTATTATAAACATTAAAAAAGCTTTATAACTCTGGAAGATAATATTTAAACATGCTAAATTATATCAATTATAACTCTGTCACTTCAGATTTACCTTAAAGGATACGTTTGTATTGAAAAAACAATAAAATTGTAAAATTTTCTATTATCAATTTCACCTAAAATGTTGTAAATTTGTTTTGCAAATATCTTTCAGAATAACATTTTTTGTTGTAATATGAACTTCCAAGTGTGTGAGTTATATCTTTCCATAAACTGGCCATTACATATTAAATTCTTCCTGTTTCATTTATCAAGAAAGCATTGCACCCATGTGAGGTACGATTTTGCATTTTCCCATAGAAACTATAGAATCGCAATTTACACAGAATTTATAAAAGAATTGTATTAGTATTAGATCGTTAGTAGTATTAGATCATTAGTTAACAGTAGATGTTAGATTATTCATTAAGAAAATATTAGTCGTTATAAGTTGAATATTAATTGTGTAAAAATCAATAATAAATACAAATAAAAAATTAGTGTTTTTTAAAAAATTAATTTGGGAAATCCAAAAGTTAACTGGCGCAGTCGCATACAGGCCCGGGGGTTAAATTGAAGGGAGGAGTAGATATCTATTTAATATCTACTGTAACTATGAATTGAAGGGCCTAGTGGAAAAAGTAGTAGTCACTGTTTTTTCAATTTGTTGATTTTTATACGAATTTGTAGAGAATAAATGCCGCAATGTGAAAATGTGCTCAACTACAAATTGAAAAAAAAGTGACTTAATAGTCGTTTTTCCAAAGAACTGGAATTTTCAATTAATTTTTGCTGAAAACTGTAAAATTTAGTTTTTTGGAAATAATTAGTTTTTTTGGAGCTGGAGTGAGTCCTTCCCACCTATTCCATACAATCTATCAAATAATTTTTACAGACATAATAAATTCAAAATTCAAAAATAATAATGTCAATATAATATAAATTGTTATGAGTCCGACCTGTTCAAAGTGGAATCTCTCCGGATTCCCCCCTCTTGTAGTGAACCTCACAGAAAATTACACCCAATTTGATAATGCAAAATCAATTTGCTACCACTATGAATTTTGTAGTGTATTATTTTTTGAAATTTAAAATCGACTTTCTAGCCACGTTCTACAAAAAATTTTACTTATATATAGAATATGTGTTAGGTTGCTACTAAAGATTCAGATTTATCAGAATTACCACAGATTTAAGAAATGAAATATTCTGAGATTTATATTTGAACTTAAAATCCTGTTCTTTATGGACGACCCCCAAAAGTTCCGCCAAGTTTTAAAAGTTATGAAAAGGTTATGTGACCAAAGAAGTTTAGGAAATGCTGTTGTAGACAATATTCGTATGTAACAGCACAAGGGAAGGAAAATACTCGCTGAATCTTTGAGTATTTTCCGAACCCCGCGTTGCTGTGTGGATGATAATTCCGTGAAGAAACGCCACAACTTAAAAGCACAAGATCACATACGAAAATCGACATTTCAAACGCCATTTTTAATGTCGAAAATGGTGAAACAAAAATCAACATATGTTACACCATTTTCAATGTTGTAAAATATCGAGATTTGTAACACTATAAGCAACAACTCCTAAAATATACCTACCAATATTCTCGCCTCAAAGTTTTTTATTTTTTGTAAAACTTTCATTCAAAAATTTTCTCAACAAGAAACGGTGTCTAAGGCAGCATCACTTGCACTTTCAAAAACATGGAAAAGTAAAAAATAATACATACATATTATCCCAAAACTTTATTAGTTTGAATCTAACTTTACAATCTTACATGGTAAATACGAGAACTGTTTTGCACATACATAACCAAAAGAGTGACGTAAAAAATGATACCAGTTCTATGCATTTAAATGTCGCTATCCAGAAATACCTAATGTATGAAACTAGGAAAAAGCTCATTATTTTAATTAAAATTCCTAGCCACAATAAAAAATTTATATCATAAATTAACTTCAAGGCATTGTAACTTAATAGTTTTGGCATTTACGGTTCAAAAATTTAAAACTGTCAATAAACGAATTAATTTTGAATAAAAAATCAAAAAATAAACGATGTATTCTCTGTAATAAATATCGCCGCATTAAAAATTTAGTATCATTTCCTCCAATTTCCAATGGAACCACCTCTCCGACCACGACCTCTTGAATTACGTCCTTGGCCACGCCCACCGCTGTAATTTTGGAAATTGTTACTGAACTTTCCACTAGGTGGCGTATAAATTTTCACATCTGACGATTTGTTCGGCTTAGTTTGTTTTCCTCCAGAACCGTTGGAATCGAATGTAATCGGTATGTGACGCTTGTTAGGAGCACTTGGTAATGGTTCGGCAGCTTCTCTCTTTTTGAGTGCGGATTCTTCTAGTTTAAAAGACAATGTCACACTGCACTGGTATTTGGGTGGCTGGTAGAACAGATCCTTGATCAATGTATTTATGTTGCTCAACAGTTTTGGTGCCATTTTTTTCTTTCTTATGTCTTCTTCGGTTAGAGTTTTGTCTTTGATGTCGAAATTGTGGAGCGCTTTTATACAGCCTTGGGCGCCACGCGAGAAGTACGTGAGGCGGGCGCGAAAATCTTTTAAAACTTGGGGATCGTGTGTCAGAAAATCTGGGCACTGTCTGGCCAATCTGTGGAAGCTGTACAACAAACATTCCACAACTGAGAAGTCCAACATAGGCATGGATATTATGTCGGTGTTTTCTGGAGGCGGAGGCATGTAATCCTGCAGAAGCAAAAAAGTTAAAGACACGAGTTAAAGAAAATTATTTTATTACCTTAAGCCTTTGGTAAACCTGCACCACATACAGGGATGGATTGTCCAATTTCCCACAATGAGTGCTCAATTCGGCTAGCTGCCTCAAAATTACCGTTTGGAACATGTTCCCACTGTCAACCTCAGCAATTTTTTCCCACTGGGACAACACCTGGTCGCAATAATAGACGACAAACTTTGTTGATTCGACCTTGGCCTATAAAGTAATCAAGTTAGCAAGAAGGAAGAAATGAAGCGAAATTAATAAATACCGAAAAGAGGGGCAAAATAAATTTGACGCAGGAAATCAACCTGTCAATATTGTGGCTTTCCTCTTCATATGGCACAAAATCTGTTTCCAGCTCAATTTGATCGGCTACTATATTGATCAAATCCTGTTGACCTGTGAATGTTTGCGAAAGCCGCGTGGACAACAAAAACGGCATCAAAATGATGAACTCGTCGGAAGTGGTGTCCTAAATCATAAAAAATTAAATTCGAGGTTAACTTGTGAGTTATCAGAAACCCTGTGAGGGAGTATTTCAAGTACTATTATATTAATTTTCAATTTTTCAAGTTGTAATGTATTGCTGCAATTTATTATTGAACCAATGAATTATTTTAAACAAATAAACAAAAATTCGTTGTGTTTATGGAAGTTTTATGGAATAGAATTTTCTTGTGTTATTTTTAGGGCACAATTTTGTAAATAACAATATTTAAAAAAAAAATAATAATAATCGCGTCGGTCTTATACCGATATACCTTTGATACCATACCATATCAATGGTATACCGGTATAAAACCATAAAACCAAATAAAAAAAAATGGTTGGTGTTAGTTGAATTAGATAATTAAATTCATACGTTCTTGAGGTTAAACCAAAAATGTTCATAAAAACCAGAATTAATGAAATATTAAGAAAATTGAAAACAAAGGAGGGGAGAGGGTTAAAATTGAACTGAAAAATTGGAAAAAACTGTAGCCTACAATATCGATGTTTCGTAATTATTATAGCATCATCAGGCAAGCTTAACCAAAAAATAAATGACAATTGAAAACAAAATTTTGTTAGAAAATTGTTTTATTTTATCTTTATTTAAGATTTTCTCTTCAAATTTTTCGTTTCAATTATTTTTGTGTGCATAATAATGTTATAATAATACCAAAACATCGATATGCAATATGCTATCACTTTTTCTAATTTTTCAATTCAATTCCCACCACTTTTTAAAATTAATTAATATTTCATTCATTCTGGATTTTATGCACTTGTACTAATATTTAAAATTTAATTAATCTAATATTGGCCTTTTTTGGAAATATTTTTGTTCTTTAAAATGAAATTAAGCAAGGAAAAGCCACACTATGAAGTTAAAATCTTCATTATGGAAGAAAGTGATAAGGAATTTCAGAGGATTTTTCCATGCCAAAACTGTAACTTGCTTGGACTGCCTATTTTATGTTTTTTTGCTGTTTTTCACTTTTTTCTTATTTTGATTTACAATATTTTTTATGGATTATTCCAACAAAAAATCCAAAACCGAATTCGGCTAGAGTACAATAAGTAGCCCCACTCAAATCAAATTTTCGTGTGCTACACACTAAAGAACAAGGTTTATATAGTAAATTGTAAAAATATTTTGCGAGAATTGGGCCCAAACTTTTGAATAAATCGAATTTGAAGTTAGCAAATTTAACATGTAAAAGCCGACCGACGCGCGGGAATCTCCTATGAGATTCCGCGCGTCGTCATTCTGTTGACGGTACGTGTGGAATGGTATACCCTAAAATTTCGCAACGGCAGAAGCAACACGACACCCGTGCATGTAACAACGGTAAAAGGTTATTGTTTTTTCCAATTTTTTTATTTTTACGCGATTTTTTGGGGGTTAAACGTAAAATAGAACTGCCGCATACCGCGACTAAACTTGTTAATGCTATTTCAAGGTTCTCTAAGTTCCCGGTTTTCTTGATGGAAGGCGCTTCTAGTATGTTTAGCCCAGTAATTACCTCTAAATCGAATGCACACCTCAAAAATCGGAAAAAAATTTACGTACTTTTAAAAATTCGATATTGGGGTTGTTTTTAAGGATTTCTGGAAAATTATTTTTTCTATAGACTATATTAACCATGTTCTTTAGTGTGTAGCACACGAAAATTTCTTTTGGCCGGGGCTACTTATTGCACCCGACCCCAGAATTCCAACAGAATATCATCAAAAACTTGAATTTTGCAAATTTAAGTAAGAAAAAAATAATATCAAAGTTTTTAAAGAAGGAAAATGGGTTAAAAATTATATATTCGTTAAGTGAAAATCATAAATAAAATGAAAATAGTGATTTTTTTTTCGAAAAAGTGTACGATTTGCCAATAAGTGAAGAAAAGTGTATCTGTGGCATCCATACAACGATCAAATTCGTCTTCAGAATCAGCGTCAAATAAAAAGACTAATAAAAAATTATAAATGCTGCCATGTTTCGATGTTACTCACGATCTTCCCAGTTAAAAAAATGGCAAATATTCACGAATATCTCTTATTGATAATTGATAAATGGACAACAAAATTTTGAGGTTCATTAATGTTTTTCAATCATGAATTCTAATTTGTATATCAAATTTTGGTTGATTCTAGTGCACAAAATAAAGGTTTATTATTTAATACTATTTTCCAAACTTTTGCTTTAATCAAAAAATCACATTAATTTAAAATTTAGATATTTAATGGGAAAGTTTAAATATAAAAGGGCGGGAAGGGGGGTAACTAACCCTCCCATTGAAAGCTAATTTAAAAATGTACCCATAGATAAGAGATACCTATTTTGCATCATACAAAGAATTACCCCCCCCCCCCCATAAACTTTCCCTGTAGCAAATCCTTTTAAACACGCTTGGAGTAGGTCAAAAAGAAGAGAATTAGGGGCAGACCCACTTCAGTGGCACCTTCACTTCTTACTAAAAACGGTGCAGCGCGCAATTGCAGGTTTCATTTTTTTCTTCTCGAAAACGGGAAAGCATAAAGACTTGCGGTTTACGCCAATCGACAGCAAATAAAATTTTACATCCGATATGTATTATTTTTTCTTTGATCAAAACTTGAAACCACGAATGTGCAAAAATTGCCATTTTGACCTAAGTGCATTTTCTTTTTAATCCCTTTCACCGGTTTACCCATAAATTTTTGGGAAAAAAATGAAAGAAATGCAAAAAATTTGTTAATAACAATCACATAAATTTTTACATAATATAAGATATAATTTTCTTCGAAGAATATCACAATGGTTCTCGTACTTATATTTTCGCTTTTAAAAATTTTTTAAATAATGATTAATTTTTTTATTATTAAAATTTCGAAATCATAAATTTATTTTTCTTGATTCTAAATAAATCCATAAACTTACCAAAATGTAAGAATAAAATAACCCCTTGACCCAACATTTTGAACGCCTTTAAGCATAAATATTTTGGACCCCTAAATTTTGGTAAAATCGGTGAAAGGGTTAAAATTTCGAAATCATAAATTTATTTTTCTTGATTCTAAATAAATCCATAAACTTACCAAAATTTAAGAATAAAATAACCCCTTGACCCAACATTTTGAATGCCTTTAAGCATAAATATTTTGGACCCCCAAATTTTGGTAAAATCGGTGAAAGGGTTAAAATTTCGAAATCATAAATTTATTTTTCTTGATTCTAAATAAATCCATAAACTTATCAAAAATTAAGAATAAAATAACCCCTTGATCCAACATTTTGAATGCCTTTACGCATAAATATTTTGGACCCCCAAATTTTGGTAAAATCGGTGAAAGGGTTAAAAAGAAAATTTTTTTTTTTTAATTATCGTTAGATTTCGGCTACAATATATTCGAATAGCAATAAAAAAATTGTCTGAATTACAATTAAAATTGATTAATTTCATTTACTTCATAACTTAGTTCAAATACACTCGACTGAAAACTAGAAAATACACATTCGTGGTTTTGGCATAAGGGGTACGAACTATAATAGGTGGCGACTTTATAATCTCATATTTTCGCGTATTAAGCCAAATGGTCCCGACAATTCGAGTTTTTTCCCGTTTTCCCTGAGTCAATAAAACGTATATCCAAAATTTTGCCCATTTTTTTAGAAAACAAAAAACGAAAGGTTAACTCCTTTGGTGTTTTTGGGGCCAAAAATCGAAAGTTGCAAGATGATTCCTTTTTCGACTGTTTCTGACGTATTTCGATGAGAAAATTACATTTTGAAAATTTTAGCATTTTTCTTTGCATACAAATATTTTAAAATCCTCCAGTTTTGTTTAAGTTTAGAGAATGCAAAGTAAAATTCAGGAGGATCAAAACTTTACCAAAACAACAAAAGTTGACTAATAACAAGATAGAATGAAGAGATTTCCTAAAATACAAATAAGGAGCCGTTCATGTATTACGTAAGACGTTTTTTTCCTACTTTTAGACTCCCCCCCTAGTAAGAAAAATAAGAAAATGTATAACCCCCCCCCCCCCCACACACACACACACACTAATCTTACGTAAGGTAAATTATTACCCAATGAGAAGCCAGATATTAATTATTAACAGATAAAAACAGTATTGTGTTTCACATTAACATTAATACCAACAGCACCTAAATTAGATTAAATAATTTTTAAATTTAATTAAAAAAATAAAATATTACGTAAGAAATTGTCTTGACCCCCCTTCCCCCGAGTAAGAACAAATAAGGTGTCAGCTACCCCCCTCCCCCTAAACGTCTTACGTAATACATGAACGGCCCCTAAGCAACTTTTCCTTTTATTTAAAATATAATTTTGGTAGATCAAATAAGTAATTTGATACCAGCAAAGATGGCTGAGAGTTAGTCATGAGTTAAAGCTAATGATGGTAATTGAATTTTAAAGAAGAAAACTTGCCTGCATTTAATATTAAATTAGAATTAAATGCAACAAACCTTTTAATTTTATTTCTCCTTCACCTTTGCAGAAAATCTCTGGCAAATGTTTTTTTAAATTGAAAATATTGTTTTGCTTGTAATAAAGGAATTAAGTTTTGAAGTCTGTTGCATATTTTTCTAGAAAACTATTCAAAATTCCCTGACAATTAGAGATTTTTCCCGTTTTCCCTGACTCAAAAAAATTCCACGACTTTTCCAGGATTTTCAGGTCGCTGGGTACCTTGTAATATTTGGATGCACTGTTAAAATGATGGAATATTGTTGTAATTTGATATAATGCAGTTATCGCACTTCTCTGAAGTCACAATTACAATTAACAGGTTGACTGCCAAGGCTGTTCGCATAAAATTTCAAAAAAGTGCATTTTTCTCAAATTCTATATTTAAATTTTAAACTGTTATAAGCAGTTTAGAAATAAAATGTGCCAAATTGTTTAAGGGGGTTACCTACTGTGACGGATAATATTTTTCGATTTTTTTTTATTACATATTTTTATAGTTTGGGGTCTTGCAAATGTGTCCAAAAAATATTAAAGTAAAATTCATCAAATTACCAGAATTATAGCGGATTTTCTGTAATGGAGTTCATTATTAAAACTTTTTAAATCATGATTACATTTTAAAACGGAATTACTTTTTGAACTTTGTACTTTATACAAAATATACAAAAATAAATTTAACAAATATAAGTTGTAGCTGTTTGTAATTGTCTTTAGGAGTCCAAAAAACAAAAAAAATTTTTAAAAATTGTTAAAAAAGAAATGATTAAAAATCGACGTTTTAGCCACCCTTAAAATCGAATTGATTGTGAAAAAGGAGCTTAAAAGTTTTTTCTTACAAATTGAAACCCCCCATGAACATCTGGGGTTGTTAACTAATTTACTGCTATGTTTTTTATGGGTACAGTTACTATACAAGGTTTTCAACTGACACATTTCTTACACAAACAAATAATGTTAGGTACAAAATCCCTAAAATTATTTGTTTTTTTAATCTATTTTGACTAATTTATTACGCTAATTTTTATTTTAAGTTTTCAAAATAAACTGTAAATCAGTAAAACCTGACAAAATAATATGAGTTACAAAAATATGTTGGTTCTTTAATTAAAAAAAAAAGTTTTGATAGGAAAATTTCAGTGACTTTTAAACTTCTAAAAAATACACTTCTTTTTGTAAATAAAGACGGGATAAAAACCGAGGTATTCGTACATATTATATTATGTAAAAATCGGCGAGAAGGCCAAAATTTACGCATATAAGAGACACGGCGACCGCATCATACTGTCTAATCACCGAGCGTCTTACTATTCTAAAGAGGCGAGAACTGCCACAAAAGAAGAAATAAGTGCCGAATTTCACTTCTTCGAAGCCGAAGAATGTATTCTGTATGGCTCTAGTTAACGCGATTAAGGGTAGGTTACGAATATCAACCACTATCCACCTCATTTCAGCAATAAAAAGTTTAAAACGATTTATCTCAAAACTACATTTCTCAAGTTGGGCGCACATTTTCCAAACAAACTATTTGGCGGATTAACTTGATTTTTTTTTAAGCATTTAGAATATATATCAGGCTCCAGTCGGAACCTAAAATATCCAAAATATATTTAAAATTACCATTTTGCAGGCCGTGAAAAGTAAATATTTTGTTGTAAAAATCGAAGTTTTTTTTTTAAATCCTCGCCATTTTGTCATTTTTTGTTTAAATTAAATTTTCGAGGTTACAACTGGAGCCACATTCATATAGAACAAGAATTTAAAAAATTCATTTATTTCAGATAACCGGATCGGTCGGAAACGATGCGCCCGATTGGCGCGTCATTTCGAAACATGAGTTACGCGTCGATCTGTACCTTGTACAATTTTCAATAAAAAGCTTTACAAAAATTTTAGGTGTTAGTTTAAATGTGAATAAATAAATAAGTATCCTAAATTTTAGCTCAATAGCTGTAACAGTTTTCTCAAATTTAATTCCTAAAAATCAGCTTGAAAACGACTGTTCCCCCTTAAGTTTTGAAGTCTGTTGCATATTTTTCTAGAAAATTATTCAAAATTCCCGACAATTCGAGATTTTTCCCGTTTTCCCTGACTTTTGCAGGTCGCTGGGTACCCTGTAATATTTGGATGCACTGTTAAAATGATGGAATATTGTTGTAATTGACAGAAAAAAGTGAATATAGGCGAGAGTGCGTAATAGTTCGAGTTTTCTAGAGCGAAATTGAGTGATTGGAAAATTGAGAATTATCTGGATAAATCAGACCTTTTTAACAGGAGTGCTGGTATTCTCTGTGAACAGTGAGTCAGGTCTGAAAACTTGAAGAGAAGGCGAAAAATTCTGGAAGGTTAGTTTCACATTGATAACAAGTTTATTATAGATCGACCGTATTAATAAAGTACGAGTGAACTGAAGTTGGTTGTAAACAAACATTATAGTCCTTCCGCAACAATAAAGTTTTGGGAAACTTATTGGAGCAGAAAACCACACTGCATCCTTCCGAGGGGTTGACCCGAGGATCCGTGTGAGGCGGGCGAGTGAGTCGTAAATTTATATGAGCGGAGAACCAAAGAGACGTTATAGAGAAGAGGAGGGAAGAGAGGAGGAAGAGGAATTAATTTTCGGAAGAAATAAGAAAACAATTAGGTCTCCGGAACAAAAACGAAATAAAAAACAGGGAATTCCTACAATGGAAATGAACGAAGTGAGAGAAATGTTTAAAGACATGATGCAGGAGTTTAGCAAAAATTCAGCCGAGCTTAAACAGGAAATGCAAGAACTAAAAGAGGCGTTTCAAAACAAGGAGAAAAATTGGGAGAAGGAAAAAAACGAAATGAAGGCAAGAATAGAGAAACTGGAGGAAAAAATAGAAAACGACGAGAAAGCTAAGAGAAGAAACAATATAGTAGTTAAGGGGGCTGTTTTCTCTAATGACAGATTGTTACAAAAGCTGGAAACCTTCCTAGAGATGGAACTACAGGTGAAATCTAAAATAGTAAAGGCATACAAGCTTGGAAGAAGTGAAAACAATGTTGTTTTGGTGGAAGTGGAATCATGGCTTAAGAAAAAAGAAATATTGAATAACAAATCAAGATTGGGAAGTAAGAAAATATATATAGATAATGATCTGACGGTGGAAGAAAGGAATATCCAAGGAAAATTGAGAGAAATAGCCAAGAAACAAAGAGAAGAGGGTAAGAATGTGAAAGTGAAGTACCAAAAACTTGTAGTTAATGGAAAGGAATGGACCTGGAATAAATGGCAACAAATACTGGAACGGAAGGAGGAAGATAATGATAATGCAAAAAACTAGTAAAACAAGAAGAACCGGACGGAAAAGCGAAGACGACTTTAATGGCAATGAAAACTGAACAACGAGATATGGCGACACGACGGAAAGATAAAGATGAAAATAGGGTGAATTCGAGAAAAAGGAAGAGGAGAGAGGCAAGTGGTTGGAAGATAGGAACATGGAATGTAAGGACGATGCTAAAGAGTGGTAAAGCTGCAGAAATTGGTCGAGAACTTGCAAGATATAAAATCAATGTGGCCGCTGTACAAGAAATTAGATGGGGAGGGAAAGGAGAGGTTGATACTAACGAATACGTATGCTTGTACTCCGAGGAAGAGAAGCAGGGAAGGAATGGGGTGGGATATTTTGTGCAAAAAAACCGGTAAATGTAAGCCTGATAAATGTATACGCACCAACAGAAGAAAAAACCGACAACGAGAAGGATACTTTCTACAACGAATTAGAAGCACTTGCAGAAAAGGTGCCCAAAAGAGACATGCTGGTTGTGATGGGGGATGCAAATGCTCAGATTGGAAAAGAGGATTATTTGACCGATGTGGCGGGAAGATTTACGATGCATGACGTAACAAACGATATAAGGCATTGCATAAGATTACATGGATGAGACCAAGGTCAAATGGCGAGGATGGAAATCAAATAGACCACATATGCGTATCACGGAAAAGTGCGGCGACAATAAGCGATGTGCGAACGTATCGAGGGGCAAATGCGGATTCAGACCACTTTTTGGTGGTGGCAAAGGTTGTGCAAAAAATGATGAGAGAAGAATAAAACTAGCAATAGAAAAGTTCGGTAATTTTGAAGTTAAAGAAGAATATGTTCAGGAAACGAATAGAATAATTGACAGCGTGGAAAAGGAAGATAATATAAATAAAGAATGGGAAAATATCAGAAAGGTCGTGCAGGAAAGTACGAAGAAAATAGTAAGACATAGAAGAAGGAAGATAAACAAGAGGTGGTTCGACGAAGAATGTGAAGAGTTGATAGACGACAAAAGAGAAGCTAGAATAAAATGGTTGAAGACGAACAAAGTAAAAGATATGAAGATATATAACGAAAAAAGAAAGGCAGCATATAAAGTATGCAAAAAGAAAAAGAATCAATGGTTGAATGATTTGATGAGGGGAAATAGATGACGCCAACAAGACAAATAATTCAAGGACGCTCTATATGAAAATTAAACAACAAAAAAACAAAAGTACTTAGAAGACTAGAACTATGAAGGATGAGAAAGGACAAGTTGGCAGTTCCGAAGATGAATTGAAAGAAATATGGAGAAGATACTTTGAGAACCTTTTAAATGGAGGTGAAGAACAAGATGACAAACAAGAAACCATAAGAGCAGGAACCGAAGGGAAAATTGTAACAGTTAGTGAATAGGCTGAAAAATGGTAAGGCGCCTGGAAGAGATGAAGTACATGCAGAAATGATAAAAAAATTCAGGAGAAAGAGTACACCAGACTTCACGAATTGTTACTAGAGATATGGAGAGAGGAGAAGATGCCGGATGAATGGAGAATTGGATGCATAGTACCGATACACAAGAAGGGAAACTTGGAGGAGTGTGGTAATTATAGGGGAATAACCCTGCTCCAAGTAAGTTATAAGATATTGTCCACACTCATTCATGAGAGATTGAAGGAAGAGTCAGAAAGTATTTTAGGAGATTACCAACACGGATTCAGAACGGGGAGATCAACAGTGGATGCAATAGAATACACATTATGAAACAAATCACAGATAAAGCATATGAACATGATATAGAATTGCATCTGCTGTTTGTGGATTTTAAACAAGCGTTTGACACCGTAATAAGAGAGAAGCTGTATGAAACAATGCACAGACTGAACATACCAGCAAAGCTAATATGGCTGATACATATGACAATGAGAAGATCAAGTGCCACAGTAAAGTTTGGTGGGAATGAGACAAAAATATTTGAAATTGGGAGTGGAGTGAGACAGGGTGACGCGCTGTCGGCTACGTTGTTCAACTTGGTAATAGAAGACATCATAAGAGAATCGAATTGTGAAGGAACGATAACAACAAGAGAAGTGCAGGTGATGGCATACGCGGATGATTTGGTTATTATTGCCAGATCAAAAAGAAAAGTGATCCAAGTATTCCAAGATATAGCAACTCAAGCAGCAAACAAAGGGCTGAAGGTGAACATAGACAAGACAAAGTATATGAAATTTAAGAAAAAAGACAGCACAAGACAAAGAATCGATTTAAGAATTGATAATCACATATTTGAAGAGATAGAGAAGTTTAAGTACCTAGGTGTAGAAATAAATAAGACCAATGATAGAAGGGAAGAGATAAAAGAAAAAATTCAAATGGGATGGAAAGCTTATCATGCAAATAAAAACATGTTAATGAGCAGAAGCATATCCAGACACACAAAGATGAGGATCTACAAGACGCTTATAAGACCGGCAATCACATATGCAGCAGAGGTACTCAACATGACAAAGAGAGAGGAGGAAAAGTTAAAAGTTTTCGAGAGGAAGGTGATGAGAATGATTCTGGGTCCTAAAAAAATCGACGAAAATGAGTACAGACAAAGAAAAAACAATGAGATACTGGTTGAAATGGGCAACGAGGATGTTGTTAAGTGCATAAAGGCGAAAAGAATTAGATGGCTGGGGCACGTGATGAGAAGACAAAGAAACAGCACGATAAGGCAAATCACTGAATGGAAACCAAGTGAAGAGAGAAATAGAGGAAGAATAAGGGCGAGATGGCAGGATGAAGTGACGGATGACCTTGGAGCAGTGGGCGTGGAGAACTGGAGGATAAAATGTCAAGACAGGAAGATATGGAGAAAAATAGTAGAGGAGGCCAAAACAGATGCAAGGCTTTAGTTACTGAGGAAGAAGATGATGAGGAGTGATCCACCTCAAGAAAACGATCTTAAAGACTTCTGCAAGAAGTAGGCATATTCCACAAGGAATGAACGCCATTTATTATTACTATTATTATTGTTGTTGTAATTTGATACAATGCAGTTATCGCACTTTTCTGAAGTCACAATTACAACTAACAGGTTGACTGCCAAAGCTGTCATAAAATTTCAAAAAAGTGCATATTTCTCAAATTCTATATTTAACCCTTTCGCCGATTTTACCAAATTTTGGGGGTCCAAAATATTTATGCTTAAAGGCATTCAAAATGTTGGGTCAAGATGTTATTTTATTCTTAAATTTGGTAAGTTTATGGATTTATTTAGAATCAAGAAAAATAAATTTATGATTTCGAAATTTTAATATTAAAAAAATAATCATTATTTAAAAATTTTTAAAAGAGAAAATAAATTGATAAATCTTTAATTACGAGGACCATTGTGATATTCTTCGAAGAAAATTATATCTTATATCTAAAAATTTATGTGATTGTTATTGACAAATATTTTGCATTTCTTTCTTCATTTTTTACCCACAAATTTGTGGGGTTCTGAAAATATTTTCTTCATCCCCCTGTGTTAATGATTTGCCATCATAACAATAAACAAACACAGGGTGCAGGCACATTGAAAGGCAAGCCTAGCAAGCTACCTGAGATGTAATAAAAATCAAAATGCTCCTAGAACTAATACATAAATTAGTAAAAGGACAGGTTGTAGGCCTATATTAAGAAGAAGACTTCTTAATAAGAGTAGAAGAAGAAAATTTAATAAAAAGTTAGAATTTTTTTGTGGTAACATTTTTTAAAACTTGTTTTGACCTTCAAGAATGCTTTAACAAATGGTAAGTTGACACCGCTGTTGTCTTTTTAAATAATTGAATTACATAGAAATGATTGCAATTTTATTAGGTGCCAGAGTTTTGGAAAAATAGTTGGATTCCATCAATTCTTTTCATGTCACGCCTACAGTATTGAAGATAAATACATGCTACTGTGAAGTTTTTGTAGGAGATTTAATTTTCTACAATACATACATTATTTCTTACAGTTATTGCAGAGTTTTGAGTGAAAAGTTGAGACTTACTGTTTTCAGCATAAAATTAGAATATTCAATTGGAAAGAAATTAATACCTTTAAATTAAATATTATAAAAAAATTAAATAAATAAAAAAATTTAAAAAACAACTTCATTATCAAATTATAAAAAAAATTGCAATTTCTTTTAATTCCCTGGTAGCCATAACCAAATTGGGTAAAATTGTTCAAGATTTCCAAATTTCTCAAAAAAAGTTAATAATAAAATTTTCATACCTGCAAAACCTTTTTTGTTTCGGTAACAATTATATCCTCAACTTCGGTAGTTAACACCGACTTATCCAAACCTTTGACTTTCAAGACGAGAAATTTGATGCACTTATCGCGCACCAAACCTTCCACTGTGTTAATTTGTTTAAAAATTGACTTCAACGCCAAAATCGGATTCGACTTCAGAATCTGTAAAAGGGAATTACTTGCGATGTTGTATTCTTGGGGATCCTCCAATTGGAGCAATTGAGCCAAAATGTCAGTTATCCTCATCACATAATCTTTGCCATCTTTACAGTATATCGGTAGAGTTTTCATAGCCGCAATGCGAATCTAAAACCGAACGAAAATTAGCAACCATGTGAAGAAAAAAATCTGTAAATGTAATTACCGAAGCGTCTTCATCTTCACAAACGTCAAAAATTGCTTCGATGGCATCACTCTGGATTTCGGGGAAGTGTTTAAAAAATTTGGATATAATTTGTGTCGCCAATTTTTTTTCCTTAACCCCACCTTTTGTGCTCTCGATCGCTTCGCGGTATTCTGCCGAATGCTGAAAACAGTTTTATGTTATGAAATTGAAAATTTTACTGAAATGAAGTAAAAACCTGGGCGATGTTATCCTTGGCGTCAGACAACACATTGTAGTTGTCGTATAATTTGTCGAAAGTTACCAGTCCCATTTTGCCTGATTGAAATATTGTACGGTTCTAAATCCTAATAATTCGCTTAATTCGGCATTAACGCATCACTAAAACTTCTATTTGATTTTTAATAAACTATTTTCACTAAAGCGGTTAGCTTTTGCTATTTACCACACAGACACGATACTAATACCAACTTCGAAACAAAAAAATTACTAAAATATACAGAATGTTTCAACAATATTTTGCGTATATTGACGAATGTAATAGGGATTATTGGCAATTTATATTAAGAAAACGCCACCACGCGAGAGAATTGCAAATTAGTAAATGACGTATTCAATGAAAATAAAAATTCCTTCTTCAGACTCAAAACATAGCAAAATCAACTAATTAACAAAACATATTACAATAAATTTAAGACCATACTGAAATGTTTGCAAAGTTTCACCAGAATACGACTTTGAATTTCAAAATATACGTCTAAACACAGCCATGTTGTTCTTGTTGGTGGCGCCACCAACGGTAATGTAAATCGCCAATATTATCGAATAGGTTTTTTTTATGCTTGTTTTATTTTTAAAAATTAGAATTATTTGTACAATCTCCAAATAGACCAGGCGTCAAGTTTTTTGAGTACAACTCAGGGTCGAACGCAGGATTTCTTTTCAGAGGGTGATTTCGTTACGAGCGTCTGGGGATTCCAAAGGGGCAACGCAACGAACACAGCTGTCATTGCACGCGCAAGCGCGGTAATTTCAAATTGTATCTTTAAAGTGGATCGGCTTATGAACCGAATTTCATGTATCAAGATAGATATTAGATCAACGAAAATTTATTCCAAGATAAAGTGCTCACTCGTTACATCTGCGGATTCTCGAAAACGCTAAAAGCACTCTTTGATTGATAAGAAAAACTTCAAATAAAATTGCATTTACGTGAAGGTATTAATGTACAATGTCAAAAATCATTTTATTTTCGAAATTTAATTAAACATTAGGCTTCTTGCTATACTTTGTATAGAAGCCTAAAAAAGGATTTTGGAGAAAAAGACGAATTTTTATTTATAATTTAATATACAATGTCTTGTATTTATAAATTTATTAAATAAAAAATACAAGAGGAAGTTAATACGCGGAAACTTTATTAAAATAGAGGAATCCTCCGAAGTCAACTTGATTGAAAATGAATTGAGAATTACTTCAAAGCTTTGTTTTGCTTTGACCAAATAAATCATTTCTAGCCCCAATTCCTGTCGTTCAGTTTCAGAAGGATTTATCAAACGTTGTTTACAATTTCTGGTGCCTTTTGTAGAAGCAAACCTTTGTTGACATTTTATTCTTTTATTAGCAGGTTCTAATAATTAGAGGTTAGGTGTATAGGGAACTAGTGACAAGCAACACGGCACCTAGCGGAAATTTTGGCGAACTAAGTTAAATGAGTAGTATCGTTTATTTCGCGTATGTTGTAGTGGTGATTTTAAAAGTTTTCGGCGATTAACAAAATTTTCTAATAATATACTTCGATATGAGCGCTAATCAATATTGTTCAGTGCCTCAATGTTCATCTTGGGCAAAGAAAAATCCGGAGTTAAGTTTTCATTTATTCCCCACGGCTGAAAAACACAAGACCCTCGTGGTCTTTCCAATCTTCGTGCAGAAGATTGGATGCACAATGCTACAATATTTATTTTGTTCTGCTTCGCTTCTATTAATGTTTTACCACATAGAACAACGTGCCCTGCGTTTAAAACTGCTTCGCCTTCATAAACACATCTAGATGTTTCAGACCCCTCTAAATATTTGATATAGTCAAGAAGACTTAATCTTAATTGGTAAGATTCTGACATATATCTGCAAATTTTAAAAATTAAACATAAAACCCCACGTCGAAAATAAGCGATCTAAAACTCACCTAACCGTATATATTATTTAACTGCAGGAAGATGAACTACTAAACAACACTAACCGTAATTTGTCTTAAACAAAATAACAAGTTCGCTTTAAAAAATGAATGAAAAACTCGTAAAATACAACAGAACACAAGCACCGCTGTCACGCGAATGTGTTTTAACTTAGTTCACATTTTTACCCAGCGGCACTGCGATCTTAATCTCATATCCCTATAGTGTATTTTGTTTTAATACTTGTCAAATTTGAAAAAATATAGTTGGGTTTCGTACATTTCCGACTAGATTCGTTGCGTTGCCCCTTTGGAATCTGCAAACGCTCGTGATTTTGTTGAGCCATCCATTTTATTTTTCAAGGTAAAACAAATGAAAAGTTGCTTTTGTCGACTTTTCTATTGTTTTCATTCTACTGTTAGGCCAGTCGAAGGATTTATAAAACCTTTAACGATTATGAATTCGCAACTTCAAAAAAATATATAATTTCAAATAAGAATGGAGGCTTCTCCAAATTTATGTGCAGAAATGGCAGAACCATGCTTTGTTCTTATTGGTACTTGCTTAGCTACGTTCTGATTGGTGTGTTGATTCCTCGCTTTACGCACGCGGAAATCTATTTGAATTTATAATACAAGAAGTGGTTTGTAATTAATAACAGTTATGTAGTTTGAATGAAAGAAATTACTGGCGCATCAAATCATACTTTGGCTTACAGCGGCGCGGCGTGGTTATTTTTGGGATTGTCAAATAAACATTTATCTAAATTCTTGCTTGTTGAATTCCAATTTTTATTACAGCTTCACTCATTATGAATCTCGTGAGTGGTCACTGTCACATCCGAGTTTTCGTCTCAAAGTTCCTTCATGTTATTAATCTTCGGTTAGCGAGGGCTTGTTTATCTGTTTAACCCCCCCCCCCCTGGTTGTAATTTTTTTCGATCGATCAATATCGTTAACTTTTTGATCTAAAAGATTCTTTTCGTGCTTTTCGAACATTTCATCGTTTAACATCACTAAACTATAATCGAAAAAATCACGATGGAAGTTACAGAATACGGGGGTTAATGTGGATTATTGGATTAATTTCTTGGAATTGGTAATGATGAATTTACTATGTTAGCAAATTAAAATTCTTCTGAGTGTGTTCCTTTCTGCTACTGATTTTTTTTATAAAAGTAGTTCGAATTCAAATTCATCTTGTACCTAATCCAATTGAAGGTTACAAAATTGATAGGACGGCTGAATTTTAGAGGGTTCCCCACAAAGCCCCGAACCGTGAAAATCCACCAAAATTTCCCTGTACGCCACTAGGTAAAAGGGTGTGTGTTTTTGTATCTCAGCTGCTATTGGTCTGATTTTCATTATTTTTTTTTGAAATGTTCGGAAAAATATTTGGAAAAACTTTTGCCTAAAACTTTGTTCATAACTATTCAACGAAAAGTGCTACAAGCCAAAAAGCAGCGTTTTTTAGGGGGTGAGTTTTTCAATATTTACTATATGATTTTTTATGATAGTTGTGAGAGAAATGTTAAATAGTACATTATGCACCAAGGTAGCAAAGTGACACTTTTTTGGCCCGAGGGTAAAGGATTGTTTACACGAGGCGCCAGCCGAGTGAAACAATTACCCATGGGCCAAAAGTCACTTTACTACCGTCGTGCATATACTGTTTTTTGCCATTCCGAGAGGTAAAGTAGGAACTTCGCCAGTTTAGAAACTTAAAGCAAAAATTTAACGCTTTTTTTTTATAATACCTACACGTGGTCGATAAATCGCAAAATAGCACTAGTAATATTACCAACTATACTACTAAAAATTACTAAGAAATAGCAGTTGGCACCCCTGATTCTACCAATGCCATTGATTCCAATGCTTCATTTCATTTAAATTTGTGCCTTTGAAAGAGCAACACGTACCATGAGCGAGAACGTAGAAATTGCCGAAGCAGCGAAGATGGCGTTGGTGGAACTGTTGCCGGCAAAATCAAGAAAAGTTTACCAAAAACAGTACGACGCTTTTGTGCAGTGGTGCCAGAATAAAGAATTGTCAGATTATTTTAGTGAAGACGTGTTTTTGGCATTTTTTTACGAGAAGGCTAAAACGTTGAAGTCATCGACCTTGTGGTCGCACTATTCCATGGTTAAGGCCGTTACTAAACTAAAGTCACCAGTCATCTGGTGACTTTATTTCCCGCTCACCCCCCTATTTTTTAACTTTACTCCCGCTCACCCCCCTATTTTTGAACTTTACTCCCGCAGGGTAAAAAAGTGCCCCTTTACGCCCGCAAACCGGGGTAAAAAGTGAGTACTTTACCCCCGGAATGGCAAAAACTAATGTTTGTAGCCTGATTTTTTTTATAAAAGTAGTTCGAATTCATATCCATTTATCCATCTTGTAATGCAGTTGAAAGTTACAAAATTGATAGGACAGCTGAATTTTTGAGGACAGTTAGAGGGTCCCCCACGAAGCCCCGAACCGTGAAAATTCACCAAAATTTCCATTTCCAAAATTTCGGAAAAACATTTGGAACAACTTTTGCCTAAATTTTTTTCATAACTATTCAACGAAAAGTGCTACAAGCCAAAAAGCGGCGTTTTTAGGGGGTTTTTATTAAGTTATGAACATTATAAATTGTAAGTTAATGTGCGCATGCGATTATATACACAAGCTAGTCGTAAAGTAGATAGAGAACCAATAATTAGTACATAAGTTGTATACAATGTAATCTTAATCAATATATCTTATCCATAATAGTTCTCTTTGAGTTTACCACTGCATCTAATTAACACAATAGCTTTGTTTTTCAATATTTACTAAATGATTTTCTATGATAGTTATGATAAAAATGTTAAAACTAAAGTTGTAGCGCCTACGATTCCCCAAAATCGCGAAATTACCCTTAAAGGGGATATTTTATAAACGGGGCTGACTCAGCGCCCTCTGGGGCGAGTAATTTTAGCGACTCGAAAAATTTTGTTATATAAAAGTTGTAAGCTGAGCCGAGACGGTCGTCAGCTAAAGCAGTTAAGTGCGTTGCTGCTAAAGCTGAATGCCTGGTTCGACTCCGGGCTCAATAAAACTTTATTCTGACCATCTCCCCTCGGAAGGCAATGGCAAACCACCGAGGTGTAATCTGCCTGGAACAGCCTCTCTGGAAATGAAGTGTATACACTTCCCGCGGTTCGGAGCCCGCGTTAAGCAGTAGGTCCCCTATGTGTGTGATAATACTTCAAACGCACAACACATACATAGGAGAGAGGTCGCCAACGTCCGGGAGACCGGATATGGCACTTGAAGAAGAAGAGCCGTAGCAAGGGTGAGGCGACTGAAGCTTTTGCCTCAGGCGCCATCGCAATGGGGGCGCTAAACCTTGACAAAACCCAATAAATAATAATTTAAAATTTTCAAAAAGATAACAATCTTTTGGAGGGCACATATATTCAAATTTGACTGAATTCTAAAATTTGACCACGTTTTTATTTGCAACATCGCCTAAGATTCCCTGCTAGCCTTTTCCCAAAATGCGGATTTTAATTCTCTGCAGTAGTTTTTCATCTATAACTCGCTTACTTTCATTTTTAGTGAAAATTATCATCAAATCAAAATTGAAGAGTACAAAATTCTCCATAAAATAGATTAACAAAATTTAACTACTTCATACAAAGTATTTATGAAATAAAATTTACTTCAGATTTGAAGTAAATTCTAAAACCTCGTCTTGTAGGGAATTTTCTCCTTTTCAATTTTGGTGCAATGACTAGGGGTAGACAGGGGATTTTAGGAAAGTTGATTCCAACCCCCGCGTTCCTCTACATTTCCCTTTAACTGACTGGGTAACCGGCAAAAATACCACATTATCATCGAGACAATTATTAAAAAATATCTAAAAAGAAAAGGAAAATTCCTATCGATAAAAATAATCTTCATATTCAGGGAGGGGGTTGCATTATGTTACCATGGAAACGGCGATTCTGACATACTATGCGTATTTTATAGAAGATCTTCAGAAGTCCCTAACGATAAAAATCGATATCACATGACCGGTACACTTGCAGAACCATCAACATTTATTATTTTTCGTTGAATCTTTTGCAATTTTCGTTTGTAATCCGGAAGGGGGGGGGACAGCAGGCGATATTAATACCGAGGGACGTAAAAGTGAAAGATTTTCTTTCGCAATAAATTAAGTGTACCCTGGGGGGTATGGAATACCCCATGGTCCTAAATGAGTTCCTGATAAGCATCCATTTGTTTGCATTACTCTAAGTTAGCGCCGTGAAATGATAAGAATCTTTTGGGAGGGGGGCGCATATATTCAAATTTGCCTCAGGCGCTAGAAGAGCTTGCTACAGCGCTGGTTGTAAGGAATCGTAGGTGCTACAACTTTAGTTTGAACATTTTTCTCATAACTATCACAGAAAAGCAGATAGAAAATGTTGAAAAACTCACGCCCTAAAACTCCGCTTTTTGGCTTGTAGCACTTTTCCTTAAATAATTATGAAAAACAATTTTAGACGGAAGTCGTTCCTATTGTTTTTCGGAATATATTTAAAAAAATTAAAATCACAGCAATAGCAGCTGAGATACGTCCTATGTAAACAACAATTTTATCACCAATATGATCCATATAATAAGATTTCTGTTAAATCAATTCTAAGGCCTAAAAACAGCAAATTTCTAAGACTGCTCCAAGAAGTCACATTTTACAAAGTCAAATATACAAATGAAAGGTCTAAAAATTGATTGTACATCATCATGAAAATTATTCTTTGAAGTTAAAATTCCATTCTGAATGGGCGAAAAAAATTACTGATGTAACATCAAAAACACGACAAAATCGATGATTTCAAATGACAGCGCGTACATGTTAAATAACCGACTTTTGATAAATGTCGTTTCAACTAATATTGTTGATAATTTAACGCTCTGTAAAAAATATGCAGTTTTTAGTTTTTGAAATATCTGAGAAAGAACAAATAGTCCAGGCAAGGAAGGTTTTTAGTTTGCAAAAATTCCGGGCAAGCTGAATTTTGGCAGAGATGTACGTTGGAGTGTTCTAATGAACCCCGCAAAAGTCCCATAAAATCCCACGCCGGCGTCCCCAACAATCGGGGGTTTTAGCTCCACCAACGCGATGTTTTGCCGATAACTCGCTTATTTATGCTTGTATGAAAAATTATGATCAGACCATAATTGAAGAGCATAAAATTCTATATATAATAGTTTTTTTCATATTTTTCCATGGCACACTAATACTTAAATTATTGACGAAAACACGACCCACCCTTGAAATGGCACAATATTGATTCGTTGCAGGGAGAGAAATGTTTTCGGGCACGGGAAATGCTTTTAATAATAAATTAATTGAAATTGTGACCAAGGTTGGAAAATGAAGAGAAAAATACATTTTTTCAAAATTTGCTCAAGTTCTAATATCTTCCAAATAACGAAACCGAAATTTTGGTTTGAGCTTACAGAAGATCCGGGCAAGCTGAAATTTGGCAAAGATGTATATTGAAGTGTTCTAATAAACCCCCAAAATGTCTCATAAAAATCCCAAGCCGGCGTTCCCGCAAATGAGGATTTTAGCCCCCTAAGTGCGGTGTTTCGCTTATAGCTCACGTATTTTTACTTTTACGAAAAATTACCATAAAGTAATACAACAACTGTTTTACTGTTTATTTACAACTCTTAATCCAGCCAAGGAAGGTTTTTAGTTTGCAAAAAATCCGGGCAAGCTGAATTTTGGGAGAAATGTTCATTGGAGTGTTCTAATGAACCCCGCAAAAGTCCCATAAAATCCCACGCCGGCGTCCCCCACAATCGGGGGTTTTAGCTCCCCCAACGCGATTTTTTTGCCGATAACTCGCTTATTTATGCTTGTATGAAAAATTATGATCAGACCATAATTGAACAGCACAAAATTCTCTATAAAATAGTTTTTTTTCATATTTTTCCATGGCACACTAATACTTAAATTATTGACCGAAAACACGACCCACCCTTGAAATGGCACAATATTGATTCTTTGCAGGAAGAGAAATGTTTTCGGGCACGGGAAATGCTTTTAATAATAAATTAATTGAAATTGTGGCCAAGGTTGGAAAATGAAGAGAAAAATAGATTTTTTCAAAATTTGCCCAAGTTCTAATATCTTCCAAATAACGAAACCGAAATTTTGGTTTGAGCTTACAGAAGGTCCGCGCAAGCTGAAATTTGGCAAAGATGTATATTGAAGTGTTCTAATAAACCCCTAAAATGTCTCATAAAAATCCCAAGCCGGCGTTCCTGCAAATGAGGATTTTAGCCCCCTAAGTGCGGTGTTTCGCCTATAGCTCACGTATTTTTACTTTTATGAAAAATTACCATAAAGTAATACTATTTAAAAAAAAACTATTTTATAGAGAATTTTATGCTCTTCAATTATGGTCTGACCATAATTTTTCATACAAGCATAAATAAGCGAGTTATCGGCAAAAAATCGCGGTGGGGGAGCTAAAACCGCCGATTGTGGGGGACGCCGGCGTGGAATTTTATGGGACTTTTGCAGGGTTCATTAGAACATTCCAATGTACATCTCTGCTAAAATTCAGCTTGCCCAGATTTTTTGCCAATTTTTCGGCTTCGTTGTCTGGACTATAAACAGAATTTTTTAAACTGCCAACAACAGCGCCATTTGGATATGCTAGGAATAAAACAATTGGATGTCTCGTCAAGCTCGCTTACTGGTCAAACGTCACAATGCATTGCAAAAAGACCATTCAAACTTTCTTCTTAAATCTTTTTAATCATTATATACTATTAAATAAATAAATAACTTACGACATATTATCGACAACTTTACACATAATTCTATCTAATATAAAACAAGGATCAGCATTTGCACCATCTTGCTCTGACCCATCCTGACTATTCAACAAATTACTATCAATTGTGAGTTTCGAGTCAACTTCCATTTGTTCGGGCAAATTTTGCAAAGCTTGCTGTAAAATCTCTTGTACTTTATCCAAATGCTTTTGAAATCTACTAGCCGTTTCATTTCTCTGCCTCTTCTGTAAATCCATCATGACGCGCAACGTCTCCCTAGCCTGGTGAGGTCTAAATTCGTTCAGCAAATGATGAATGTGAATAAAAAGTAAACTTAAATCTTCCACCTTTTCTGTACGTTTAGGCGAGTCGGGGCAGTGCACCAAAAGGTCCAGCAAGTCGAGGAAATTGGCCAAAAGCGACTGGTTTAACTTTTTTAATTCGCGACGTCTGTCGAAATGATTCGGGTATAACCTTTTGATTCCCTAAAAAAAAAGATCATTTTAGACTTATCGACTTAAAAAACGGAAAGTCTTCAATTTACTTGGCTCTCGAGAGGTCTGATGATGGTTTCTTCTGTGTTGAAAGCGTTACCGAACATATGATATTGGTCGTGAATAGGAGGCGGCGGCCGAGGGGCTCTGCCCCTTCGTATCACATCGTCGGTGTATTGATTGATGTACTGCATAGGCGGTAAAGGTAACGAACTCACTTGGATCGGTTCGGTATTTGTTGCCATTTTTGTCTTAATAATAGAGAATTCTCACGAAATAAACCACAAACCACAATATTTACAAACTTTTCGATCTGTCAAACTAAACGGGGTAAAATTTGACAGTGGAAACAAATATGCCTAACAGATGGCTCTCTTCAAATGTAAATTATTTATAATATAGGTTTTTATAATATTTTAATCGATTAAATTATTCAACGGTGCGAATATAATAAAATGACGATTTTTGCTATATAAAATTTTATGTTATTGTAACATTTAATTAAAAAGATTTTTTTGAAGTAATATTTGAATTTAGTACCACCTTTAGTTGGCAACATTGACAGTTGGTGGTACCATTCTTTTCCGTACGTGTTTTGTTGAAGGAAGTTCCATACCTACACAGTAACGTAAGTTTTTGAGTTATCTTTAAGCAATTTAGTCATCCGTTGTGTTTATCGCGAGTTTTTCAAGTAAGTTTTACTTTACGATCGCTTTGGCAATTTTTGGCCGTAATATTTTTGATTAGGGTGATGATATAACCCTATTTTGTCAATGTGTTCGCGGTGCTGTGAAGAGAATTAATTTTGACTATTTTTTTTGCAGAATGTTGATGCCCAAAAAGAATAGAGTTTCGATTTACGAATACCTTTTTAAGGAGGGAGTTATGGTGGCAAAGAAAGACTTCCATGCCCCTAAACATCCCGAATTGGAAACCATTCCAAACTTGCATGTTATTAAGGCCATGCAATCCTTAAAATCGCGTGGTTACGTTAAGGAACAATTCGCATGGAGGCATTTCTATTGGTGAGTTGTTTGCACCGTTAGTGAGGTTAGATTTTAATTTTTGATCGTTTAGGTACCTTACGAACGAAGGTATCGAATATTTACGTACCTTCTTGCATTTACCACCTGAAATTGTCCCATCAACCCTTAAGAGACAAATGCGAGTCACCGAAGGTGCACGTCCACGACCAGCTAACATTTCTCAAAGGGAATCTTCGAAACCCAGCGAAGATCGTGCTGGATACAGAAGAACTGGTGGACCTGGTGCTGATAAGAAGGCCGAAGTTGGTGCCGGTACAGCTGAGATGGAATTCGTAAGTTGGCGGTTTTGTATTTGCGTTCTGGTTTTAATTTGATTTTTTTTTTGCAGAGAGGAGGTTTTGGCAGAGGTAGGAGCGGACCCCCACAGTAATTTAATGTACATTATTTTTAAATAAAAATAAACCAGCAAGTTTGTATTTGTTTATACATTTTGTTATTTTTTTTAAATTAAATTTGGGCATTCTCTGTGACGATTTTGCTGTATTATAAGCTGGTAAATTGTTTCAATTAAAACGACTAGGAATAAAACGGTGGTTAGTTGAAAAAGGAGAAATTCTAACTTTCAATTAGGTTTTTTAAAATTAATACAGCATTTTCACAGAAATTTGGTTAGTTGTTTTAAAGTAAAGACGGTAGCACAGGAACCGAGTTTCTACCCGTGGAAACTTCCCCCATTTTTTTCACGTTTTTTTCCCCTTTTTCACAAAAATACAGCTGCGTTACTCCTTCATATGGCACACCTCGCCAAATCATTACTATTGTTGGATAATGGCCATTTTTCACCCCCGAAATTTTTTTAGGGGCTTCATTAGAGCTGTAAGCCTACACAGGATCATTTTTCTTCGACTGAAAATTTTTTCGTCAGTAAACAAAATATTTTTGTGATCTTCATACGCGTGCCGGTCCAGGAGTCGTTTTGTTCTTGTCTAATATTTTTTTGAGCAATTGTAAGACGATGTATTGTAATCCTACGATAAACCCCTTTTAACACGTGAGAAATGGTTCTTTTCGAAATTTGAATTTCCTAGCCATAATTTTTTGTTCCCTCGGGGGATTTCTTCTCATTCGCTCGCGAACTGTTTTAATAACTCCTAGAATTCTTAGAGTTTGTGGTCGACCACTTTTTTTTCGGTTTAAACTTTCAGTACTGAAAAATTTAGTGTAATGTAAAACAGCTGTTATAAAGCAGTTTAAATCCCAGAATTGCATAAACACTTAAAAAAGTTGCGTATAATTTTGTTTTCAATGCCCCCCCCCGGTTTAGCCCCCTCTTTGGATCAAGCCTAGATCCTCCACTGCCTCCAATTAGTTTTCCCACCTGGAATTGCCTTTATTTGAGTTTCTATAAGTGGAATTCATTTCCCTTCGCAAAAATAACGCGGGCCAAAAAGTTATAACAATGTTTAATCTTTTGCAATTTTCGTTTGTAATCCGGTGAAAGTTTTTCTTTCGTAATAAATTAAGTGTACCTGGGGGGTATGGAATACCAGCCTAAATGAGTTCCTGATAAGCATTCATTTGTTTTCATTACTCTAAGCCAATTCCGTAGCAAGGGTGATTGCAATGGGGGCGACAAAACCCAATAAATAATAGTTTAAAATTTTAAAAATGATAAGAATATTTTGGAAAAGGGGGGCACATACAGGGTGTTGAATGAGTTAGCCGTTCATAGGATATTTACATGTAAAAACTTATTTATGCAAATTCCTGCTTCCCTAATTATTTTAGAAAAAAAATGAAAGACACAAAAATCATGCAGAAAAATAAACTACAAATGAGGAGCATAGTTTCAAAACGCAACATGTCCACTAACACAACAATTGAGATATTCAATAAAAACTAATTCCCAGAGTTTTGCACATCTTACAGTATAATTTTTTTGGTGACAATTATGACAAAATATAATTCTTGCAAGCAGTCCTATTACAATCTTGCCATACATTTCAGGTTTTTAATTAAAAATAATATAATTATGGACATGTTTCATTTTGAATCATAATGATGGACATGTTTCGTTTTGTTTGAAATTTAGTAACAAAAGTCAGAATGGTAATGATGTTTATTATGATTTTTTAAAAATTACATTATTTATTAGAATAGCAACCCTGCAATCCTATTGGCCAATTTGGACATGTAGCATTTTGAAGCATATCCAAAATGGACTTGTTACGTTTTGAAATAAAATGTAATTTTTGTCATGGTTACAGCACTGACATGTATTTTTCTGAAGGGAACTAACTTCATATTCGAAAAAAGTGACCTTTGAACTATGTGCTGCCATATCTAACTCCAAATGTGTACTTTGTGGACATGTTGCGTTTTGAAACTATGCTCCTCAAATGATAAAAGAATTATTTTCATCTAGCTTTTACTTAAAGTGGCAAAAAATGCTTTTGAAATTGTTCAAATTTTCATTTATCAGACTAGCCATGAAAGTTTCCAAGGTAATTATTTTTGATAAGCATTAAAAAACAATTGCACTTTGTTTACAGTTTTGCACTTTATTAAATTTTAATTTCATAAAATGGAAGCAAAGTACACAATTAGTGAAAAAAATCAATTTTAGGCTTCTATACAAAGTATAGCAAGAAGCCTTATGATCTGGCTCCGTGTCCGTCTGTCCGTCCGCATAATTCAAAATCATACAGAGCGTTTCAAATCGTGTTGGAAATACTCTGTGTGTATAGCAGTGGCGTAACTACCAGTGTTCCGGGTGGATTCTGGATTGTAGGTGGAGGGCAAGAAAACTCACACGCACTTAGGCCACTAAATTGGGCCCATTGTGCTACCTCCAATTTCAGCGACCCCGCGCCCCGTCATTCCCCAAGCCATCCCAACTGGAGGATGAACTCCAGGATCCTGGCGGGTGGGGTGCCACTGATTCTGGCCATGTCGGGCCAGAAGTCTCCCAACATGGATCCTCTCATAGAAGTCAGAGCTGGGCAGTAACAGAGCACATGCTCAGCTGTTTCCTCCTCTTCGTTGCATCCACGACATAAAGGGTCATCTGCAAACCCCATATTGTGGAGGTGTTTATTTAATCTGCAATGTCCAGTCAGTATCCCTGCAATTGTCCGCAAATTGACTCTGGACAGCTTCATATAGTATCTTGCATGTTTCCATGAAGGCACGCGTATTGCTGCTCTAGCTTGGTTACATGTAGTTCCTTCTAGCCATCTGCTGGTGTGCAGTTCTAGGGTATAGTGTTTTAGGAGAGTATCTATGGTTTTGACGGCGGGCGTGATCATCGGCTCCGGGCCGCAGGGAAGACCATTGGAGCCATTTCTTGCCAGCTCATCAGCCTTTTCGTTACCCTCGTTACCTTTATGTCCCTTAACCCAGCAGAGAGAAAGGACATTTTGAGTTGATATATCATTCAGTGCCCGGATGCAATCAAGCACCAGACCAGAAGTGACTTTATGGCCCCGAAGTGCCACCAGAGCCGCTCTACTGTCTGATAGTATTTGTATGTTTTTGTTCAGAATACTCCTATCCTGAACTATTTTTGCGCAGTGTAGTATACCCACAAGCTCCGCCTGGAGCACAGATGTATATTTACCCAGCGGTATACTTATGTTTAGATCAAGTTCAGCAGAGAAAATTCCTGCACCCGATCCAACATTATTTTTGGAGCCATCCGAAAAGAAATGTATATCGTAATCGAATGTTTCGTTTGCGTTTAACAGTACATTGTATTTCCTGTCAAATATATATTTAGGGTGGATTCTGTCGGATTCAAGTAGCAGAAGAGGTACTCCTTTGGAATATTCCTCCAAGATCTGCATATGGCCCGCAGTTCCTCGCCTATGAGTCCAGGCTTTCCAACTGCGCAACCTGAGAGCTGCCTTGACCGCCGTTTCCTGCACATGAAGATCAAGTGGAGGGAGGCAGAGAAGGGTCTCAAGCGCTACAGTTGGGGCCGTTCGCATCACTCCAGTTACAGCCAGACAGATTGATCTCTGGGTCTGGTGTAGGGAGGACGCTGTTGTTACTTGTTTGGTTCTGGGCCACCATACAAGGGATCCGTAGCAGAGCATGGGTCTAATGACTGCCGTATAGAGCCAGAGGGTGATCTTGGGGGATAAACCCCACGACCGTCCCATTGCTCCCCGACACTGCCAGAAGGCCATTCTCGCTTTCTCTAGTTTCATTTGTAAGTGTTTTCCCCAATTCAGCTTCTTGTCCAGAATTATTCCCAGATACTTGACTTGATCAGCTATTTTTAAGGGAGTCCCTGTTAAGCTAGGCATGACCATGGTCGGTAGCTTTTTCTTTTGGGTGAAAAGAACAAGCTCTGTCTTTGCCGGATTAACCGAGAGAGAGTGCTCTTTACACCACTTCTCTAAAATCTTGAGAGCATCCTGCATTAGGGTGCATAAGACATTCTCAAATTTTCCAGTGAGCAGTATGACGATGTCATCTGCGTATCCTATGGTGTGGTATCCCATGTCATTTAAGAGTTTCAGAAGGCTGTCTACCACCATGTCCCACAGCAGCGGGGAGAGTACTCCCCCCTGAGGGCAACCCCTTGTTACAACTCCTTTAATGTCAACGTCCCCAACTCTGATCTCCACGATTCTCCACTTCAGTATAAAACTGATCCATCTCGCGATGGTCGCGGAAACGCCGTGGATCTGCAGAGCAGCGTTTATACTTCCGAAGGTGGCTTTGTCAAAAGCCCCCTCGATATCAATGAACACTCCCAGGGTGGACTCTCTGTAGTCCAGTGACCTCTCTATGCGCTCCACTACCTTGTGTAGCGCCGATTCGGTCGATCTCCCCTGGATGTATGCATGTTGATTCGCATGTAGTGGTCTGTGAAACAGAGCCACTTCGCGGATCTCTCTATCACACAGTCTCTCCAACGTTTTCAAAAAGAACGAAGTGAGACTGATAGGTCTGAAAGATTTGGCCAGGGAGTAATCACTTCTACCTGGCTTGGGTATAAAGACAACTTTTGCCGTCCGCCATCCTTTTGGTATATAGGCATGCGCAATGCATGCTCTAAACACCCGCACCAGGTGACGGAGCACCACGTCCAGTCCCCACTGTAGTAGGGCCGGAAATACCCCGTCAGGCCCGGGCGACTTAAAGGGGCAGAATGATTTAATTGCCCAGCTCGTTTTGGTCTCATTCACGACCTTCTTTGCAGTTTCCCAATCTATCGCCGTCGGTGACCGGCCCGTCGCCTTGTCCCAGCCGAAATCCGAAGCAGGTCTACTATCGGGAAAGTGTGTTTTTAGCAGGATTTCAGCAGTCTCCGAGAGGCTCTCTGTGTACGAGCCGTCCTCTCGACGCAGACTGCCTGGCTGCTGGTGTGGATCTTTTGAAATGATCTTCTTTATTCTTGCTGCGGCGGCAGTTGATTCAATGCCACTGCAGAAGATCCTCCACGATTCGCGTTGTTTTTGACGTATTGTTCTCTTATACTCCGACTGGTGCGTCTTAAACGCTGTCCAGTCAGTGTCATTTTTTGAGTTCTGCACCTTATTGTAGAGCCTCCTGGTCACCCTCCTCAGCTGGTCGAGTTCTTTGCACCACCAAGGTGTTGCTCGACCCCGTAATCCAGCAGTCCGTAGGGGACAGGACATCTCATACGCTTTTGTGAGGGAGTTTTGCAGCGTATCGGCATACAGTTCAATCTCCTCAGTAGTTATTAAATATTCTTTTGTGAAAGTTTCTGCCTGCATATCGACCTCCAGGGACGAGGAGAGGTGGTCTAGGAAGACCAGCCTGTCAGCTCTCCTAGGGTTTCGAAATTGCTTGGGTTCCACTTTTTTAGCTTTCAACTTGAAGCAAACCCATTTATGATCCGACAGTGTCAGTTCGTTAGACACATGCCAATCATATTGCGATGTTATGCACTGACCACGTTAATAGAGATGCGTACGTTAATATTCAAAAGTTGATCAACGATTATAAAGCATGAGACTTATTTTAAAATCATACGGAAAGATTCCATCTGAGAGCAAATACTTTAATTCAAATTCAAAAATTAATTCAAAATACATTCATGGAACAAAGATTAATAAAATAATTTAACAATGTGAATTTTAAATTCCGTTATCATAAAATTTGTTATTTTAGTCTTAAAATCAATTTGTTTAGTTATGAGTGTTGATAATATTTGTTGTTGTTATCAGCGGAATTTGCAATTGGACAGGTTGATGAATAAAATAACGAGACAGAATAAACTATAATACGAACGTTTATTGAATAGAATAATTAATAGAAAAGAATAACTTGAGTTACTACTACTAACATTACGTAGTTTGCTTAAGTAGTCATTAGTACACATCAATACTGCATGGATACAAAAGTGCAACTAACTCATGCAAGAGCATTGCAATGAATTCGTGTCGGTGTATGCTAATGACATGCGCATTTAATTGCTACATGAATACACAGAAATATTATTATAATGTACATGGTGTTACAACATAATTGTCACATTATTATTCAACACTTCCACCAGTTCTTTGTATTCCTGTTGGTCTTTTAAATCTTGAAAAAAGAAAATTTTAAACATTACTAATACTAGTTAATTACAATAATAGCAAAACATAGAAATAACATAAAAGAAATTTAATTCAAATTAATTTGTACAGCCTTGATACTTTTCATGCCTAAATTTGATCTCAAATTGCAAAATCTTTGTTTACTCAAAGGCTTAGTAAAAATATCAGCGTACTGTTCTTTTGTGTCAACATAGTCAATATTTATTTCCTTGTTTTCAAACTTTTCTCGGATGTAATGATACCTCACATCGATGTGTTTTGTTCGTTTGTGAAACTCGCTATTTTTTATTAACTTTATTGCACTTTGATTGTCTACTTTTAAAAATGTTGGTGTTTTTTGAATTTCACCAATGTCACTTAACAATTGTCTTAGCCATATGATTTCTCTTGTGGCCAAAGAGGCGCTTACGTATTCGCTTTCTGTGCTTGATAACGTCACGATAGATTGTCTTTGACTTAACCACGTCACGGCGCCACTGTTCATTTTAAAAAGGTAACCGGATGTTGATTTTCGCGTTTCTATGTCACCCGCAAAATCCGCATCTGAAAACCCTAACATTTGGTTCGCGTTATTGGTTTTTCCATCGTATAGAATACCAAAATCGTTCGTATTTTTTAAATATCGAATTATTTGTTTCACGGCGTTACAATGAATTTCACTGGGATTTTCGAGGTGTCGGCTCGCTATTCCCACTCCGTACGAAATATCTGGTCTTGAAACAATAGCTGCGAAAATTAGTGACCCCACGGCTTCGCGATAAGGAAATTTTATTTTATTTTTGTCATCAAGGTTTCGTGTGACTTTCACGTTCGGATCAGCTGGAATGTTTGCTGGTTTAGCATCTTGCAGATTAAATTTTTTAATCAGCTGGTTCACATAATTCGTTTGATGTATAAAAATAGTTTTATCTACGCGATTCCGTATCACTTCCATACCGACAAAATATTTTAGCTCGCTTATCGTGATTTCGAATTCATTTTTTAATTTATTCAGGACTTCTTTAACGATATTAATGTCTTTACACATAATTAAGCCATCATCTACGAAAATTATAAGCAAAATTTTTGTATTTTTAATTTTTCCGGTGTAAACACATTTATCCGCGTTAGCTTGAATAAACCCGAAACTTTTTAGAAAATTATCAAACTTTTTATTCTGTTGATTTCTTTCCGTTAATTCCCATGTGGAATTTTTTTCTAATGCCTTGAACTCTTCTTCCACCGCATCTTGCCACTGCACTGCATCATTGGAGGACATCGCTTCTTCGTAAGTTTTTGGTTCCTCTGTAACAAAATTTACTTCGAAGTCATCGTACCTGTTTGGTGCTGGGATGCCTTCTCTTGGACGTAGTTCGTAGCGAGGTTGTTCCACCACTGGCGTTTCGTCTTCGTTTTCCTCGGCTGCTGGAATTTCCAGTTGTTGTTGATTTTCTTCTACGTCGTTGTCTTCGTCGTAGTTGTCCAAATCGACTTGCACGGTGTTTTTTCTTTCGATTGTTCCAACCAAATCTTCATTAAAAATTACGTCTCTGGAGATTGTGATTTTGTTGGTTTCTAAATCGAGTAGGCGATAATTTGTTGAGTTTCCATCGTAACCCACTAAAATTGTCTTTTTACTTTTGTATTCTAACTTTGTACGTTTTTGCTTTGGTATGTGCACGTACGCTACACTCCCGAAAGTTCTTATGTGCGACAGATTTGCTTTTTTGCCCGTCCATAATTCATACGGTGTTTTTTCGGTTGAATTTGTATTGGGTGTTCTATTTAACACATACACTGCGGTGTTGACCGCTTCACCCCATAATTCCGATTTTAAGTCTTTTTCATACAACATAGCTCGCGCACTTTCGACTATTGTTCTCATTTCGCGTTCTGCACGACCGTTTTGCTCTGGTGTGTACGGTGCCGTTCTTTCTATCTCGATTCCACGATCGCGTAAAAAGTCTTGGAAATTTTTGTTGATGAATTCCGTCCCGTTATCGACATGTAATGTTTTTATTGGGTGCCCGAATTTATTTTTGCACAATTTAACAAATGTTTTGAAAGCTTCTAGTACGTCACTTTTGTGTTTAATAAAAGAGATTACTCTGTAGCCCGTTGACTCATCTTTGAATAGGAGGAAGTAATTTGCACCTCCGATGCTAGGTACAGTAAATGGACCACACACATCGCTGAAGATCACTTCTCCTGGCTTTACTTGGTGATTTACACGACCGAATTTTAATTTGTGTTGTTTCGCGTAAATACAGCTTTCACATTTCAAATCTTTTGTTTTTGTTAAATTTATACCCGTAATTTCACCTTTGTTGATTAGACTTTTTATTGTTTTAATATTTACGTGTCCGAGCCTTTTGTGCCACATAGACAATTTTTCCGCGTCGGTTGCTACGTAATTTGTTTCGAGATTAACGACAGTTTTAAATTGCATGGTGTACAAATTGTTTAGACGTCTGACGGCAACAGCTGCTATCTTATCACCTTTTTCGTATACAAAAGCGAATTTGTTTTCTTTCACGATTTTGTAGCCGTTTTTTGTAAGTACTCCTTCAGAAAATAAATTCCGTCTTAAATCTGGTACATACAATGCCTCTTTGATTATAGCATCGTACCATATTTCGTTTATCTTTTTACGAATTTTTATTGTTCCTTTTCCGTGTACTTTCAAAAGTTTATCGTTTCCTAATTTGACTGTGTTTTCTTCGGTAAAACTTTCAGGGTTGGGTTATCTATCTCTTACTACTCGAAACTAAATTTCTTCTGCTACACACTAAAGAACACAGTTAATATAACAAATTCTCAAAATATGAAGTGTGAATTTATTATCAAAATTTTGAAATAATCGAATTTGAAAAGTACGAAAAAGTAGCATGATCGTGCCACACAACCGGTCGATGCCACTAGCTTCGCCCGGCCGCGCGCATTTTGTTGACGGTACGTGCAGCTAGATATACTCTTACACTTAGAAAATTTCGCACCGGCAGATGCAGCTCGACGCTCCTACATGTAACATCGATTATTTTTTGTTTTTACGCGATTTTTAGGGGGTAAAACGTAATAGTATACTGCACCATACCGCAACTATACTTTTTAATGCTATTTCGAGGGTCTCTCACATCCCGGTTGCATAGATCCCGGTGTTCTTGATGGATGGCGCCTCTCGTATGTTTAGCCTAGTAACCAGAGTCAAATCCGCTCCGTAGGGGTGCAGAGCGGAGCGGAGCGGAGCGGAGCGGAGCGGCGCCCCGGAGGAGTAGGATTTGACGATGGCTGACCCTCCCTTTCGAATGCACACCCTTAAAAATGGAAGGCAAAAAAAATTTAATTTTTTCACTTTTTCGGCAATAACCGCCTTATTTTCCATTTTTTCGCGAAAATTTATACTAATATCTACTAAGCACACCCCCCCCTACCCGAATTTCAAAGAAAAATTAAAATCGGACCGAAAAAATTGCACTCCATTTCAAGGGACTGTAACCCGATACATGTGCAGACCCCGGGTTCGACCGGCTACATAAATTTACTTTCCCTTCTTTTCAAAAGTCGATATTTTGGTTATTTTGACCATAATCACCCTTTTTTTCCTTTAATTAGACAAATATAAGCCTGTTCTCTAGTGTGTAGCTGAAGAAATTTTTTTCGACTAGTCAGAGTTAGATAACTGCCCCCAAACTTTCATACGTCGAAAAGCTTTCTTTCATGTACGTCATGTAGGCGGATGCCCCACTATCCATGACCCATTCATCATTTTCGGCTGTTATTAGGATTTCTTCGTTTTGTTTTTCATCGTTTGTCACGAATGCTGACAAATTTCCTTCATTTGTTTTTGAACCGTTATCTTGTCTTGAACGTTCATCGTTTCTACGTTCCTTTCTTGGTGCCCTACAATTTCTTGCAAAATGCCCTTTCTTCTGACAATTGAAGCATGTAATTGTCGTTTTCGGCTTTTTTGGAATTGTTTTCTTTTTTAGTTGGGCTGTGAACGCATCGTCGCTCTGTTCCATTGTTGTCAAGCTCTTTTCTTCGTCTAACAATCTCGCTGTTAGATTATTCACAGTTTGTTTACTTTCGTCAACGGATAACCAAGCTTGTCTGAAGTTTCTGAATTTTTCAGGTAGTCCAAGTAGGATTTTTGTCATTATTGACGTATCGCTTATGGTGTCACCTGAATTTCTAACTTCTTTTGCTAAACTTTCAATTTTTGCAATGTGAATTGCAATCGAATCATTTTTGTCCATTTTGTAACTGTGGTACTTTTCCTGGTTGATCATTTTATTCGTCTCAGTTTTCTGATCGTAAACTAGGTCAAGTTTTTCTAGAACTTCTTTTGCTGTTACGCAATTTTCTACAAGGGTTATTAGGGATATGTCCATTGCTGAGGTAATCGTAAACATAGCAATGGCGTCCTTCTTATCCCACGCTTCTTTGGAGGGACCTGTTGGCGGTTGTGGCGTCACTCCGGTTGCTATTTCTAGAACCCCTTTCGCCCTTAAGGCGCACATCATCTGGAACTTCCACTGTTTGAAGTTTTTTCCATCAAATTTTGAAATGACGCTTATGTCAATTCTGTCGGCCATTTTGCTTGCAAACTTCTTTTCCTGAAGCTTCGTAACGCTTCACACTTGTTTCTATTCTTAAAAACTGCTTTACGCTTTTAATGCACTTAGTGTTTTTCTTTAAAACTACTTTACGTTTTATCACTGAAGTGTTTTCCGTTTTAATGTTCACTCGATCACGCACTTTAAACATACACTTGCTTGAACCTGGTTCCCGCGCGTTTTGTCTCAATTGCATACGTTAACTGGGCGTCATAACCTGTTGATAATATTTGTTGTTGTTATCAGCGGAATTTGCAATTGGACAGGTTGATGAATAAAATAACGAGACAGAATAAACTATAATACGAACGTTTATTGAATAGAATAATTAATAGAAAAGAATAACTTGAGTTACTACTACTAACATTACGTAGTTTGCTTAAGTAGTCATTAGTACACATCAATACTGCATGGATACAAAAGTGCAACTAACTCATGCAAGAGCATTGCAATGAATTCGTGTCGGTGTATGCTAATGACATGCGCATTTAATTGCTACATGAATACACAGAAATATTATTATAATGTACATGGTGTTACAACATAATTGTCACATTATTATTCAACAATGAGTAATCCTAATTAATATCAAAATATTGTTGAATAACTTGTTAATATGAAAAATTTGTTAGCATAAAATTAAATAGCAAGTTAAAACATTACATGACATTAAAGTGCTTCGTTAATCAATGAACAGTGAATGGATAATACATCTTCACCAATTTTATCGTATAACAATCAAATGGAATGTAGAAAACCAATTCAATCTGGAAAAGATAAAATTTCATTAAAAATTTTGTCAAAACAAAATGGGCAAATACGTACCTGACTATGCAATATCGATATTATTATTTTGAACAAAAATAATAATCAACCTTGCCTGGAAAGTTGGGTATCAAGGCAACAAAAACAAGCGAGACGGGGTGAATAAACAAAGTTTGGTTATGCAAATGGTGATTTTGTGCTGCAATAAAATTTAATTGAATTAATAAAAATTTTAATAGAAATTAACTACGAAAGTACAAAATAATTTGAATAATAATTACTTACGTCAGATTAAAGTGTTTTATAAAAGAAAAGTCCAGTGATTAGTGAGATTTTCAACAAAAACTATCCACAAAATTACACGAGGTAAAACTGTGCATCGACACCCATCCGCTGATATCAATGGTACAACAGCCCATCGCTATACGCAAGCAGATAAGATTCATGGTCAAATATCTTACGAACCAGAAAAACCCTAGATAAAGGTAAATCTACATGAAACTTTATAATTTTTTATAAAATTCAGTGCGTGCGTAAAAAAATTATCACCGCGTTGCGCCTACGTTAAAATTAACAGTTTGGGTAATTTTAAGGAATTATTTTATTAATATTAAGAATTTTTATTTGCTATAATTATAATACAAACAATAAAATTTACATGTGCTTTTGAAACGGAGAATTATTTTCAATCTTGTTCCGAGATCCAAAAATATTTGATTTCAGCAATTCACAGATTTGGTCACGGAAGGAATCCAGCCCGAGATAGAGGTAGGTTTCATGCTTACAAAAAAAATTATATCTAGCCGAGGTAAATATTTATTTGCGACAATAAAATTGCAAACGTCTCTATTGACGGGGTTAATTTGTGTAAACCCGCACTATCAAAGGTTACCGCTCTATTACAAAGGCATTGTTAAAGCACTCCGTACATAGCACTTTTTGACAGCCCAACGTGTGGCTCGATAAATAACGACACCCCCTCATAGCACTTTTTGACAGCCCAACGTGTGGCTCGATAAATAACGAAACCCCTCATAGCACTTTTTGGCGTCACAACGTGAAGCTCGAGTCAACTCGAATAACCTCGTACCACGAGTAAAATCAGATTATAACAACTAAAAATATCAGATAGGTTAGGTACAAAGAAATTTTACAAATTTACAATAACGATTTACATAAATAAATTACAATTTTCCTTAAACAAATTTAAAATACATAAAACACATAATTACGATGGAGGAAAAAGACAAAATAATGATGCAAGGAATGATAGAGATGATGAGAGCACAAATGGAATACATGAACGAGAGAGAAAAGAGATGGGAAGAAGTTGATAAGAGAATAGAAGAAAATCACAAGATGTTGACAGAGGGATTAGATAGAAACTTAGATAAAATAATTGAAAACACAAACGTGAAATTAGACGAGTTATTGAAGGTTACGACCAATTGGTTGACCAAAGAAGTAGTGACAGAAGAAGTTGAAAAATCACAAGACGATGCGAACGAGATGGCCGAAATGTTGAAAACGATAAAATTCCAACCGTTTAACGGGACAGTAGTTGCAAATAAATTTGAACCGATAAAAATGATAGCCAAAAAGGTATCAGAAATAAATAAGTGTCGGTCGTACAAAGTTTTAACGAGAAAAACATTTAAACGGGGGAAATTAAAATTTAAAAAGCTACGTGCAAAGCGAAAATATCACAAAAGGGGAGTACGAACAAACAGAAAAATTTTACAAAAAGGTTTACAAAATAAAAAGGTCATATTTAAAAGTACAAAATTTCATAAATTAACAGGCACAAGAACACAAAATAAAAGGTTAACATTTAAAATAAAAAGATTTCATAACTTAACAAAATTCCAATTTAAAAATTTATTAAATAAACAAAAACGGGTTAACAGCATAAAATTTATGAAAACAAGGGGGTACAATAATGCTACAAATAAAAATTTAAATAAAACAAGAAATTATGAGAACATCGGGAAGATGAAAAATAAATGGCATAAGAAAATTAAGAAGAGTTGGTTAAAAAGCCAAATAATACGAAATGACGAAATGAAGTGGACAAGAGAGTCCAACATAAAAATACATGTTAAAATAAAAAGAAATGGTTACAATAAAAAGAAGATGTTATACAAGCGTGTGAAATTTAAGATTAAAAGAGTACGTTTTAAAAGGAAGTCAACCTTACTATTTTCTCAATAAGCGGTGAATAAAATAACAGCGAAACTTAAAAATCATTAAAACTAACATCTAAATAAAAAAAAAAATTTTTGACCGCTGAGAAAATAGCAAAATAATGAAAACGCTAACAGCGAAACTTAACTAAAAAAAATAAAGAATAACAACGTCTATAACAAACCGCTGAGGAAATAGTAGAATAGGACCAAAGACAATTGTAAATATGATTTTGTCTGAAAATATAATTTGACCAAGAAAGTATTAATTTTAGGAAATAGCTAAGTTTTATTGTAATTTAAAAATTTATGGAAAGAAATAGTTATTGAAAATTGGATTCATTTAAAAACAATAATATAATGCGGGTAAGGAAATTTATTTATGTAGGTCTGATTAAGTAAATAAAGGTATTCGGTGACAAAGAATAAAATAAAAGGAAATAGGAAACAACAGATTGAAAGCAAAGGGGTTTAAAATAAATTGGTATCAAAAGCAAAATGTCTAATATTGAAATAAGAATTATTATGAATTATTATTGTGAGGGAATATGATATATTATGATGTGGAGAATTTATGAGTAAATATTATGAGATATATAAAGGGGGGAAAATAAATATGAATTATGATAATGAGGAAAACAATGGAAATATTATGATAGAGAAATAAAAATAAGGATACCAAAGATAAATAAATTAAAACCAATTAACAAGGGGATAAGAAGAAAAGAAATTTTGGTCACCAGAGTAAATTAAATTAGATTAAATGGGGCTACCTAAGTAAAGAACAGGTTGAATAGATAAAGTAAAAGAATAGATAATTGAAAACGGATTAAAGATAAACGAATAATGAAATAAAAATTTAAATAAAATAAAGATCAAAACAACGATCATTGGTAAACATAATACTAGGGACAAAATAATAATAATCTTGGTCAGATTTGTTAATTAAATTTGTTAATTAGGATAGTTTGAATTTAATATAATTAGTTAGTTAGTTCTTGAACAGTTAATTTAATTTACTAAGTTAATTTTGATATTTTGTTAAGCAATTTTACGTTAAAAGTTAATTTTGTTGTGTATGAATTAACGCACATTTATGTTAATCTAAAATTTATGACGAAAATGGGTATTTTCGAATAAATTGTATCTTAACATAGGGGGCAACAACGCGATGTTATGCACTGACCACGTTAATAGAGATGCGTACGTTAATATTCAAAAGTTGATCAACGATTATAAAGCATGAGACTTATTTTAAAATCATACGGAAAGATTCCATCTGAGAGCAAATACTTTAATTCAAATTCAAAAATTAATTCAAAATACATTCATGGAACAAAGATTAATAAAATAATTTAACAATGTGAATTTTAAATTCCGTTATCATAAAATTTGTTATTTTAGTCTTAAAATCAATTTGTTTAGTTATGAGTAATCCTAATTAATATCAAAATATTGTTGAATAACTTGTTAATATGAAAAATTTGTTAGCATAAAATTAAATAGCAAGTTAAAACATTACATGACATTAAAGTGCTTCGTTAATCAATGAACAGTGAATGGATAATACATCTTCACCAATTTTATCGTATAACAATCAAATGGAATGTAGAAAACCAATTCAATCTGGAAAAGATAAAATTTCATTAAAAATTTTGTCAAAACAAAATGGGCAAATACGTACCTGACTATGCAATATCGATATTATTATTTTGAACAAAAATAATAATCAACCTTGCCTGGAAAGTTGGGTATCAAGGCAACAAAAACAAGCGAGACGGGGTGAATAAACAAAGTTTGGTTATGCAAATGGTGATTTTGTGCTGCAATAAAATTTAATTGAATTAATAAAAATTTTAATAGAAATTAACTACGAAAGTACAAAATAATTTGAATAATAATTACTTACGTCAGATTAAAGTGTTTTATAAAAGAAAAGTCCAGTGATTAGTGAGATTTTCAACAAAAACTATCCACAAAATTACACGAGGTAAAACTGTGCATCGACACCCATCCGCTGATATCAATGGTACAACAGCCCATCGCTATACGCAAGCAGATAAGATTCATGGTCAAATATCTTACGAACCAGAAAAACCCTAGATAAAGGTAAATCTACATGAAACTTTATAATTTTTTATAAAATTCAGTGCGTGCGTAAAAAAATTATCACCGCGTTGCGCCTACGTTAAAATTAACAGTTTGGGTAATTTTAAGGAATTATTTTATTAATATTAAGAATTTTTATTTGCTATAATTATAATACAAACAATAAAATTTACATGTGCTTTTGAAACGGAGAATTATTTTCAATCTTGTTCCGAGATCCAAAAATATTTGATTTCAGCAATTCACAGATTTGGTCACGGAAGGAATCCAGCCCGAGATAGAGGTAGGTTTCATGCTTACAAAAAAAATTATATCTAGCCGAGGTAAATATTTATTTGCGACAATAAAATTGCAAACGTCTCTATTGACGGGGTTAATTTGTGTAAACCCGCACTATCAAAGGTTACCGCTCTATTACAAAGGCATTGTTAAAGCACTCCGTACATAGCACTTTTTGACAGCCCAACGTGTGGCTCGATAAATAACGACACCCCCTCATAGCAATATATATAATTTGAAATGCTTAACGACGCTAAGGTGATATCAATCACCGAATTGCGTTGGGGTGACACGTAAAAAGTGGGGTCATTCCCTCGATTAAGAATTTCTAGGTTTGTACTAATAAAGTAATCTAATAGAGACTTACCTCGACCGTTGCATTCCCTGCTTCCCCATGCGTGATGATGGGAGTTGGAGTCGCAACCAATTATGAGGTGTTTCACAATATTCACAATATTCCACAATATTACTCACAATATTCCACCAGCCCCACCATCCCCCGTGGGGGTGGTGACTCGGGTGAGTCTATTGGAAGGTAGATTGATGCCATAATGACATCCTGTTGACCATTGCCAAAGTCGCAGCTGAGCCTCACCGCTGTGAGGTCGCCGTCGCTGTACTGTGGCAGAAGGTTGGCCTGAATGTTGTTAGGTATGTAAATACATGTCCTAATTTTGTTTGTGTGACCTCCTGTAAAAACAGTGCCGTTTAGTTTTGTAAAACCTTTTACATTAGATTTTACTAACCATGGCTCTTGAATAAGAGCGATTGTATCCTTGCAGCAGTCGAGGTGGCGGCATAGGGTTGCAACAGCCCCTCGACAGTGCTAGAGGTTGATTTGTAGGAGGTTCCACTCTTGTAGGGAAGCCATTTGGCCTGCCTTGAAGAGCATCCTACTCCATTATGCCCGCAGACACACCACCCAAACCTTCGCCCATCTCCATCGGAGTGGATGTGGTGTCTGTCGGCATCGTATTGGGTGCAGAGTCTTCCTCAAATCTCTGCAGCCTGATTTTCAGAGAGGTGAACTTGTAGTTCAACCTCTCTCCTTTCGCTTTGATGGCGGCATCGTCTTCCTGCCCGACACCGAGAACAAGGAGTTTGCCTTTCGGCTCTTCCTTGACCGAGTCGAAGAAGACACACCATTCTTTTATTTTTGCCCAGGTGTTCTGAGCAGCCAGGCGTCTCATGACAGCCTCAGTGGATTCCGGTTCCCCGGGGATCCAAAGGGTTGCCTTGGTCAGCCTGGGCAGATTATCCACCTGGACAACATCTAATTTTGCCCCCTCCCACATTCCTGTGAGGGTTGCAATGGTTGCTTGCAGCCATTCAAGGGAACCTTGATCACAGCAGGTGATCCGAAGGATCTGTCCTGAGTAATGGAACCCTTTGAAAGTGGGTGCTTGCACTAATTCACCAGGCCTTGTGTCAATGAAGTCATCCAAGGCGGTGGTAAGTTTACCTTCCACCATCTCAACCTGGGTCTCGGTGAGCTTTCCCAGGGGGTTTGAGCGGTCTATCACTGCTACTCGAAGGTGCTTCTCAGCAGCCTCCTTGTAGGTGACAGACTCCGCTCTGGTGGAGGGTTTTTTGGGTGGCATTATTGCAGGTTTCCGCCTCTTTCCCTGATTGCTCAGGGGCGAAGGGAGCGAGTCCTGCGAGCGCACCCGTTTCTTTGTCACACCTGTGGGTGACTTCTTAGCTCCATGAACCGGTGACTTTGAAAGCCTGGCCTGTTCGTGAGCTGTGCCGACAGCGGTAGGGCGTTTTGCAGTGATATCTTTCGATACCTCCGCCAAACGGGCCCTCCTACGGCGTTTGGCTTCCGCACCACAGACCTTACGCCTTGGCGGACGTCGATCTGCAGTGCTGGCCTCTTCATTTATATTTTTAGACGGGGTATCCTGAGCGGACGCACCCGTCTGAGCTGTTGTCGATGACTCGACTGGTTTTTTGTTTGTTTGTTCATCCATGTGAGTAGATAACATTTTTCATCTCTCGAGGTCCCCACCCTCACCGGAGCCTCACAGTTCTGGGACGCTGTAAACAACGCCAGGGCTACCCGAGAGATATAGCTCCCAGGGAGGTGAGGTGTTTGCACACTCCATCCTCCCCCAAGAGCTCGCCCTTCTCAACAAGGGCCCGAGACTTCACTGGCGCCACGCTTAAAAACAAGTTTATTATTTTCTACAAAATATTTTTAACAAACGCGGCTTTTTTTCTTAGAAACAGAATGAGCCCTACAAAATATTATATTTGGTCAATAAATTGTCCCTACAAAAAAAAACAATAAATTCTTTAGTTGTAAAACTGTTACTTCTCCAAATGAAAAGATAAACAGATGGTGATGAGTAACAATATATACCTACCACGGTACCACGATTGATACCTACTGTTTCCAACTATTTTAAACTGGTTCAAAATAAATGTATTTTTCAAAACATTGGATATTATGATAGTTCAATTGAAAAATCGAAGTTCTGGACTGAATGAACTTTACACAGTTTTTCAAGTTTTATCTCCAAAAGATTTTATGTAATACTTCTGTATCTGACGAAAACTTATATAAAATGGGTCGGGAGCTTTACTTAAAATATTCGGAAGATATTTCAGACACGATTTCTTCGCAATTGCTATCATTTAGACAATGTTTTAAAAATGATTTATCCAAAATTAATTCAATCATGGAATTAACTGAGTTCATATTGATAAAGAATTTTTCTTCGTGCAGCAGTTTTAGTGAAATTTTAACTGCATGCTATATATTTCTAACTATTCCTGTATCGGTAGCTTCGGCAGAAAGGTCATTTTCTAAATTAAAAATAATTAAAAATTTTTTAAGAAGCACCATCAGTGAACAAAGATTGTCTGCGTTATCAATCATATCGATAGAAAACCAAATTGCGAGGACAATAGATATTTCTAGCATTATATCTAGTTTTGCTCATCTTAAAGCAAGGAAAAAAAATTTTAAATAAATTTATTATAATTATTTATAAGTTTATATATTTATAATAGTAATTTATTTATGTATAAATTTTATTGTGCGTCCTTTTCTTTCTCTTTTTTTATAAACATGTAAGTCTACAGTATTTGGTGTAAGTGTTAAAAAATATTCGTTTTGTTTTTTAATTAAATCTATTTTATATTATTTGCTTTTTTTTTGTTTAAAACAACCAATAAATTGCCAAAATATAAATTGTGAATTTGATTTTGTTTTGAAAATATAATGCCCAGCTTATACCCATTAAAAAATTTTAGCGTTATTTTTATTAACTACTTTGGGGCCCGGTTTGTTACTAGGATACAGGCCCGTGGCTACCTTGTTACGCCCCTGGTGTATAGAGGTCTAAGAACTGGGTACCCAGTGCGCTACTTTTAGGCTTCTATACAAAGTATAGCAAGAAGCCTTATGATCTGGCTCCGTGTCTGTCCGTCCGTCCGCATAATTCAAATCTAATTTATATATTAAGATAGGTTACAAAAATATTATGTGCTTTAAGATTGTAATTTTCAACCTATATACAGGGTTGCCACAGTGTCACTTTTTTCACCTTTTTCACTTTTTTGAAAATCATACACTTTTCTTCACTTTTTTGGGGAAAATTCACTTTTTTCACTTTTGTTTACGATTTCCCCTATAAAAATTAAATTTTTTAATATATTGAATAAATAATTGTCAATTTTATATTTTTTCAAATTCAAATTTAAAAAAAAAATTTTTGTTGGTACTTTTCTGGATTTTTTTGTTGGTATTATAACCAGACGAGGTGTCTTTTCCTTATAATCGAACCATCTACACGCCCACTATAAGAGTCTCATTTCATGGTGGCCGAGGCAATTTAAAAAAGTGCCGTTTGTTTACCCCCGCTATATAAATCAAAATTTTTGTCTTATTACGGCAGTATATTGAAGTGTTCTAATAAACCCCCAAAATGTCTCATAAAAATCCCAAGCCGGCGTTCCCTCAAATGAGAATTTTAGCCCCCTAAGTGCGGTGTTTCGCCTATAGCTCACATAGTTTTACTTTTATGAAAAATTGCCATTAAAGAAAAATATGAAAAAAAAACTATTTTATAGAGATGAATTTTATGCTCTTCAATTATGGTCTGATCATAATTTTTCATACAAGCATAAATAAGCGATAGTTATCGGCAAAAAATCGCGTTGGATGAGCTAAAACCCCCGATTGTGGGGGACACCGGCGTGAGATTTTATGGGGTGTTCATTAGGGCGGAGGTAAATGTGCCACCAGTAATGTTATTCTACCTGCTACGAATTTAGGATATTAAAAGTACACAGGTATTTGTGCCACCGGAGAAAACGGCATCTACCTGATGCATCTCCTACATGTAACATCGATTATTTTTTGATTTTACACGATTTTTTGGGGGTGAAACGTAATAGTTTACTGCCCCATACCGCAACTATACTTTTTAATGCTATTTCGAGGGTCTCTCACATCCCGGTTTCATTTATCCCGGTTTTCTTGATGGGTGGCGCCTTCTCGTATGTTTAGCCTAGTAACCAGAGTCAAAACCGCCCTGGAGGGGTGCAACGCGGAGCGGAGCGCAGCGGCGCCCCGTAAGGGTAGGTTTTGACGATGGATTACCCTCCTTATCGAATGCACACCCCAAAATTCGAAGGCAAAAAAAATTTAATTTTTTCACTGTTAGTGGCACAAATACCTGTGTTTATTTAAAGAACCCTTTTGGTCGGTGGCACATTTACCGGTACCCTTTCCTGGTCAGGTACATTTGGTGGCACATTTACCTCCGCCCGTTCATTAGAACACTCCAATGTACATCTCTGCCAAAATTCAGCCAATTTTTCGGCTTCGTTGCCTGGACTATGGCTAAATTAATTTGAGAAATGCTTAATTTAAACGGACCATAAATAAGTAATTAAAATCGCTGGTTGGCAAAACTTTTGTTAAATAAATTTTCGTGTTCATTTTCTTCACAATGCTATTTAAATTTACGGCAGACAAATTACGCAATGTTGCCAAATAGTTTTGTTGCAAACCACCGACCGCAAAGGTTATCGTTGATTTGTGGTTGATAGGTTATGTACGATAAAACTGTTAGTGAAGTTTTTGAAAAGTGAAAATGGGTCAAAAACAGAGCAATCCTTTACAAGAATATCTGCCCGCATTCATTACCCATTTATTTAGCGACGAATCGTCCAACAGTTTAATTTCTGACGAAATCCACACAATGACTTACAAGGATTTTTTAGACATTTTGGGCAAATTAAATCAATTGTTCGTTTTGTTTATGTTAACCTTTTATCGTGCTATTGCGTTATTCTTTTGTTTCTAGGTCTCAAACGTTCTTAGGTGAGCAAGGGTACGGGGAGGAGTGTCTGGTGTTTGCCGTTAAAGGAGGTAGCGATTCCAGTCAGTTTTGGAAGGCGACCGTTAAGATTGCCTGTGTTAAACTTAAACAGGATCGAAGGACGGTGGAATCTTACGGTTTGTTAACCTTGAGTCAATTTCTGAAAGTTTATAAAACGTTACAGTGTCAATATAATGCAAGAGAACAGAGCAAATCCGTTCCTTTGGAAGATGTTTCGTTTCTTTCCGATTTTAGTGACCAGTTCTCCTTCGATTTGTGTTGCATTTGTTTGGAAAGGATGCACGATACGGTGCTTCCCTGTGCTCATAGTTTTTGTGAAGTTTGCTTCAAGCAATGGTAAAAAAAATGTAATTTTTTAAGGGTCAAATTCAACTTCAACGTCTCATTTTCAGGAGGATAAATAATCAAACGTGTCCGATTTGTCGTGAAACTTTGGAGAATTTAGAAGAGGCATGGGTTATATCGGAACCACCTACAAGTACAGAGATCAGTGATGAAATTTCAGACTATTTATCCAAACTTTCTAAAACCAAACCTAAACCGTAAAAGGTGGTAAGGTTGACATTTTTAAATCTGTGTGTTTGAATAATAATAGGGTAAGCAAGACATACGGGAGTTTTGGTAACCCATAAAATTGTATTTATGGATTATTTGCATGCGACAAGTTAATCTCATCTCTCTGGTTGCCCTGCATTATAATGTGATAATTTAGATTTTTAAGAATTTTAATTCTACTGTTATGTTATTAATAAATAAAAAATTATGCCAAATTGGTTGATTGTCTTACTTGGGTTCTTGTTATAATTCGTCTTCTTTTAATTGCTTTATCAACCTTTACGCACAGGGGGGCCGGTGAAATGCATTTTCTAATCAAAAACATTAATTAAACCATAGATGGCGCTTCGTACAGAAACATTAAAATCGAACTTGTCAACGCACATCGACCGACCTCTTAACCTCACTTTTCTGTCATTACAACGTGTGAATAAATCGTTAAAAATGGTAAGTTTTTTTATAAAATTAAACGACCGATTAACCAATTCTTGATTGCACTTTTAGGGTAAAGCGAGACAAACACGAAAAATTGCGACGCAACGTTTCGCCAAACTTAAAAAGATTATCAAACCCAGCGACTCCCGCATCAAAGATACTTTACGCAAAGGTTTGAAAAAGACGAAACCCAAAGATCCACACGAGATTAAAATACACGACGCCCCTCAAACGAGTTCAGCGTTGTTTTTCCAATACAACACCCAGTTGGGACCACCGTATCACATTTTAGTTGATACCAATTTTATCAACTTTTCGATTAAAAATAAATTGGATATTATTAAAAGCATGATGGATTGCTTGTACGCGAAGTGTATACCGTATGTTACCGATTGCGTGGTTGGAGAGTTGGAAAAATTGGGAAGTAAATTTAAAGTGGCTTTACAAATTATCAAAGATCCTCGATTCGAGAGGATTAAGTGCTTGCATAAGGGGACTTATGCTGATGATTGTTTGGTGCAGAGGGTGACACAACATAAGTGCTATATTGTTGCGACAAACGATAAGGATCTTAAGTGTAGAATTAGGAAGATACCGGGCGTTCCGATCATGTACGTTGCACAACATAAATACACAATCGAAAGGTTGCCGGAAGCTTATGGGGAACTGAAAGTGTAAGCGTAAATTTTTTGTATTTTATAAGAAAAACCTTTAATTTTTAAATAAATATTTGTTGGAAATGGCAAATTTTAATTATTGACCCGTTCAATAATATTTAAATTTTTTGCTTATACAAATTTTGATTAATTTTTTTGAACTGCAGCTGCAGCTGCAGTTTTTGAACTGGTACACACCATCTTAGTAAGAAATAATAAAACAAATACAAATTAAAGGATTTGCCCAAAAAGGCACTCGTTTCCTTGTTTTGGTCTTTCAAAAAGTCAAAAAGTTGGTGTGTAGACTTGTAGGAAAACGACTGTAACTTCATCCACGGTGGCGGTGGTCTAAATTTAAAAATAAAAAATGTTCTGTAAAGGTAAACGAACCTTCTGTTCAAATATTTAACCACATTTTATATTTTCAACCACTAAGGCCCAGTTTTTCAGTCGTGGTTTAAACCAAATAAAAATAGTTAACTACAAAATTTCATGGTTACGGGTTTTTCACTCTTGGGTTAGAAGTGTTGTCTAACCAATTACTTAAACCAGCGCCAGTGGTGGTTTAACTAAAATATTTTAGTTAACCTATATATTCTGTGATTTTAGTTTACCTGTTTACTTTGACCATCTTTGACGTGCAAATATAAAGTGTAATTATTGTTAATTTGATTCAATTGATTAATTTGAGTCAATTTGTAACAATTGATTATTTACAATTCACAGCATAACCTCACAATTTCAATACGTTGATTGTCAAATTGTGAAATTTCACGGCGTTCCGGTCAAATATTTTGGTTAGCTAACTAGAATATTAGGAGGCGGAGTCTAGTCACTGAAAAACTCATATCGGCCTAAACTAGTTTAAGATATTGGTTAACTTTTAAACCAAGTTACCTAACCCAAAAGTTAACTCATGACTGAAAAACTGGCCCTAACTGGATTAATTTTTTAATATTAACACTATTTCAACCCCCATTTCTAAAGGAGTCTTTTTTTTTTGGTTAATTTTTTTACAGTTTTTTTGTACAAATGTGCTGAGCATGCGTACCAAATTTTATCATGGGATGAGCATGGGTTCGGTTACTAAAAATTAATTAAGTATAAGCAGAAACGGACAAAAATCAGTTTTTCGCCGATTTCTCAAGTTTCTTTGGACTTTATGACAAAATAGTTTAATATAAAATTAAAGCTAATTAAATTCTCTACAAAAAAATATTTATACAAATTTTTCGTCAGATTCGTATTCACATAGCAATAACAGCTCAAAGTATAAAAACCTAATAAAGATTATTTATTATTATTATAGCTAAGTTGCGCGACCACCATTATATTTATTTAAAAAGGTCGGAATCAATTTTCAATTAAAATTGTATAGATTTTCATCATAAATATTTATTATCTGAATATAAGTTGGCCACACACTGATAGAAACAAATGTTTAATTTAAGAATTTATATATATTTGAATTTATTTATTTATTTTGAACATATATTTGTTCAATCGAAAATTATTATCTTGATTTTAATAGTTCCGGATTCTTGTCAGTAATAGAAGAAATTCTTATATTTGATGCTTAATTTAAATATATATTTTTGGAGCAAGTAAATTAATTATTAAATATAATACACCTACATTTTAAAATAAGAGTTTGTGTTGTTTTACATTTAGATAGTAGATATATTTGATTTAAACCTAAATAATTTGAATTAAATGTGGTTGAATTAAATCTAAAAATTACAAATGTTCAAACTTAATTAATGTATTATTTTATTTAAAAGTACACCAATATTTCAATCGAGCAAATATTCTTAATTTAAGAATATGGCTTTTCAACTGAAATATAGAAATGTTTGATCATATAACATGTCGTTGTATAAATATGTCGTTTGCAAAAAAAAGTGCAACGGATTGACATTTTGGTATCAGAAGGTATAGTGCAGTGAGTTAGTTGTGACTTGTGATAGCGTGATAGGTTTAAAGGTGATGGAAATTGAAATGGAAGCGTTATTAAATCTTTGGGATTGTGGAGATCTAATAGATATTTTTAAAGGTAATTAAGAATTTACCACAGTTACTCAAAAAATATCCGAATACTGCATAAAATTGCTATAAATTGATTATACTGTTATCATATAGGATTATAGTTAGTTATTTTAGTTAATTTGTTCTTTATTTTGTTATTTTTCCATATTATAAGTAATATGTAACTTACAATTTTTTTTATAATAGTTTTAGTTGTTTTTTAAATAAACGTGTTATTAATAAGTTAAATTATATTATTTTTATTTATTAAATAAAATTTGTACTGCACAATAAATATTTTGTTTTATTTCAAGAAAACTAAATTTTACATAAAAAAATGGTAGTTTTATTTCAAGAAAAATAAAATTTAAATAAGAAAATGGTAGTTTTATTTTGAGAGTATAATATAGTAGATTGAATTACTAAGTATAAAGTAAATCATTTACTTGACATGATTTTAATAGTATTCTTGATACAAAACTGCTGTATTATTTACTTATTTAAAGTAAGAGAATGATGCGGTTTATATAATATGATCGTCACTTTGAAAGAAGTAAATAAGAATTTTCACATCAAATATATATATGCTTCTAGTTAATCTAACATTTAGAACATATCATAATCTAGATTTAAGAAAATATACTCTTGCTTATATATGTACAAAGCTATTATTTGTTTAACTTAAATGTTACTTGTTTGAATTAAAAGTACACTTCTATCAGTGCACCATCCCTAATTTTGATAAAAAGTTTATTATAACACTAGCTGGCACGGGCGGCTTCCGCCGCCCTTAGCCATCTAGACCCAGAATAGATCCGAGAAGGCCATAGTTGTTCGGCCTTCGGCCTCACCGTTAGGTTAGTGTTAGTTTGTGATATTTATTTGGAAAACCAATTAAAAACAATTTAATCCTCACGTAAAGTTAAATTTTCCGCAAAGAGGTGGATCTTTCGCGAAGAGGTGGATCTGCCGTTAGGTTAGTGTTAGTTTTTGATATTTATTTAGAAAACCAATTAAAAACAATTTAATCTACACGTAAAGTTAAATCTTCATGTAAAGACGGATCTGCCGTTAGGTTAGTGTTAGTTTTTGATATTTCTTTAGAAAACCAATTAAAAACAATTTAATCTTCACGTAAAGTTAAATCTTCATGTAAAGACGGATCTGCCGTTAGGTTAGTGTTAGTTTTTGATATTTCTTTAGAAAACCAATTAAAAACAAATTAAGCTTCAGGTAAAGTTAAATCTTCCGCAAAGAGGTGGATCTTCCACGAAGAGGTGGATCTGCCGTTAGGTTAGTGTTAGTTTTTGATATTTCTTTAGAAAACCAATTAAAATCAAATAAATCTTCACGTAAAGTTACATCTTCATGTAAAGTTAAATCTTCGTAAAGTTCAACGTAACGTTTCTTAGTCTTCTTGCACAAATCCGGCGAGTTCTGCGACCTATATAAAGTGCTCCGGTCTTATTCGCGGCATTCTGTTCTTTGTAATTATTTGTATTATTTTGAGCGTTGAAATTAATAAATTCTAATAGATTAATTTGTTAGTGGTTTTCAATTTTTGGAATTAAAGCCGCCATCCCGCCATCTGTTGACAGTATTTTGAATCACTGACAGTATGTCAGAATATTTTTCGAAAAATTTGCAATTTTGAAATTTAAATTCGGTTTAACACCTTCGGCGTTGAAAATACGAAGGAATGTTATGGACGAACTATTATAGAGCGTCGCGATACGCTTCCGTTGCGTCTTAAAAATTAAAGATCGGCCGGTAAATAAGAGCGCTACATACGTCCAAAATTTTTACACAATTTTCACTTAAATGGGTCTCTCACAAAGAAACGACGGATAATTTAGAAAAAGCAATCGGAGCTTCGGATACGGTTATTAACGGTCTTTAATTTAGCACATGACGACGGTTGACGAAAAACGACAAATAACGGCAGCATTTGCAAATTAGTGTCGTCGTCAAAATTGAAAATCAAAATCAGAGGCGATTTCGGGCAAAATTTAAAATATGCAAAATGTGTATTTTCGTTGCGAAGCAAAGTTTTGTCGAGAAAATTTCATTCGACATTTTCGATTTATATTTGGCTCCTCGACGTACTAAAGGCAAAAATAAATTTTAAATCTTCAGGTAAAGTTAAATCTTCCGCAAAGAGGTGGATCTTCCACGAAGAGGTGGATCTGCCGTTAGGTTAGTGTTAGTTTTTGATATTTCTTTAGAAAACCAATTAAAAACAAATAAATCTTCACGTAAAGTTAAATCTTCATGTCCGCAAAGAGGTGGATCTTCCGCGAAGAGGTGGATCTGCCGTTAGGTTAGTGTTAGTTTTTGATATTTCTTTAGAAAACCAATTAAAAACAAATTAATCTTCAGGTAAAGTTAAATCTTCCGCAAAGAGGTGGATCTTCCACGAAGAGGTGGATCTGCCGTTAGGTTAGTGTTAGTTTTTGATATTTCTTTAGAAAACCAATTAAAAACAAATTAATCTTCAGGTAAAGTTAAATCTTCCGCAAAGAGGTGGATCTTCCACGAAGAGGTGGATCTGCGTCTTCTTGCAAAATTCCGGCGAGTTCTGCGACCTATATAAAGTGCTCCGGTCTTATTCGCGGCATTCAGATTAATTTGTTAGTGGTTTTCATTTTTCGAATTAAAGCCGCCATCTGTTGCCAGTATTTTGAATCACAGACAGTACGTCAAAATATATTTTGATTTTTGCCAAATTAAATTTTTTGTTTGACTTGTGATTTGATTTATCGAAAAAAGCAAATAACTTTTTTCCCCGAGCGAATTTCTTCTCCATTTATGCACGAATAGTTGCGCCTGGAGTTACAAAATAACTGTGCAAAATTTGATTGAGATCGGTCCAAGGGTCTAGGAACGTATAGCGAACAAACACGCAAGCACGCAGATCTACTCTTTTATATATTTAGATGACAATGCAGTTGAACCAAAAATACATTATTTGATTTTTTTTGTAAATTTAATTCGTTTCCATGTTAAGGCCAGCTAAATGTGATACTTTTCAGTTTACACCCTCGAACATCATGGTGGGTAACTTTGGAACTAATAAACATAGAGGGCTCATTTTTTTTCAATAAACTTATAAGTTTAATTGCTGGAACAATTTTTTTTTAATTGTTAATTTTGCACCCCCTCCGAAAGGGGTCCCTTTTCCCCCCTAAAAATTAATATATATTATTAAGACTAACATAGTCAACCTGTGCACCAAATTTCATTTTGGGCCGAGAATTACAGATTGGGCAAACAAGTATATTATATAACTTATCAAATGATGAGTAAATATATATATAGATATTTATATAACTTATCAAATGGGAAGTTATATATGTTTTTTCTTGTTGGGTTTTAAATTAGTAACACCTTGATGTAGAATAATATTTATTAGAAATAAACACATTAACTCTAAACAAAGTAACTAAATAGTTTGCGCAGTAATTGAAATAATACATTGATGAAATGTTCGCTACAATTTTTACTTTTACTTCTGACTGACGACTACTTGACTTTCACACTGCGTTCTACTTGGTTACATCAAACTTATGCTCTGTTGTTTTTTACATTCTTAATTCCATTTACTTAAACATTTTATCTTAACACTCCCTCGTAAATGAAATTTACTTTGTTAAACAATCAAACAACAAAATTTACGAACTAAAACATAATTTTGCAATTTTAACATTTTTCCATAAAAAAATCTCGGAACCGATTGAATTTTACATTATCTAATGGCTTAGTTAGTATGTCGGCAATTTGATCTGCTGTATTACAATATTCAATTTTAATCGTCCCGTCTTTAATTTTTTAAATTTATCGTCTTTGGTTTCATCACTTCTTTTTACGTCGGAGTTGCTCAATGGAATTTTACTAGGATTACTTTCGCTCATGTTGAAATTTTCAATAATTTGTTTTACTTTTTCGTTTTGACTTAACTTTATTCCAGTTTCGTCTTGTTTTATTTCGATACCTAGAAAAGTCTTCGGGTTTCTAGTTATCGTAATTTTAAATTCATTTTTTAGTTTTTCCAAAAATTCATCCATTTCTTCTTTGTTATGTCCAATGAGTATTTCTGCATTTCTTTCAGCTGCTATCTCGAATATTATTCTGATTGCACAACTGCTTATTACCGGACTAAATGTCTCATTATAGTCTATTCCATCTCTTTGTTCACACCCGCGTACCACGAGTCGCGCTTTGTACGAACCATCGTCTTTTACTTTGAATACCCATTTGTTGGTCAACACCTTTTTTTTGTTTGTTTCACTTTTGTTCACTAGTGTCCAAGTATTATTTTCTCTGAGAGAATTTTTCTCTTCTTCAATTGCTTGTAGCCACTTAGTTTTATCTTCACTTTTTAATGCTTCTTCATATGTTAGCATAGCGTAGTCTTTAAATTTTCTGGGTAAATTTTCACTTCGTTTTCCTCTTCCAACTTCTTCAGTTATTTCTGGCTCTTCGTTTTCAGTATCATTTTGTTCTTCATCCTCTATTTGTTCATCAAAGTTTTGAATTTCTTCAAATTCATCTTCATTTTCAGTTTTAATTTCAGATTCTTCATCTTTTTCGCTGGAATATAATTTTACGTTTGTTGGTTTGTTTTCAAATATTACATCTCTCGCAATTATTACTTTTTTTTCTTCTTCATTAAACAATCTATACGCATTCGGTGCGTATCCTATCATTTTGTATTTTTTACTTCTAATTTTTTTTGGTATCCCAATCTTTTCGCGTAAGCATTGGATCCAAATATTTGCAAGTTTTTTACGTTTGGTTTTTTCTCGTACCACATCTCGTATGGTGTTGTTGTTAATGTTTCAGTCGGAATTCGATTTATCAGGTAGGCTGCTACCCTAACTGCTTCTCCCCACATTGTTTTATCAAAGTTTGATTCGAAAATCAAAGCTCTGGCTTTTTCCATTATTGTTCTGTTTAATCTTTCAGATTTACCATTCAATTGAGGTGAATACGGTACTGTATAATCTAATGTTATTCCGCGTTGTTTACACCAATTTTTTAAATTATTATTAGTATACTCTGTACCGTTGTCGCATCGTAATTTGCTTGTTTTAATGTTCCATTTTGCTTCGACTTCATTTATGTAGTCTTTTATTACAGTAAATACGTCATATTTCCCATTTAATAAGTACACCATGCAAAAATGTGTGTAGTCATCTAGAAAAGTTATGAAATATTTCTTACCATCCCAAGTTGTTGGTTCTATCGGTCCACAAACGTCGGTATGGATCAATTCCAATGGTCTTGTTGCTCGTTGTCGAACTTCTTTGAACGGTTTTCTTATTTGTTTTGCTTTTATGCACGTTTCGCACGTTAACTTTTCCAAATTTTTAATTTCCGAGTCGGTTATATTTAACCCTTCACTCATTGTTTTTAATTTCATCATGTTTTTTACTCTGGGGTGTCCAAGTTTTTTATGCCAATTATTTGCGTTTTCATTTTCGGTTAAAAATGCACTTTCTTTTATTTTATTCATTTTAATTACGTATAGGCCATTTTCCCCGATTGTACCTTCCAGTATTTTAATAGTGTCTTTTTTCACTTGAACTGTTTTGTTTTTAAATATCACTTCCGCGCCACTTTTCGTTATCCTGCTTACTGATAACAAATTTTTGTTTAGTTCTGGCACGTAATTTACGTCTCGAAGTGTACATTCTTCGGTTTCAATTTTACCGCTGCCTTGCGATTTCATTTTTTCACCCGTTTTTGCAGTTCCTATTTCGGTGTTTTCTTCTTGCATGTTTTTTATTATACTTTTTTCATTTGTCATATGTGACGTTGCACCGGAATCTAGAAAAAATTCGATTTCATTTTTGTTACTTTTTACTTTTTCACTTTGGGTTAGAAACGACAATTTTTTAGTTGTGTTTTCATCGTATCGCTTCTGCACATCATTTTTTACGTTGTCTTGTTTTCTAAAAAAACAATCTTTTTCTTCATGATTGGTTTTTTTACATATTCTGCAATTTATTTCTGTTTTATTGCAATCTCTTGCAAAATGTCCTGGTTTGTTACATCGGTAGCAATTTCTATTTTCTCCTGTTTTACGACCGAATTTTACGTTTCGTCTTCGATCTTCTCTCGCATTAAATGCCAATTGATCATTTTCTATTTCTTGGTTATTGTTCCGTTTTTCTTCTGCCAGAAGTCTCGATGTTAGTTCAGTTAATTTTTGGTTTTCTTGGGGCGTTGATTCCCAAGCACTTATGAAGTATCTATAACTTTCTGGTAAACACGATAAGATTTTTGTTATTACCATTGTTTCTGTGATTTCTTGGTTCACGTTTTTTAATTTATATACCAAACTTTCCACTTCGCTTATGTAATTTGACATGCTACTTCCGTTTTTGAATTTATGGTTGTAAAATTCCTGTAACAGATTGTATTTCTGTTGTTGATTATCTCTTTCATATAACATTTTTAATTTTACCATCATTTCACATGATGTTTTACAATTTAGCAAATGCATCATTATTTGCTTTTCAATTGATGTAATTATTATTTTTTGTGCTAACGCATCTTTTCTTTCCCATTCATCTTTCGGCTTTTGTTCTGTAGGGCATTGTGTTTTGCCGCTAGTAACGTCAGATATTTGTTTCGCCTTGAAAAATATCGTAATCTGAAATTTCCACAATTCATAGTTTGTGCCATCTTTTAATTTTTCGATTTTTTCCGTTTCATCTTTTGATGCCATTTTAAATTTTTCACTTTTATTGTTTTTGACGCGTGACAGTTTTATTTTTACTTTTGCACTTAACAGCTTTTAAGTTTTTCACTACAGTTTTTTTAATTCTTAAGTTTTTTTACCGCGAATCACTTCACTCGTTTTTTAATTGTTTTTACCTTCAGATTTAATCTGAATCACTGGTTCCCATAACCTGTTGGGTTTTAAATTAGTAACACCTTGATGTAGAATAATATTTATTAGAAATAAACACATTAACTCTAAACAAAGTAACTAAATAGTTTGCGCAGTAATTGAAATAATACATTGATGAAATGTTCGCTACAATTTTTACTTTTACTTCTGACTGACGACTACTTGACTTTCACACTGCGTTCTACTTGGTTACATCAAATTTATGCTCTGTTGTTTTTTACATTCTTAATTCCATTTACTTAAACATTTTATCTTAACATTTCTCAATCTGCAATAGTCCGCCCAAAATGAAATTTGGTGCACAGGTTAACAATGTTAGTTTTAATAATACACTAGCCACTAGAAAATCGGCCTTTCGGCCGATTTTCGTGACTAGCTCTGCGAGGCGCGCGGCCTGTGGCCTCGCTGTCGGCCTATCGGCCTCCCGATTGTTTATGGGCTTACCGACCGGTTTTTAGAACTTTTAAGGATTCCATGGTCGAGTGTTGGTTTGCATGTGAGATCTCGGATTTCTTTGGTGCGGATTTGGCGTCTCAATAGTGAAGCGAACCCGAGTAGACCTTCGACCTCGCGATTGCTTTTGATGATAAGGGTCGGCCTTCGGCCTCCCACTTGTTATTCCTGTTACGGGTCGGCCTTCGGCCTCCGATTTACTTTCGAATATTACGGATCCGACATCCCATTGCATATCCGCGGTACAAATTCAAAATTCGATTTGGCGACAAATTTCGGCCTTAAAAATAATATTCAAGGTCACGTGTCTTGGAACAATTTAAAGCCAACGACGGTGTCTATCGAGAACTTTAATGTGGGCAAATTTGTAAAATTTCTAAAATTCGCCTTATGCGACGTAACTGCGCCCTCGAAGGAGATTTCAAGGTCAATATGAAGGTGCATTTAATAACTGCGCAAGGGCAATAAGATGTCGCGCATTTCAAGTTCTCCCAGAACCGGGGTAAGAGTCGGAAGGACACGTAAGCGTCACCCTGTCGCACGAAAAACATCCAAAGACAAAAAACATCTCGTAGCGCCTGGACGGCATCAAGGTGGAAATTTTGAGAATCCTTCAAACGGCCACAGGGTCCTTATTTATGGGAGGATTTTTAATTTTTTACCGGCAGCCGAGACAGATTCCGGGGATGCACGAAATTGCATTTATAGCTTTTTTTCGTGTCTCGCACCGTACGGCTATATAATGAAAAAGTAGTTTTCCAAAATAATTTCCAATATTCCAACCGAATAGCAAAAATTTTTTTTTTATATTAAATTTTAACGTCGGAATCGGATTTGGCGAGTAATTTTAATAATTTTTGATGCAAAACTTGTTGGGAAATTATTCTTCCTCGATAAAAAAAAATCAATTCAAAGTTGTCGGCGTATCTGCAGGACTTGAGTTTGTTTGGTCCGGCTTTGGCTTCTCGACAACGATGAAACAAACACGAGTCGGCCTTCGGCCTCCCCCCGTTTTTTAAGAGTACGGGTCGGCCTTCGGCCTCCAACTTGCTTATAAGTATATACGGGTCGGCCTTCGGCCTCCCGCTTGCCTTTATGGATACGGGTCGGCCTACGGCCTCCCACTTGCTTTTAGGAACACGGGTCGGCCTGCGGCCTCCACATTTTTGCTCCATCAAAATTTCATTGGCACGGACCAATCGATTTTACCGAAATTATATGAGAGGTCAAAATATACGTAATTAAAACGAATTTTTAAAATTTGCCGTTTTTTAATTTGTATATCACGATTACTCGAAATCGGTCCATTTTTCGAGAAAAAGTATTACTACAAATTTTGTCGGGTATACGGTCCGCTCGATGACCGCGTATTTTTACCGCGATTCGTTCGACGCCGTCCGGCGTAGTGCAAAAAACGGGAAAAAAAATTTAATTAAAATCGTCGTCTCGCTTAGCGGTCTAAATCGATCTATGTATGACCTACGTATTTTTTTGCAGAAATGCAAATCTAAATTCGGGCGGATCCGAATGAGACCAAAAAATCGAAACTTTAATCTGAAAATAAGTGAGCCAGGCGCAAAAAACTATTAAATTTTTGACCCCCACTCAAACGGAAACGGGACAAAATTTCGAAAATTTGGCCCCAGGCGGGTGTCCGTTTTCGCCGTCCCCACCCTTCTCGAAAATATTAGGTCAATCGGACGAAAACCCCGGAAAAAGTTGTCACCTTATTACGCGCATCGGGCGCACCCTTAGATTTTGCTTTTATAATCTATCAAACTCATATTTTAAATTTCGAATCGATCCGGTGAAAATTATTCTTTGAGAAGACATTTTTAGGTCGGGTTGTAAAAATAAAAGATTGAAACATTCACTTAACCAATAAATCTATGTTTTGCAAATGCATAATAATCTTAAGAATTGTATAGTTAGGAAAGTATCATCAAATATTTTAATACACGTCCAATAAACCATGCGGTAGATAAGGAAGTGTCAATAATGTTGACGTAGCACCCATCAATTATTCACCTCATCAGCAATAAATTCTCTATTCGTTACCGTTGCAAACCTAACGTCAACCCATACCTATACTTCGCTATAATCTTTCAAAAGACTGAGAGAAACTTTTATGCGATCCATAAACCCACGCCGGCCGTCGATACAAAAAACGGACACGTGCGATGGTGAGACCGTGTGAACGAATGCATTCGACATCGTTATCTTAGACAGGCATCGACATGCAAACCCATGTGTTAATTTTTAGCATGGAAGGTATAGCGATTTCGCAATCTTGAGTTTCGATAAAAACAAACAAAAAGTGCAAAAGATAGACCCTTTTCGTCCAACCAGACGAGCAAAAAATTGTTTTGCTCGCACGTGTCTTGCAAAATTTCTCGATACACTTTACATGAAGAAAGACGGAAGCGTGCCTTCACACTCTAGGTATTGTCCAATTAAAAGGCAGATCCCTTCTTTCTAAATTTATGGGACCCAATTATAAGGATCCAAATCAATCATTAAGTGGGAATAATCCTACATTGTGGTAGGGAAAATGCATAAAAAGGACTGCAAGTTGCATATTAAGAGAGATTCACTTAGAATCCGATACTACCTTTTCGTATCGTAGCGCTTCCAAAAGCGGAATTGAAATACCGAGGTCTCACATTTATTAGAGATCCTTAAATCAATACCATTCATTTGTGCTAAAAATTATTGTGCGTCAACTACAGGTATTATCGAACATTTAATATCGTCAATTGTTGCTAACATTTAATAAGTTATCGAACATTTAATATCGTCAATTGTTGCTAACATTTAATAAGTTATCGAACATTTAATATCGTCAATTGTTGCTAACATGTAATCAGTTATCGAACATTTAATATCGTCAATTGTTGCTAACATTTAATAAGTTATCGAACATTTAATATCGTCAATTGTTGCTAACATTTAATAAGTTATCGAACATTTAATATCGTCAATTGTTGCTAACATTTAATAAGTTATCGAACATTTAATATCGTCAATTGTTGCTAACATTTAGTAAGTTATCGAACAGTTAATATCGTCAATTGTTGCTAACATTTAATATATTATCGAACGTTTAATATCGTCAATTGTTGCTAACGTTGAATCAATTATCGAACTTTTTATACCATCTGTTTATCACGTTTAATAACGTCGAGTTATTGCTTGCCGCTCAGAGGCAATTACGTAGCATTTCTTTTATCGGTATGGTATAGGACAGGTGTTGCACTACGAATCCATGTGTGCAGTCCAATCGTTTTTTTATCAGACACCACATTGTCGTTTCTTACTTATACAGTGCCGGCTTTAATTAATTGAAACTTCGCGAATAATTAACCTAGTGAATTATTTCGTACGGAGACCCCTATTTTATCGCGAAATACAGTGCGTGAATCACCCTGTCATTTCACCCCCTTCCGATTTGAAGAGGTTTTGGAAGCTGGTTATTGCGCTGCCCTTCTGGTATGGTTTGAGACATCGCATTCAGCTCTATTCTGTATTCCGAGGACGAATCTCACTCCTGGAGGACCCGCCATCGACTTTACCTAGAGGTCGAACATCAACCACCCAAATTAAGTAAGAAACCTTTTTATATTTTTAAGATTGTGATGTTAATTGGTCACCCTGGCCACCAGCATTGTTTAAGAACGTTCAGTTCAACCCTGGAAGACGATATCGCAAACATTTTGTACATCTTTTATGTAAATTAATATTAGTGTCTATTATTAACGTAACTTTTAGCACGCCATTCGAGCGTTTATATTCGAACTAGTAATTTAACGTAACATTTTAAGTTTAGTACTGCAACTAGAGTTCATAAGAATTAATCGATCATTTTGATTGGTTTTCATTATCGATTTTATGAGTCACAGTTTTAGATGTCATCGAGTTGCACTTAAGTAACTAGTATTTTTGGTGGAGTGCTGTATTCAATACGCCCCCCCCTTTTACGTATGAACTTTCGGGATCATACCTTGCAAATTAACCGTTTGTATTTGTGTAAGAGTAATTGTTTTACGAATATTAATTTCGCAACGGAAACCACACTGAAAGGTTCCGTCAACTGTACATATTCATTTTTATACGATACATGTAAATTTGATAGTATCTTGTGTAAATTTTGTCAACTCCCCCCTGATATTATTTTATTTAATACATTTTTGTTATTTCCCAACTTTGTGTGTTATTATTATTGTTGTGTTAATGTTTATTTAGCTATTTTCACCACCGGAAAGTTCGCCTCCTGTAAAGGTAAGGTCATTGAGCGAGGCTTTTCCGGAGTGAGAATTCGCTGTAAGATCATCAAGTTGTCGCGTACCAGCTTGGAAGGTGTGATAACCAGTCCCCTTCAAAAAGAATCATTTCTTCGTATGCGTGGCGCCCATTTAAACTCCCTCGTGTATATTAACCCCATCGATTTTGACTTAACTTCCCCCCTGTGTAAATTATTCACACCGATTTTGACAATTTTTAGAATCGCGATCGAGGATTGCCCGGTCGTCGATAGGAAACACACGCTTTGCGACGTGCCGTCACACGACCCTTTCATTCCTTTCACCAACCCACCCCTTCGCGACTTTGAGCTAGCCAACCTTTTATTACCTGTTGGAAAGGTGTCGTGGATGCTAAACGTGTTGTAACAAAGTGTCAAAAATACGAAAAACCGCGCTGAGCCGTTTTGCCGAGCACTCGGAAAAAAATTGAAAAAAAAAATTGTTTCGCCCCCTCGACCGTCGCCCGGGGCTGCCTGCAAAATTTCAACTCTCCAAAATGAATTCTCAAATTTTGGGATCACTTTGAACCGCCATTAGGCCTCCTCCCTTATGTCCCACCAAAAACGGACAATTTTCCCGTTCAATCCTCGTAAAACCACACGGGTATGCAAAATTTCAACTCTCCACGACGTCCGTAGATATGCCCTGTAAATGGTAAGTCAGTGAGTGAGTGTCACGGTGAGCTTTATGTTTCTTAAATATTAATTTTTAGGGGAAAAAGAGACCCCTTTGAGGGGGGTGTGCAATACTCTCAATTAAAATAGTTTGTTCCGGCAATCTAAACTAATAAGTTTGTTGAAGAAAAATTCGCTCTCTATGTTCATTAGTTCCAAAGTTATACACAGAGGGGTAAACTGGAAAGTGTCGCTTTAGCTGGTATTATCATGGAAACGAATTAAGTTTAGGGGAAAAATATTAACGATGGTGCGCTGTAAGCAACAACAAACGTGACGTCACGCTAATGCACGCTAATGATATAACCTCGCTTGACCTCTCTCAGAAATACTTTGATTTGGTTTTGAACGATAATAATACATTACAACTAACAAGGGGTCATCCAAGTGAGCATGTCTGACATCGGGATCCCAATTTTTTTGGTGATTCTATGAGCTAAAAAAATTATCACTTCCTCGGCATTTAGTCCATTGCCTTATAGTTTTTGAGTTATCAAAGTTTGAAAATTGCCAAGTGCTTTACATGCTTATTAATAGCATTGTCTATATTTACACTTCAATCCCCCTCCAAGTGTTTGCAACCTTGGTGTGGTGAGGGGGCTTGCGTGCTTCCAATGAGACTGCAGGCATATACTCCAGGACGAGCGATGGGGGACACCCCCTCATCGGTCGAACGGGATGCGATCGGAGCCGGCCGGGACCTAAACATCTTTGTGTCCGGTTCTTACCGTCTTCTTAACGGTTATGATGGCTGTGGTGGAGGAAGCCAGACTAATAGGCAAACACAAAAGAACAAATCGTAAACCGCCTGTGGGCTGCAAAGACTCCCCAACGGGGATAGTAGCGACAGGGGGCACGAGGGTCTTGGCTTAGCCGCCTGGGCTGCGTGGACAGGTACCACTATAAAAACCTCCCAATTCCCACGGTACTGCGACGCCTAGGGGATGCAAGGCTGAGGGGTGGCTCAGTTTTTAGTCGCAGAAACCTCGAGGCGCGGCGGACCTCGTTGTATTTTAGCCTTCCATCGCGTATGGGGCGCTGCGCGATGGCGACATTTTATTTCCCCTTTACTCGTGGGAACAATTATGGAACCGATACAACAAAATTTAAATACGGGAGGAGTTTCCGAATGGAAGAAACCACCCAGACCGAAACTTTCGGGGGCTGCCAAGAGACGAATAAAACGTATCAAGGCAGAGCAACTAAAAAATGAAGGAGGAACTCTTGAGAACCCTTATGCAAATCCAACAATTAACCAAAATAATGGTTGGGAGCCTTCAACCGGGGGGCAAAAGCGTACCTGGTCGGATAGCGGCACACCAACTAGCGTGGACACACAGAATAAAAGGTGCAGGTACACTGAACGTGCTGTTTCTTACCAATCTACGGATATCCGAGTAGCGATCACTCCGGTAGGATATCCGCCAGTTCACTTCAGCAGTGAGCAAATCGACCTCGTCAGAGGGATGCTGCTCACTGCTCTAGACAAAATCACCGAAGGAGGACCCTCACCAAGGTTCTCTTATGTAAAACCAAAGGAGGGGCTGATGGTTGCCTCCTGTGCCGACCAGGCTACTAAGGACTGGTTGGTGCAGGTGGTGGATGAAAGCGTACCTTGGGAGGGGGTAAAATTACGTGTCATTGATGCCAAAGACATTCCAAAGCCCGTTATGATTATGACATGGATTCCGGGACCCGTAGAGGAACCGGTAAAAATCTTAAGGAGGCTAGCGATTCAAAATCCAGGGCTCAAAACTGAAGCCTGGACTGTATTGGACAAATTGCCAAATCAGAAAGGCCAGCAAATCATCATGCTGATCGACGAGATTTCCTGGGGTAAGATCCAGGAAATGCAATATAAACTCTTCCTGAACTTCTCCAGGATTACCTTCAAGGAACTGGGGAAGAGAAGGGGAAAATATGAGGAAATGGAGGATGTCAAGAGGGAACACGGTTCACCCGAGTCAGCTACTCCTGCTATTCCTCCCATACCTTGCTCTGGTAACAGCGGTGAGGGGACATCAGGAGAAGGGCTCCCGGCCATACCGGGGACCCCTTCTGATTCGTCTAAATAAAGATTCACCATTGCAAGGCGGCTTCGGCTGCCCTGCAGAGGTTTATAATAAAAGAAAAAATTGACTTGACTGATACAGGAACCCTGTATATATGGGGAACGTGTTAGAGGACTAAACATGGCAGGCGACTGGGAGTTAATCAGCCTGAAGTATGTATAATTGCAAAAAAAGACATACATAGTCTTCTACCACTATGGGGATTGTACCAGAGGCCTACACTACTTAAGACGTAATGATTTGAATGGGATTGGTTAACTGTTGGTAAACCATGAATGAGGGAATGCTACCTCATAATAAATATCTTTATTCTAAATTGTAATTGTACTTAAGTATTATTGAGTAAATATCTTGTGAATCTTTTATTGTAAAAAATATATTGTTATGAGTCGAAGAGTTCGATTGTGAGTTTCATTGTGAGTTGAACTACCCTACTTACCTCTTAAACCTCGATACATCGGTCGGTCTTGCAGGGTTCATTGAAAAGTAGCAAATAAAATCATTAACAAAACGAGACTTGTATGGGCATTAAGATCTTAGTCCCATGGGGTGGACGGTATTTTTCCCGTCCTACTGCAGCAGAGGCCACCACTTACGCGCAATATTCAAAGATAGTTGAGCTGTAAACCATGTGCCACAGAGTTGGCAAAAGGTCAAAGTGATATTAATACCCAAGCCAAGGCGTGCCTCCAATGCCCAAGTATAGATAGGCATATTCGGGACAATTTATTGACTTAAATCACCTATAATCTATTATCCCATTTATTTCTTTGCATACACGACATTCAGTCGTCCTATCCAGCCAGTATATGTTTATTTAATTGAATCGATCGCGGAGGGGGGGGGAGCGAATAGTTTTTTTTGAAGAATATCAGAAAAAGCCGTTATTTTTTGACGGATTTGGTTAGGTAATTGTTCGTACAACATACTAAAAAATTCGTTGATACTTTGATCGGTCAGATCATCTTAAAGCACAGAATATTTTTGTAACCTGTTGTTCAGAATTGCAAACATTTTGCGTTTCATTTTGTTTTGCGACCGTTTTTTGGTTCGGTTGTGAGGCAACAAAAAAGTTAAAAAAAAAAACGTAGTCACATCAATTACCTAAAAACAAGTCACAATATTATCTTGTCAATTAAAGAAAAACGTTATCAACATTATAAAGGTTACAAAAATATACAGTTGAAAAAAAGGAAAGAACCGTGTTTAATTCAACAAATCAAGATACAGTCCATTCGCTCCAAAAAATATCCAAGATTCCTCGCTTGGATAAAGTGATTACACCAAACAGATTCGGTGCAATTGTAACAACTCTGGGTAGCGTTATTGTAATTTTAATCCTTCCGATGTCAACATGTAACAACTTTGGAACCCCGTTTTGTTCTTCAAGGGGGTGGTTTGTAGGTTTCGATTACGAATGATAGAGCTGCCACCACTTAATCTTTTTAATAACGTAATAACCTCCTTGGGGCGGTTAATTACTGAGGTAGATTAAGAAACCTCTTAAAGTTGACTATCCTTCAACGTTACTGGACCTTGTTGTTTGATGTAAGGTAACGTGCCTCCTCTAATGTTTTGGGAGTCGTAGGAAAACCCAGAGAAATAACTTACACTTTACTAATTACTAGCCGATCGTTGGAGTAACGAACAATTAAAGATTTTAATTCGGTATAATTGTATATATTGAACAAGTAATTAAGCATTTATAAGATTTATACAAAGTAATACAATTAATTCAACGATATTACAAATTGTTACAATTTGATTAAGTTAATCAAAGTAGGGTAGTAAAAGAAAATCCACACACATATGATACAAAAGAAAAATTGGTTACAAGTATTAATTTAACTAAAAGTCACAATACCTATTTTGATTTACAACAATCCTGTGCTCCCAGGGTGGAAAGGTTTGAGATGATATATCATTATTGTAATCCCAAATGATATACACTTATAGTTTTTAACACAATCGTTTCGTTGACTGATTAAAAGTTAATGACAAGCAAAAGGATGTTAAAATATTGAACTTTTATCACTTTAAAGGATTTATTGATTCGCGTTTCTCGAACTACCGAAGTTTCAATGAATAAAATTATGATTAAATGACTAATTCACTTGACTTAGAAAAATTTACACTTGAATATGTGAATTCCGATTTGAGTAGAGTTCGGATTAACTCTTGACTTAAATTTCACCCGTTTTGGGTTACTGACTGAATAATCAAAAGCGCGAAACGTGGTACTACCACTGTTAACCCTCTTCTCTCTCGGGGTATTTTATAAACTTGTCCCCATTTCTGAATATTAATATTACGCCTTCCATTTGACTTCTTTGACCAATTACGTGTGTCCTTTTTCCCTTAACTTTGGAAGAGGGTTGTCTTATTAATTGGGATATCTCAAAACTTATTTCCCTGCACGTGTGTGACTGATTCGCTTGTGAATAGTGTAATTTTCCCACAGATTTTGTATTTCTTAATTTAAAAATATAATTCCTAACCTCGTTAAAGCAAATGAGGCATTAAGTTGGAATCACGCCTTATGAAGAATTTGAATATTTCTTAAAACGAATCTTTTTGGCGGTATATACTTGATAATCCCTTATTTCCTTTCACGTGTGGATTTTACTTAGAAATGACTTTGTTCCCACAGTTCGCATTGATTTAACTAACACCCTCATGGTGCCGTGCCGAGTTTTTGTTAAACAAGTGTTTGCACCCTAATTCTTAAATGAAAGCAAAACGTTTATTAGTTAGATCAATGTACCGGGTGTTTAAAATTCTTTACCTAAATTATATTTATAATCTTATTCTTAATGCTAATTTATTATGACAAATTACTCATGTCGGAAGTTGTTTATACAAATTTAATATTTGTATCGTAATTATGAATAAAAAATGAACGGGCGGTTTGCTACACAATTAACACCTGTCTTAATATATAAAAAGTCGATTTTAAATTTAAAACACATTTTTATTTAATTATACATACGATGTGTTTACAATCACAATTTCCAGGGTTCTGATTAGATTTGAATTATGCGGAAGGACAGACACGGAGCCAGATCATAAGGCTTCTTGTTATACTTTGTATAGAAGCCTAAAACGTCCTCTCGGAACCCTGAGCTTCTTACCGAATTCTTCGTCTGAAGTTGAAATTTTTTATGAAGGAGTGAAAATGATGTTTTTCGGCAAAAAATGTTTAAACAAATTTCTATTTCAGCTATATTATTATCATATAACTCATTCTTCTTCTTTCAAGTGCCGTGTCGGGTCTCCCTGACGTTGGCGATCACTTCAGCTAGTGCACCTCGATCTCGTGCTACGCGGAATAGTTGTTCCACAGAACGTATTCCAGTCCATTCTCTGATGTTTCTCAACCAGGATTGTTGCTTTCCTCCAATTCCACGCTTTCCTTCTATTTTGCCTTTTAGTATCAATTGTAGGAGGTGATACTTGGGATTTCTCAGTATATGCCCAAGATATGAAATCTTTCTGCGTTTGATTGTTGTCAGAAGTTCTCTATCTGATTGCGCCCTCCGGAGGACCTCTTCGTTAGTTATATGTTGAACCCATGAAATACGCAACATTCTTCTCTGCAACCACATCTCGAACGGCTCAAGCCTATTCATTGTTCCGACCTTTAATGTCCACGCTTCCATTCCATATGGTAGGACGGACCATGTGTAGCACCGATTCATTCTCTGGCGAAGTTTTAAGATTTAAGTTGTCGTTACACAAGAAAGATTTCATCTTGTTAAATGTGTTGCGGGCCATTTCAATTCGACACTTAATTTCGTTATCAGGGTTTAGGTCTTCAGTAACTATACTTCCGAGGTACTTGAACTTGGAGACACGCTCAATTTGTTGTCCATTTAGACATAGTGCAGCATTGTTGTAATTTTGACGGCTAATTATCATGAACTTGGTTTTATTGATGTTTATTTTTAGCCCTAGTCTTGCTCCGGTTCCACTAATTATGTTGATAAGAAGCTGGAGTTCGTCCAGAGTGCTTGTAAGGACAACACTGTCGTCTGCATATCTGATTGTCACAATGGCTTTCCCGTTTATTTTGACGCCTAGTTCGGGTGTATTTTCTAGGGTTTCCTTGAATACCTGGTCTGAATACAGATTAAAAAGTAGAGGCGAGAGAATACATCCCTGTCTAACTCTTCTTTGTATATTGATATCGCTAGTTATTGTCTCTCCTAGTTTAACTTTCGCTGTCTGCCTCCAGTATAGATTTCGAATTATCCTTACGTCCTTGCAATCCACGCCGACTTCTTCCAGTCTCCTTACCAGTGTGTCATGCTGCACCCTATCAAACGCCTTCTCATAATCTATGAAGCAAGTAAATACATCTCTCCGTTGGTCACGACATTTTTGTAAGAGGAGGTTTGTTCCGAACAAGGCCTCTCTCGTTCCAAAGGCGTTTCGAAAACCAAATTGCGTGTCATCCAGATCTTCTTCACATTTAGTTCTTATTCTAGCGTGGATTATGCGGAGGAAAGCTTTAAGCATGTGGGGCATGAGACTAATGAGGCGGCAATCATTACAATGCTTGGGATGTTGTTTCTTAGGTAGTATTGCAATGAATGTAGATTCCAGCCAATCGTCAGGTATATCTCCAGTATCGTAATATATTGTTAAATAGTTCCATTATTGTGCCGATATTTTCGTTATTTATCAGTTTTAAAACTTCTGCTGGTATTCGATCCGGGCCTACTGCCTTTCTGTTTCCTGCTATTGTTAATGCGTGTTGTACTTCAGATTTTAAAATCTTTGGTCCGTCCTGGTTTGTTTCATGATCTTCCAAGTCGTTTCTTCTATCTTGAAACAAGTATGTGACGTATTTCTCCGAAATGCTCTTCAACTATGATTCTTCCAATATTAGCTGGTTCCCTTCATCAAGCAACATCATTGGTTTTTGTTTCCTGTAGTCGCCTGTTATCTCTTTGATCTTACGATGCATACTGTAACTGTCATGTTTCGAAATAATATCCTCTAATTCTTCGCATTGCTTCCGCATCCACCCCTCCTTTGCATTTCGTATCTCCGATCTTATCAACCTTTGTAATTTATTGTATTCCGCTTTATTGTTCTTTACTCGCCTACGTTCTTCCATAAGATCCAACAATTCATCAGTCATCCATTTATTCCTTTTAATCCGTTTGTCGCTTTTAAGATGTTGGTCACAGACTCCCATTATACTTTCTTTGATGTTACTCCATCTAGTATGTATATTTTCTTGCCTTTTATGTTGGAGTTCGGCTAACTTGTTATTGAGATCATTTCGACACCCCCAAGGAACAAAGCCGTAACTCCAGTTACGACAAATTTGAGTTATTACTACCACTGTAATCCTGACAAAAATATCTTTCTTTTGGTAAAAAAAATTTTAATTTACGACAAATATTTACAGAGATAATCAGTGGAACAAAGTTGTAACTCAGCGTTTTTATCGCTTTTTCTAACTTTTTGAAACTTTCAATTGGCTCTCCTGCAAAATAGGTAAAAATGAGTTACGGCTTTGTTCCTTGGGGGTGTCGATTTGTTGTCTTCTCTCTTATCTCTTCATTTTAGGCTTCTATACAAAGTATAACAAGAAGCCTTATGATCTGGCTCCGTGTCTGTCTGTCCGTCCGTCTGTCCGCATAATTCAAAATCATACAGAGCGTTTCAAATCGTGTTGGAAATACTCTGTGGGTATAGAGGTAATTTTCACCTATATAGGAAATTTAAATCCGTTGATACGTTGATCCGTTAAGACGTTGATACCCTAATAAGAAGTTATCTCTAAAAATTTAATTGGTGCAGATTATCGGATTATCTGATGTTAAATCTAAATATATAAAAGGGGAGATCTGCGTGCTTGCTTGCGTGCGTGTTCGCTATACGTTCCTAGACCCTTGGACCGATCTCAACCAAATTTTGCACAGTTATTTTGTAGCTCCAGGCGCAACTATTCTCGCATATATGGAGAAGAAATTCGAGCGGGGAGCAAAGTTATTCGCTTTTTTCGAAAATCAAATCACAAGTCTGACAAAAAATTTAATTTGTCAAATAATTAATCTGACGTACAGTCAGTGATTCAAAATACTGTCAACAGATGGCGGGAGGGCGGTTTTAATTCGAAAAATGTCAACAGATGGCGGGAGGCCGGCTTTAATTCGAAAAATGTCAACAGATGGCGGGAGGGCGGCTTTAATTCGAAATATGAAAAAAAACAAACAAATTCATCTGAATGCCGCGAATAAGACCGGAGCACTTTATATAGGTCGCAGAACTCGCCGGAATTGTGCAAGAAGACGCAGATCCACCTCTTCGTGGAAGATCCACCTCTTTGCGGAAGATTTAACTTTACATGAAGATGTAACTTAACGTAAAGATTATGTATGTATTGTTGTGTCTACCGCGAACGAGTGTCAATTCGCTTATTTTATAGCAATACATCGAAAGAGACACAATTATTGTTTGTTGCTATGTGTTTTTAGAATTGTATTTGTTAGGGTTAATCATTGTTTAAATTTAAGTTTGTTATTATTAATTAAAATGCGAGTGCGAGGTAAAAGGCAAGGAAACGAGGTTTTCAAATCAAATAAGATAAATCTGGATGGCAAGAAATTAAAAAAAATGAAAAAGAATCACCTTGGTACAAAAAAACAAGGGAGAAAAAAAAAAGGTTCGTTCGGAAAAAGTTGCAAGCAAGTGATAGTCGAAAAATTATTTGCTCCGAAAAAATAAAGTCCGAAGTTGGAAGTTTGAAGTCAAGTGCTAAGCACGCACGACAAAGCCAATAACCCCACAGTTGGGGCGATTGGACTGAATAGAGCCAATTCCACTATACCTCGAGTATTGGAACGGCGACGAGTAACAGAAGCTTCCAGGAGAATTTGGAAACCACGACAAATTACGAAGGTGCGTCGAAACAAGTGCCCAGCTAAGCTTACCTCGCAGGTATTTGAGTAAACATTTAGATTTTAGTTTGTTTGTCTTTAATTTTAAGAAACGTTTGTTCATTTGATTCATCTTATGTGTTTATTAAAATTTGTTCATTTTGAATTGTGTCCTTTTTGTGTTTCGCCGATCAAGTCAAATAAAGCTTAACGATTAGGCACCCTGAGAGCCAAGAGTTTTAAATAGAAGGTAGGTGCTCTTCGATTTGTTGTCGCACGTCCTCTGTCCATAAAAGCGACAAAAGGGGAGGTGACACAACAGTATGTATGGTTGACAGATGAAGGCCTAACAACTATGGCCTTCACGGATCTATTATTGTCCGCCCTGTGAGGCCGAAGGCCGAACAACTTTGGCCTTCACGAATCTATTATGGTTCGGTCTGTGAGGCCGAAGGCCGAACAACTATGGCCTTCACGGATCTATTATGGTCCGGTCTGTGAGGCCGAAGGCCGAACAACTATGGCCTTCACGGATCTATTATAGTTCGGTCTGTGAGGCCGAAGGCCGAACAACTATGGCCTTCACGGATCTATTATGGTCCGGTCTGTGAGGCCGAAGGCCGAACAACTATGGCCTTCACGGATCTATTATGGTCCGGTCTGTGAGGCCGAACAACTTTGGCCTTCACGGATCTATTATGGTCCGGTCTGTGAGGCCAAAGGCCGAACAACTATGGCCTTCACTGATCTACTATGGCCCGGTCTGTGAGGCCGAAGGCCGAACAACTATGGCCTTCACGGATCTATTATGGTCCGGTCTGTGAGGCCGAACAATTTTGGCCTTCACAGATCTATTATGGTCCGGTCTGTGAGGCCGAAGGCCGAACAACTATGGCCTTCACGGATCTATTATGGTCCGGTCTGTGAGGCCGAAGGCCGAACAACTTTGACCTTCACGGATCTATTATGGTCCGGTCTGTGAGGCCGAACAACTATGGCCTTCACGGATCTATTATGGTCCGGTCTGTAAGGCCGAAGGCCGAACAACTATGGTTTTCACGGATCTATTATGGTCCGGTCTGTGAGGCCGAAGAATTTTGTCCTTCACGGATCTATTATGGTCCGGTCTGTGAGGCCGAACAACTATGGCCTTCACGGATCTATTATGGTCCGGTCTGTGAGGCCGAAGGCCGAACAATTTTGGCCTTCACGGATCTATTATGGTCCGGTCTGTGAGGCCGAACAACTATGGCCTTCACGGATCTATTATGGGCCGGTCTGTGAGGCCGAACAACTATGGCCTTCACGGATCTATTATTGTCCGCCCAGTGAGGCCGAAGGCCGAACAACTTTGGCCTTCACGGATCTATTATAGTCCGGTCTGTGAGGCCGAAGGCCGAACTACTATGGCCTTCACCGATCTATTATGGTCTTCCCCCTGTGAGGCCGAACAACTATGGCCTTCTCGGATCTATTCTGGGTCTAGATGGCTAAGGGCGGCATCCGTGCCAGCTAGTTATAAATATTATGTCGACCAAAACTAACTAGTGACAACAACTTTTCACACCAGAAAGGTAGTTGTATAGAAGCCTAGGAACTGCCGCTATTTTAATTTGGATAGATCTATTCGTCTTATTTGTTACTCATTAAAAAAATCATAAACACTTAAAATATTTTAACATCCTCGAAATCATGAAAAGAAGAGTTTCCTAAAAATCGTCAGGGGCTTCTGATTTTTGGATGTTTTAAGGATTGGGGTCCTAATAAAAACTCTGAGTTGGCTGTTAAAATGGCGAAAACAAAATGTTTCTTCGCAATATTTCCTTACCAGTTGACTTTAGGACGAAAATGACTTCTATAAATCTTATAGAAAATAAAATTTACTACAACTTCTATCTAAGGTATTTTTCTCTAAGTCGAATAGTTACTGAGCTTTAGACTTCTACCAAATTGATCTATATTGTGTCTGTCTGTAACGCTCAATTGAGTTGATGATCCGGTCTTGAGGCTGTATAATCTAGGCAATCAAGAATCATTGTGGCTTAAAATATTACTTACTTATGTCAATCTATTTGTTCATTTTTTGTTACCAACTTCAAATAGTTTCTGTGCGGCCTTTAGACCGCACAACCTTAATAAACACGTACTAGTAGGAAAAGTACCGAATAAATAAATGAGAAAATAATTTAGATAAAAATAATTTATTCTGAATTCAAAATAGAAATTTTTTTAATGGAGCTAGCAATCTCGAACGTTATTGCCTTGATTGTGCGGTCTAAAGGCCTCACTGGAGAGGTGATTAACGGATCAATTAGAGTAATAGCCACACAGATGTATCAATGAATAAAAAGAGAACTTTGACTTACATAAATGGGGGCTATTATTCATATTAAATTTTAATAATTAACATGTGAAAATAAAATTTGACAATCCCCCAACACCCTGTATAGGTGATGGCGTCATTTGTTTCTTCCGATTGGGGGGGGGGGTCAAATTACATTTTTCACTACTTAGTCAATTGGTTTAAATCCGTGCAACCGTTTATGCTAGCGACATCGCCAATATTCAGCGGCGTAATTGCATTCACATTAAACAAAATTTTTCGCAGTTTCCATATTGGGAGGGCGGCGCCCCGTCCTGCCAGCCACCATTGATTTATTGTAGTTCGCAAGTAGTATACAAAATACAATTTTGGAATTTCTTTTGTGGGCTACGGAGCCGAGCCTTTAACTACCGATTATTATTACCTGAAAGTTTAAATTATTTCAAATAATAGTTGTAACGGGGATGTAGGACAGGCAAAATGAAACAATTGTTTACCCTATTGTGATGTTTCGCCGCCATCATCAGGACTTTAGAACAAGAACTTACTAACATTACCAACGAAGAGAGCCGTGCAAGCAAACATCATCGGAAAAATACATAAAATCAGCATTACAAAAACCCTCACAATTACACGGTAGAAAAAACTTTCACTGACACGTTAGAATATTCAAAAATTAATAAAAACCTTTTGTAAAGTGAAAACACCTAACAAGTTAAAATTACCAAAAATATAAAATTATGATAAACTACGACAGTAAGTGATTACCTGGGATATGATGCCATGGTTCGGATTCCACGTTAAACTGTAGCAGGGACGTGCCCATGGGGGGGCCTCCCCCCCCCCAATATTTTAGGAAGTTGGCAAAATCACCCAAAAGTTGGTGAAGTTGGCAGAAGCCAATGTAAAAATTTTATCAACTCAAAAAAATTTCAAGTAATAAAAATATAATATGCCTATTTTCTCCAACTGTACTGTACATACCAACTGTACAAAATAACGTGTTTAGTTATATTTTGTAACTATTTTAGTTACACAATGTTACTAATTTTGAAATAATTAAATAATGCGTAAAAGTTTTGCTTAGTTGTTGAAACCAACATTCAATGTAATAATCAATTTTAATTTAAGTATTCATAATATTTTATTTAGGGCCGCGATTAAAGGACAAATATTTGTCCTAAAAGTTGCAAGATTCCTCAAAAATTGCTTTACTACAACACGGTTTTTTTAAGTTTAAGAATTTTTAATAGGGATTAATAGGGAAAATTATATTTTTATTATTTATAAAATGATCTATTGGCGATTTACATTACCGTTGGTGGCGCCACCAGCAACATGGCTGTGTTTGGACGTATATTTCAAAATTCAAAGTCATATTCTGGTGAAAATCTGCAAACATTTTAGTATGTTTGTTAGATTTATTGTAGTAAGTTTTGTTAATTAATTGATTTTGTTATGTTTTGGGCCTAAAGAACAAATTTTTATTTTCATTTAATACGTCACTTACTAATTTGAAATTCTCCCGCATGGTGGGCGTTTGGTTAATGTAAATTGCGAATTTTTTATGTCCCAATTTATACCCAATGTATTACTTACAAAAAGTTTGCAATTTTTAATTGATTCAGTTGGTAAATTGAGGATTGCTCCCCCTGAAAAGTCGGTTGAGCACGTCCCAGACTGTAGGTAGTATTATGTGATCAATCTAAATTTCAAGGGACAATCACAAATAATTTATCAACACCGGCGTTTTAGGTAGAAACCAGCACAATGAAGGAGGTCTAGAACTATGCCCTGGTACTTTACACTGACCTGAAGAGAAGGCTGGCATCAAACAAGCAACAACTAGTAGACCAATCCTATATTTTCTGTCCAAATGAACCAATTAGATGTAATTCTAAATACAATTTGCTTATCTCCAATGTATATTTACATGTTTCCGCAATAATAAAACTAAAAATATAATAAAATTCATTGACCTATTATTATATAAAAATATAATACAAGAACAAAATCGTGATCAATTTTCTAAAATGTACATTGCTAACAATATAAATAATTTGTCCCAGTGTAAAACTTATAAAAATACATAACAACATTTAAATTACTTAAATCATACAATTAAAATATACACAACACCAACCATTACATAACTCCTTTCTTTTTTAATGCTTTCCGCTTTTTTTCTTCCTTTTCACGTTTAATGTCTTCTAAATCTTCCAACAAACCAAGTCTTGCACTTCTCTTGTCCTCTCTCATTTGATCAGCAAAGGACGATTCCATATTATCCACATCTTCTTCTGCACCTCTATATTTTGATTTATCATACCCAAATATTTCTTTAATATGTTTAGAATAATCTTCCGTCTCATCAGGGCCATCATCAATAAAGTCATCCATTTCTGAATCGTACTCTTCATCCGAATCAATTACCATACGTTTCTTACCCATCACAGGTTTTCTTCGAACATCACCTGGTGGGAATTGCTTGGGCCTCAAATCGCTAGGCGGGAACTGTTTTGGTTTCAGATCTCTTGGAGGAAATTGTTTGGGTTTCAGATCCGTAGGAGGAAACTGTCTGGGTTTCAAATCTGCAGGTGGAAACTGTCTGGGTTTCAAGTCTGCTGGAGGAGCCTGTTTAGGTTTTAAATTGTTTTTGGCAGCAAGTTCTTTCGACCGTGCATTCATTGCAATCATTCTAGCTTCTTTGGACATCGGTTGTCCGAACTTCAAATCTGGCACTTTCTTAATTTGACCATTTACATTTCTATTATCACAGCCGTTCATGGGTTTTTTTGTTACTTCAGTTTTAGACTTGGGTGGATCACAGGGTTTGGTACTTTTGGGCACTTGAGAAGTTGATGGTTTTTTAAGTACCTCATTGGTAGACTTAGATTTACCTTTAGAAATATCGTTTGGTACCGATTTTGACTTGCTTGGCGTTGCATTTAATTTGGGAATTTTATTTAACTGGCTTGGAATTGCAACCGGGCTTCGACTCGGATCGTCGCGGGGTTTTCGCGAATCCTTCCACTGCTGTTGTCTTTGTAGTTCTAGTTTTTGTTTCTTGGTCAATAAGGGGCCTTCATCTTCTTTTTTAGGTTTCACTTCGATCACAATTGGCTCATGCTGCTTCTTCTCGGCTAACTTCAAGAGCTCTGAAAAATAAAGAAGTCATAATGTGCAAAAATTTAATCACGGTATTGCTGATCTTATCGCGAAATTAGAAAAAATTATTTTATTTCGGTAGAAAGTTTAAAAATTATCTGAGGAATTGGATGTACGTACGTAGCTAAGAGCTTCCGCTTCAGAATAAAAGCAAATTCTTTAGTCAAAATGAAGAGAATTAGGGGCAGACACATTTCGAAAACCCACAGTGGCACTTTCACTGCTTACTCAAAAGGGGTTGCAACGCGCAATTGCAAGTTTTATTTTTTTTCTCAAAAACGGGAAAACATAGAAGTCCAGGCAAGGAAGGTTTTTAGTTTACAAAAAATCCGGGCAAGCTGAAATTTGGCAAAGATGTATATTCAAGTGTTCTAATAAACCCCTAAAATGTCTCATAAAAATCCCAAGCCGGCGTTCCCTCAAATAAGGATTTTAGCCCCCTAAGTGCGGTGTTTCGCCTATAGCTCTCGTACTTTTACTTTTACGAAAAATTACCATTAAGCAAAGTTGAAGAACATAAAATTCTCTATAACTTGTGGCGCTGCAGTAGGTAGTACTACAATACCTACTGTAATAAGCAAATTAAACTTTGTCTAATGGTAATTTTTCGTAAAAGTAAAAATACGTGAGCTATAGGCGAAAACCGCACCTAGGGGGCTAAAATCCTAATTTGGGGGAACGCCGGCTTGGGATTTTTATGAGACATTTTGGGGGTTTATTAGAACACTTCAATATACATCTTTGCCAAATTTCAGCTTGCCCGGACCTTCTGTAAGCTCAAACCAAAATTTCGGTTTCGTTACTTGGAAGATACTATAACTTGGGCAAATTTTGAAAAAATCTATTTTTCTCTTCATTTTCCAACCTTGGCCACAATTTCAATTAATTTATTATTAAAAGCATTTCCCGTGCCCGAAAACATTTCTCTCCCTGCAACGAATTAATATTGGGCTATTTTAAGGGTGGGACCGGGTGGGACGTGTTTTCGGTCAATAATTTAAGTATTAGTGTGCCATGGAAAAATATGAAAAAAACTGTTTTATAGAGAATTTTATGCTCTTCAATTATGGTCTGATCATAATTTTTCATAAAAGCATAAATAAGCGAGTTATCGGCAAAAAATCGCGTTGGGGGAGCTAAAACCCCCGATTGTGGGGGACGCCGGCGTGGAATTTTATGGGACTTTTGGGGGGTACATTAGAAGACTCCAATGTACATCTCGTACATGGTCAAAATTTATATGAAGAGAAATTAGTTCATATTTTTCTTGATTTCTTAGGAAAAATTATGAGGTATTGTATAGGATGCAATAATAATATTTAAATAAACATGGAAAACGTAAGATTAAATTTAATTACAATTCACCTGATGGTCAAAAGTACGCGAATTTAACAATTAAATTTACTGAAAATACTAAAATACTCAGTGCAACTGTGACTTCGAAAGTCATTTATGAACAAATTTTATTAAACTGTCTGAAAACGCGTTTCTACATTTATTTCACATTTTTATTTATGGTTTTTTGAGGAAAATTTTAAAAGCATTGCTTTTCGAAGTTATTAAGTAGTTTGCTTTACATCTCAATATGTTCACAATAATTTACTTTAAAGAGAAATTTTACTACCTACTCACGAGTGCAAAACCTTAAAAACCCAACATTTTGTTCCACTTGAACCCACTTTGCAGTAATAATTGAATTCTCATGTTTAGAACTGCGTCAAGCTGATTTCGGTGTTTAAATTTTTGTTTCTGAACACTTGAGAATCCAAACTCGTACAATAAGGACGTATTGACAAATAACAATAATATAAGGTACAGATTGCACTTCTCAACGACTTGGGATATTCTTTACTGAATTCGTTCCAAAGAATAACAAGAAAATTTTCTTAAAATTTTTGTTTTAGTCACTGTCTGAACTGGTTTCTATTTTAATTTTTAATTAAGGGTGGAAAATTGTCGTTGTATTTTGCAAAATACTGGTTGTAATTATATTGTGGGTAACTTTAAAACGACCTGGGGGGTATGGAATACCCCCCCAGACCCCCCGGTCGACGTAGCAATGCTGTAGTCGTTTTTGAATTATACAGAGTGTTAAAAAAAGATAGCTTGGCACCATATTTTAAGAGAAGGCACCTAATTATAACTCATGAAAACAAATAAGGTTATCTTTCTGAATATTCCTATTTCTTTATATTTATGTCATCTATAATTTTAGAAGTGGAAAAGGTGCAAAAATACATATAATAGCGTAAAAACCAGTTAAATGTGTGATATGGGGTCATTAACTGCAAATTTACCATAGCAAATTACAAGGTAACAATAAATTTATTGTTTTTTCTTGAGATGCTTCTCGTCTTACAAATTAAAAATTGGACGCATTAAACTGTAAACTACGTCACAGGCGATTTTTTGGGTATTTTTAAGGGCTTACACCATAAATTTTAAATGATAAAATAATATTCGTAGTATCAATGAAAGCACTTTCATAAAGGCAATGAAATTTTTCATTAAACCAAAGACTTGCTTTGTAAAATTCCATGTAAAATTCAAACAAAAATTTCTTGATTGTAAAAATAGGTGAAATCGATAATAAATTAATTACACTTTGCGAGTACATTTTTGCGTTCTCCGCAAGTCATTCAGCCTTTGATTTCAGATTTAATTAAAATTTCAGTTTCGTGATACAGATACTTATAAAATATTAATTTGATGTTAATTTATACAAGCTAATAATTTATATATTTACCCATTATTTAAAACATTTTGAAATTGCAATATCGAAAATGAAATTACTGTTTTTCGGTAAAGTTTAACTTGATTTCTTTAAGTAGCCCGACTGTATGTAAATATATAGAATCAATCCCAATCTTTCTAGAGGTCCTAGAAGTCCCCGTTTTGAACCCTAAATTTCTGTACTGTACTCTTCTATGATTGTGCGGCCTAAAGGCCGCCCTGAAACAATTTTTAGATGGGTAAAAATATCTGCATTACAAACAGATGGATTTCCCTTTTTAATCTGCATAAAGTAAAATAAATTGTAAAGTGTTTAAATAAAGAGGACGACTTCATTTTTGAAAGTTCAAGCAAATTGTGAACAGTTTAAGCAATATAATAATATATATATAATCGGTGCGATTCTGATTTGACGTAACAATCTTGTTATGATAATCATTTGGTTATTTTGTAACAATATGGTTATTTGTGCCGATTTGCTATTCTGATCTTGAAGACATAATCATGGGGGCGTGGTTTGTCAACAATTATTGTTATATTTCATGGTTATGATAGCAACTGCATTTTAGTGCTTGTTACGCTCATTTTGATCATTGTTACGTTCGTGAAAGACAGTTGTTATATAAATATAGTGTAGTCTCTATAACGTGAACATCCACAAACATGAACACCTGATTTGATTTTGTACCTATTCCAAAACGTGAACGCAAAAGTTTTGTATACCTACTCTAAAACGTGAACAATGTTGTCAATACGAATTTAAAACTCCATACAACTCGTATTATTATATTATTCTTATGGTTTTGTACCAAACCAACCAAATTGTTTAGCTTTAGAAAATAAAATAAAACTTTTAACGGATGCTAAAAAAGGTTTTGGAGTGACTTATTTATCAAAAAAATAAGGAGTTGCCAAGTCAACTGTGTGTAGTATTAAAAATATACAGTTAAAGATTACCTCCTGAGATGCTGAAACATATGGCGGTCCAGGAAAAGGAAAATCATTGAGGTCAAAAAAGCATTATAAAAATGGTTTTTGCAACAACGAGAAAAATGCTCCTATAAGTGGTAACATATTAAAACAAAAAGCCAAATATTTTCATGATAAATTGCAAGAAAATCAATATAATTAGTACGTTCTCTGCTAGTTCAGGTTGCTTGCAAAAATTCAAGAAACGGTATGGCATAAGATTTTTAACAATATTTGGTGAAAAATTATCTTCACAGCTAGAGCTAGTTTTTCCATTTTTACATAAACTTGCCAGTACAATTGAAGAGCTACATTTAGATCAAAATCAGATACAATGCGGATGAAACTGGCTTGTATTGGAAGCTTTTGCTAGGGAAAACTTATGTATCCAGTGAAGAGAAAACTGTCCCTGGTAGAAAAACAGCAAAAGTACGGATAACATTCTTAACATCTACAAACGCAACCGGATTACATAAATTGAAACCTTTAATCATAGGGAAATCAAGAAAACCACGATGCTTCAAAAATTTTCAAGTTCCTGTGCACTACGAAAACTCCAAGTCTGCATGGATGATATCATTAATTTTTAAGGAATGGTTTAATGAAAATTTGTTCCGGTAAGTTCACCTAACCTTTCGTCTGCATAATATTAAAATCTCAAAAAACTTTTAGGTGAGAACATTTCGTCGGTTTAGAGGTAAAACTCACTAAGTACAGTTTTGATGAAAAATGAGTTACATATACCTAAGCAGTAATTTAATAATTATTTTATTTAATAATAATTATTGCTTAGGTATATGTAACTCATTTATCATAAAAACTGTTTACTTAGCGAGTTTTACCTCTAAACCGACGATTTCTTCTCTTTGTGTTTCTTCTTTCTTATTTGTTTTTATATTCCATTTCATAAACGTAAATGTTAATTTAGCTATTTTTACGTATTTTCAAACCATGTACCTTTTAAAAAACTACATCAAATACTCCTCGAAAACGTGAAAACGCCATGCAATAATTAGTTCACGTTATCGCGACGCTACTTATTTATAGTTAATAAATGTTGTATATTGAACTGTATTGTAATGTATTTAAATTTCAGATTTCTCTTAAAAAATTTTTATACAAAAATTATTTCAATTTTAAACATTTAAAAAAGTCAAAACAAATAAAAAATTGTAACCCGCAATTCGTTATTTATGTATTATGAAACAAAAATTTAAATGCTCATTGCGCCATAAAAAGTTTAAAGGATAAAAAAGTATTCCCGATTCTTCAATTTGATAAACAGATAATGGGCGATTGATGGAGGTGAATTTGTTCCTTCACGACCATATTAAAAAAAAAATGTAACACCGATTCGGTGCGATTCTGATTTGACATAACAATCTTGTTATGATAATCATTTGGTTATTTTGTAACAATATGGTTATTGTTACAAAAAATGAAGACATAATCATGGGGGCGTGGTTTGTCAAAAATTATTGTTATATTTCATGGTTATGAAGTTATGATAGCAACTGCATTTTAGTGCTCGTTACGCTCATTTTGATCATTGTTACGTTCGTGAAAGACAGTTGTTGTATAAATACTATTTGAATTATATATGTATATGTAGTTAGTAAATGTTGTATATTGAAATGTAGGGGCAGTAAACTATTACGTTTCACCCCCAAAAAATCGTGTAAAATCAAAAAATAATCGATGTTACATGTAGGAGATGCATCAGGTAGATGCCGTTTTCTCCGGTGGCACAAATACCTGTGTACTTTTAATATCCTAAATTCGTATCAGGTAGAATAACATTACTGGTGGCACATTTACCTCCGCCCGAAATGTATTTTAATGTACAGTTGACTCGCGATAATCCGACATTTAACAGTCCGACACGCTCGGTAGTCCGACGCCGCGTCTGATTGCATCACAAACGCTGACTCGCACTTTTTGGAAGAGAGGCGCCTTGTGTAATTTGCTGAGTGCTCCTTTAATGCTGATATTATGTTCATACATATTATTATGTCATGCATATTATGCACATATTTGAATGCTGCTAGTACTTTAATTGTTTGTATTATTCATTTTGTTTTATTCCACTTAAATTTTCTTGTCTTAGAAGTCAAAATTCAGTTTTAAAAAATCAACCTTCGGTAATCCGACACCCCCTCGGTCCCGTAACTGTCGGATTATCGCGAGTCAACGTATTTAAAAATTTCAGATTTCTCTTAAAAAAAATTTTTATAAACAAATAATTTCAATTTTAAACATTTAAAAAAGTCAAAACAAATAAAAAATTGTAACCCGCAATTCGTTGCATTATGAAACAAAAATTTAAATGCTCATTGCGTCATAAAAATTTAAAATTTTAAAGGATAAAAAAAGTATTCCAGATTCTTCAAGTTGATAAACAGATTTAATGGGCGATTGATGGAGGTGAATTTGTTCCTTCACGACCATATCGTCCCCCTTATGCCAAAACCACCAATGTGCATTTTCTAGTTTTCAGTCCAGTGTATTTTGAACTAAATTATCAAGTAAATGAAATTAATCAATTTTAATTCAGTCAATTTTTTTATTGTTATTCGAATGTCTTATAGCCGAAATCTAACGATAATTTAAAAAAAGAATTTTCTTTCTTAGAAAGAAAGTGCACTTTCTGATAGGTGTCAAAATGGCAATTTTGGCATAAGGGGGACGACATTAAAAAAAAATGTAACAATATTGTATGTAACTTCTTTTTGTACTTACACAAAAAATTAGTTAAATCAAAAATAAAACACACAAACAAAAGTGTATAAACTGTAAATTAATTAATTTAACTTAAAACAATTTTGAATAAAAATTTATTTTGATATACCTATTGGCGATTTACATTACCGTTGGTGGCGCCACCAGCAACAAAAACATGGCTGTGTTTAGACCTATTTTCGAAATTCAAAGTCGTAGTCGGGTGAAAATTTTCAAACATTTCAGTATGGTGTTAAATAATATATTGTAATTATGTTTTGTTAATTAGTTGATTTTTTGAGCCTGAAAAACGGATTTTTATTTTCACTTAATACGTCACTTACTAATTTGAAATTCTCCCGCATGGTGGCGTTTACTTAATGTAAATTGCGAATATATTACAAAATTACAAAACAAAATTAAAGTTTTCAAATCACAACTGATGGAACGATGATTTGTAGTATTTTTACGGTACATTTGAACTATTTATAACAAGGTTTGGTTATGCTTAAATTATAACAATCATGTTTAAACAGAATAGCAATTTTCGCAAACATTGTTACAGAGATGGTTATAACTTAGGATAACAATCTAGTCATAACAATATGATTATATAACCATGTGCAAATCAGAATCGCACCGTATACAAGTCTCTACCTTCTTCCATTTTAAAGAAAAAAAAGTTTATTAAAGGGAGTGACTAGTCGCCGTGTGGAACAGTACATGCGCAGTTGCGTCGATTTTGTACTTACACAAAATTCGAATGCTTTTTACTCATTTTTAAGATATCAAATGTTACTTCCGTCGCCATTACGTATGTGTAGTTTATAACCTAACTTTATAACCGTATTGTGTGTGTTATACTCTTGTTATACTTGTGCGAAACCCGTGATATCTAAAAGTGAAGAATATGGCAGAATGTGTAGAAACCGTAGAAGCTAATTTAGGCATCGATGTTGGCTTGAGATTTTGCGATCTGGAAAAATTTAAAGCACATTTAAAAACTCAATGCGAATTAAAATGTGTGCAACTTAGTATAGTTACTTCAAGAAGTAACTATGTTAACCAGTTTGTTTAAACTGGGTACATATGAAATGCATTAATAACTTGGAAACTCAGCAAAAAATATTTAAATGTGTAAATTGTGGTTCCAAATCTTAAATGCATTTAATATTATGCACCCAGTTTAAACAAAAATTGCAGCAAATCGTAGGGACATTTGTCTTTCCTCTACTTTCATTTTTGTAAATTTGGAATTTATTAGTTTTTTTGTGCAATAAATGTTTTGTTTAGTTATTTTGTGCAATAAATGTTTTGTTTTGTTATATATTATGTATATTATATATTTTATACTGTACAAAAATAAATGAAGACAATGTACTCATTTACCGTTTTTTTTTGCTTCGAAATAATAGCGAGCCGGTTGTTCAAAATTTGGCAGCCCACACCCCTGGAGAAGGTTATTTTCAGATTCCAGATTTGTAATATATCGCAGATCGACGGTAAGGGTGTCAAGTCCAGAAGTCTAGTGCGTGTTGATGTGAGCAAATGTTAACCAATAAACTTAATTATTTGAAAATCTGTGTAAATTTTATCAGCTATTTCACAACAATTTATAACGATTTTGACACTGTTGCTGCCGATGTGCGATGTATAAAAAAAACGTATTTTTTGAATTGAAATATTCGAATTTCGTTACCAAAAGAGACGTAACTGAGCATGCGCCGCAGAAATATGATTTGATGTTTTAAAATTGAATGAAATTTATTCGAATTTTGTATAAGTACAAAATCGACGCAACTGCGCATGTACTGTTCCACACGGCGACTAGTCACTCCCTTTATTAAACTCTATGTTGCGATCTTTAACTTTCTTTGATTTATTGAGCTATTTTGAAGTAACACGCAAAAATGTGAGATCGCAGAGTAGCCACTTACTTTTTGTCATGAAAAAAAAATAAAACCTGCAATTGCGTACTCCAACCCTTTCGAGTACGGGGTCATGGTGCCAAAGGAGGATTTCAAAGTGTGTCTGCCCAATACAACTCTTAATCCAGCCAAGGAAGGTTTTTAGTTTGCAAAAAATCCGGGTAAGCTGAATTTTGGCAGAGATGTACATTGGAGTGTTCTAATGAACCCCCCAAAAGTCCTATAAAATCCCACGCCGGCGTCCCCCACAATCGGGGGTTTTAGCTCCCCCAACTCGATGTTTTGCCGATAACTCGCTTATTTATGCTTGTATGAAAAATTATGATCAGACCATAATTGAAGAGCATCAAATTCTCTATCAAATAGTGTTTTTTCATATTTTTCAATGGCACGCTAATACTTAAATTGTTGACCGAAAACACGATCCACCCTTAAAATGGCACAATATTGATTCGTTGCAGGGAGAGAAATGTTTTCGGGCACGGGAAATGCTTTTAATAATAAACTAATTGAAATTGTGGGCAAGGTTGGAAAATGAAAAGAAAAATAAATTTTTACAGAATTTGCCCAAGTTATAGTATCTTCCAAGTAACGAAACCGAAATTTTGGTTTGAGCCGAGGGGTTAATCACAGAGGCAGTCTGGTGTACAAGTCTCGTGGCATTCTTTGGAAATCTCGTGGCAGTCTTTGGAAGTCCGTGGCATTCTTTGGAAGTCTCGTGGCATTCTTTGGCAGTCTCGCGGCATTCTTTGGCAATCTCATGGCATTCTTAGGAAGTCCGCGGTATTCTTTGGAAGTCTCGTGGCATTCTTTAATATTTCGAGGAAGTTTTTGAAAATTTTATGGTATTAGAAGCTCTAATGTAAGTTAATTATATTGGAGAGGAATATAACGCCTGAAATCAGGCTTGAAAGAAAAAGAATTCGAGATTATTATTACAGTTTTGACTGTAATGAAAGTGATTAATGAGTATCATAATATAGTACGTGATACTTGCGGAGAGTAATCCTATATCTGCGAATAATAATAATTATTACTGATTATTATTTACGCGAAAAAATGTATCTACCATTCTTTTTAATATCTTGCAATATTACTTCAATTGTTGTAAAATTTACTTCAAATTGAAGCGAGACGAATTTGCACTTCATTTATCTAAGGGTACGTTTATGTTGGAGCTGCGATAAACGATAAGAGCGACGATACTAGCGAAGCAAAGAAAATGATGTCATTATTTTATATGCAGGTGTTTATATTGGAGCGAAGCGTTGAGCAACGCTTGGCAGCAGAGCAACGAGTAGGGTACGTTTATGTTGGAGCTGCGATAAACGATAAGAGCGACGATACTAGCGAAGCAAAGAAAATGATGTCATTATTTTATATGCAGGTGTTTATATTGGAGCGATGCGTTAAAACACGCTTGGCAGCCGAGCAACGATAAGAGCGGCGCTAATTGTACTGCCTATTTTCTTTGCTTTTATCAGGTGTCATTAGCCGCTTTTCGGATAAAATTGGTCTACTATGACAATTTCTCCATCTTTTTTCAATCCCATCAGAGATGTGCGAAAGTATGTAATCAAAGGTATCTATTCTCATTCTCATATATTCCATAAATTTTGCAGGGTGTTGCCTTAATTGTTTGCAAAGATGATGATATTCTCCAAACATGTACCTTTGAGTATTGATAGGGTGCGCAGAGCATTTGCGCTTTTTATTAGCACTTTCAACAATATAATACTTTACGGCATTTGAAGTTAAAAGTATTTCTTCTTCAGAATCACTCATTTTTAAACAAAATATTTTTAATTAATTGGTTTGATTTAGATAATAAATTAAACATCACCTACAAAGCAGAGATCGTCGCTATTGTCGAAGCTCCACTATAAACTGCATATCATAGAAATGAATTTTGCGCTGCTCTTGTCGCTGCTCTCATCGCTGCTCTCATCATTTATCGCAGCTCCAACATAAACGTCTATTGTCGAAGCTCCTATATAAACTGCATATCATAGAAATGAATTTTGCGCTGCTCTTGTCGCTGCTCTCATCGCTGCTCTTATCGTTTATCGCAGCTCCAACATAAACGTACCCTTATAAAGGGTGGGCCATTTATCGGTTTAAATTTGAACCACCGGTTAATTCGAATCTGACAATACTTATGTCATTCTATTCTGTCACAAAATTCAGTATATTATCTCCGCTGAACGAAATGAATCGATTTACGCTTGAGCAACGTTGGGATTTATTGGAAATTTATTTCCAAAACAAAGACAATTGGTCGGAAATTGCACGATTTCGGCTAATTAGCCGAAATGGTGATGTCAATTGGCCGCCAAGAAGCTATGATTTGACACCATTGGACTATTTTCTGTGGGGCGCCGTTAAAGACAAGTGTTATGCCGACAAACCAGAGACAATTGAGCATTTGAAGGCCAACATTCGTGATGCCATTGCCGAGATACGACCCCATACACTCGAAAAAGTGCTCGAAAATTGGTCCGATCGAATGGGGTACTGTGAGGCCAGCCGCGGCAGCCATATGAATGAAATAATATTCCATTTCTAACCGGAATAATTGTACTTCACATCAAAAAAATAAATTTGGCAAAATTTCAAACCGTTTTTGTTTTATTGCATTTTTAAATTTAAACTTTTAAATGGCCCACCCTTTAGTAAAGAAAAGTTCAAATAAAAAAAAGTTACTGTGTGCAGAATGTTTATTGCTTATATCGGCATGCTATGCTAACTATGCTTACTCATCAAACAAAAGTTGATTATCGTGTTACCGTTGTGTTACCGCGTTATCAAATTAAAAATAAAGGCAGCCACAGACTCACGGCTTTGTTCGACGTACTTGTTCGACTGCTTTGTTCGACGAGCAAGTCTGTGGGTGTGTGGCAGTAATTCCGTCGTACTTGTTCGCCAACAAGAACGACGGATTTGTTCGACGGTTTTGTTCGACGGCTTTGATCTCTGTCTCTCTGTCTCTATCTCTCTAACTATCTCTGTCTTGATAACACCGTCGAACAAGTCTGCAAGTCTGTGGCCTATTCGAACTGGCGTACTTGTTCGATGACTTGCTCGTCGAACAAAGCAGTCGAACAAGTACGTCGAACAAAGCCGTGAGTCTGTGGCTGCCTTAAAGGTTTTGATCACAGTTCACAGTTGCATTTTGAATTCAAACGTGTTAACATGGATTCAATGGAATTTTTTTCGTTAATTGAAACAAAGCTGGAGATAAATATTCCGAAATATTCACAATATCACCTCAAATTTCATGGTTTCGATAACAAGTTATCTTTATCTGAAATCACTGATCTATTATAGATTTAGATAAAATTGAAAATTTTGCTAAAACAGATCTTCAAGTAATCATAACTAAGAATGATTTAGACAATTATTATGGCATATTTTCAAAAATCCCGATTCGTTTTTTAATAAATTAAAAACCCATATTTTTAATTGTTTATAAATGAACAATTATATGTAGGACATAATTTTTGTAGAAATAATTTTCAATCAAATTATTATTGGTTAACGCAAACATTTTGGATCAGATTACACCAAAAACGAACATTTATTGAAATGCAATTTTAGCAGAAATTTGCATCGAGTTGCTACTAGACTATAAAAATTTGTGGAAGTCTTGAAAAAAATGTAGCAGTTTTAAAAAATATGTGGCAGTCTTGAAAAATTTGTGGAAGTCTTTAAAAATTTGTGGCAGTCTCGTGGCATTCTTTGGCAGTCTCGCGGCATTCTTTGGCAGTCTCATGGCATTCTTAGGAAGTCCGCGGTATTCTTTGGAAGTCTCGTGGCATTCTTTGGAAGTCTTTACATTTGGCAGTCTGGTGTACATGAATTTCGCTTGTGATTCACCCCTCTTTGAGCTTACAGAAAGTCCCGGCAAGCTGAAATTTGGCAAAGATGTATATTGAAGTGTTCTAATAAACCCCCAAAATGTCTCATAAAAATCCCAAGCCGGCGTTCCCTCAAATGAGGATTTTAGCCCCCTAAGTGCGGTGTTTCGCCTAAAGTTCACGTATTTTTACTTTTACGAAAAATTACCATTAAGCAAAGTTGAAGAACATAAAATTCTCTATAACTTGTGGCGCTGCAGTAGGTAGTACTACAATACATACTGTAATAGGTAAATTAAACTTTGTCTAATAGTAATTTTTCGTAAAAGTAAAAATACGTGAGCTATAGGAGAAAACCGCACCTAGGGGGATAAAATCCTCATTTGGGGGAACGCCGAGGCTTGGGATTTTTATGAGACATCTTGGGGGTTTATTAGAACACTTCAATATACATCTTTGCCAAATTTCAGCTTGCCGGGACCTTCTGTAAGCTCAAAGAGGGGTGAATCACAAGCGAAATTCATGTACACCAGACTGCCAAATGTAAAGACTTCCAAAGAATGCCACGAGACTTCCAAAGAATACCGCGGACTTCCTAAGAATGCCATGAGACTGCCAAAGAATGCCGCGAGACTGCCAAAGAATGCCACGAGACTGCCACAAATTTTTAAAGACTTCCACAAATTTGTGGATTTGTGGACAAATGCCCGAAAACATTTCTCTCCCTGCAACGAATCAATATTGTGCCATTTTAAGGGTGGGTTGTGTTTTCGGTCAATAATTAAAGTATTAGTGTGCCATGGAAAAATATGAAAAAAAACTATTTTGTAGAGAATTTTATGCTCTTCAATTATGGTCTGATCATAATTTTTCATACAAGCATAAATAAGCGAGTTATTGGCAAAAAATCGCGTTGGGGGAGCTAAAACCCCCGATTGTGGGGGACGCCACGCCGGTGTGAGATTTTATGGAACTTTTGGGGGTTCATTAGAACACTCCAATGTACATCTCTGCCAAAATTCAGCTTGCCCGGATTTTTGGCAAGCTTGAGCCAATTTTTCGGCTTCGTTGCCTGGACTATCTGTATTGTCTTATTTGAGTTTTAATAATTTTTTTAAATTTCCCGCCAAGAGTAACAGCAAGTCCATTTAATAAATAACATACCTGAAAAACTCAACGGTGGAGGAGCACTAACTTTTGGCTTTTTTGTTGGTGGTTCCCGTTCCGATCTCAAATCACCCTTCTTTTCTTCTTCTTCTGGGCCAGTCGTAGAATCTTTAGGTTTTCTTTTTCTTTTGTGAGGCATCATGGCCTCCTCTTTCTCTCTTTCCAAGGCCGCTCTTACACGATCCTTTGTTTCCATCATATTGGTTGTAGCTTTCTTTTTATTGGATGACTTATTATCCTTTGGCATATTACTGTATCGTTCCATTAATTTGTTATACAAAGCTTGCGCTTCTTGTGAAACATAACCATAATCGTCTTCATCTGGCTGTGCTAACGATCCCAACATAGTAACAGCTGTATTATTAGCATCCACCGCATCGGCAATCACCGATTGATTAGCCGACTTGGTACGTTTTAACATAACATTTACACGCCTGGTCGCCTTCTTATCTTGAGCCCTTAAGGCCAACAAATCGTCCCGCTTCCTGTTAGTCACCATTGTCTTCTCCTTCTCTTCGGCCTCTTTACGTGCCAAAAATTTTTTGATGTTGCTCGATAAAGTTGCATCCTTTTTCTTCTCTTTCTTGGGAGGACTAAATTTTGTGCAATACGTTCTAACCTGAAAATTACATTAATAATTAATTTTGTAATCATAAGGTCGGGAAATTTCCCATAAATTAATTTAGTTAAAACTCACATCCTTCTTGCTAGTTTCCTGAAGTTTCTTAGCAGTTTGCAGTACTGCACCAAAATCCATCGTTTCAATGTGATGGAAACCACAAAATTAAGCACAAAATTTGTAAAATAATAAAAATGAAATTATACGTAATAAAAATAGAACTGTACACCCATACGTTTCCACATAAACTGACATTTCTCACATTCGCTGATAACAAGAAATTCCATGCAGAAATCTGATATAACGTTTTCGGGCGCCCTCTCTTACAATATTTTAGAAGTTATGAAAGCAAGGTAAAAACGTGGACAACAGCATTTTAAATTAAAAAAGGAGGCAAAGTAAGTGGGCCATGTTGATGACGCTACTACATTTAAAAACAAACTACTTACGTTATTCTTTATACGACGTTGATTATGTATTTTTTGGAAAAAGATAATCGTCTCTAGGTAATTCATCTTGGCACGTTTTCTTCAGGAACTTTTTGCATAAAAACACCGAAAACTTGGAACGCCGAAATACGATTCCATTTATACAGGATCTAAAAAAAAAATTAGTAAAACAAGTCATGTTCGTACGGAAAATACGGTTTAACTTTTGTATTTTGTGCCATTTTCAAAAATATCAATATCAAATATGAAATAAGTATTAAAAATTCACGAACCCAAGAATTTTCTTTTGTTTTTCCGTTACAGTGAGGTTAGTAACATTCAAATTTTACATTATCGGTTGGTAACACATTTTAAGCCGAACACAGGTTCGGCTACAGAGACGAACTCAATAACAAACAAAAGAGGGTCAGTTGAGTAAATACGTCGAAAAGCAATACAATATCATTTGCAATTTACATTAAGAAAACGCCACCATGCGGAAAAATTTCAAATGAGTAAGTAACGTATTAAATAAAAATAAGGTGTTTAGGCTCAAGATATAACAAAGTTAATTAATCCATAAAAGATATTGCAATAAATTTAAAACTTTTTCAAACTGTCACCATAGAATCGTTTTGAATTTCGAGATGTACGTCCAAATATAGACATTTTGTTGTTGTTAGTGGCGCCATCAACGCGAATCGCGTATTATTATAATATAAAATAATGAATCAACAAGGTGGAACTCGCTCTAGAGGCAGTTCTTAGGCTTCTATACAGCTACCTTTCTGGTGTGAAAAGCTGTTGTTAGCCAGTAATTTTTAGTCGCCATATAATGATGTAATATCAAGTAATCAGATAATCTGCACTAATTAAATTTTTGCAATTGTCATTTATCATTTAAGAAGATATAATATCTTCTTCTTCTTGATGTGCCCTATCCGGTCTCCCGGACGTTGGCGATTACTATGGCTAATGCTTCTCTGTTCTCTGCCATTCTAAATAGGTCACCAGCCGCTGTTATTCCCGTCCATTCTCTTATCTTCTTTAACCAGGACATCTGCTTTCGACCAACACCCCTTCTGCCTTCGATTTTTCCCTTCATGATCAACTGAAGAAGTTGATATTTCTCGCCGCGTAAAACGTGGCCCAGGTAGGATATTTTTCGACATTTTATGTTGTTGAACAATGATCTTTCAGTGTTTGCCCTTCTCAGTACTTCCTCGTTTGTCACTAGGTCCACCCATGGAATACGGAGCATCCTTCGGTGTATCCACATTTCGAGCGCCTCTAGTCGATTCATTGTGCTCACCTTCAGTGTCCAACACTCCACCCCATACATCAGGACCGACCAGATATAACATTTGACCATGCGTTGTCTCAGTTTGAGGTTCAGATTGTCGTTGGCAAGAAGAGCCCTCATCTTTCTGAAGCTGGAGCGAGCTATCTCAATCCTGCATTTTATTTCGACATCAGGATTCATATCGTCTGTAATGATGCTTCCCAGATATTTAAAGCGGTGAACACGTTCGATCGGTTCATTACAGAGGTTCAGTTGTGCGTCTCTATGTTGTTCTCGACTGAACACCATGAATTTGGTTTTCCCGATGTTAATGGTGAGACCCGCCACCCGCCCCGCTACGTTTACTCTATTCACCAGTTGTTGTAGTGCTTCTAGGTTGTCACATACATATGATGAGGGTGTCGTCCGCATATCTTATCGTGTTCAGAACGACTCCATTGACTTTAATGCCATACTCTACACCTTCTAGTGCCTCTTTGAAAATCCTATCAGAGTACAGGTTAAATAGCAGGGGAGAGAGAACGCACCCCTGTCGGACCCCACGTCGGATGCCCACTCTATCTGTTTTCATGTCTCCTATGCGAATTTCCGCTGTCTGGTCCCAATATAAGTTCTTGATTATCCTGATATCCTTGTCATCCAGTTGCATTTGTTTGAGTATCGCTATCAGTCTGTCGTGTCGCACCTTATCAAATGCCTTTTCGTAGTCGATAAAGCAAACGAAGACATCTTTTCGCTGATCTCTGCACTTTTGTAGAAGAACGTTAATGCTGAACAGCGCTTCCCGTGTACCAAACGAGTTCCTGAACCCCATCTGGCTATCATCGAGGTCATACTCACACTTGCAGCGTATTCTGGCGTGGATGATTTTCAGAAGGACCTTCAATAGAGACTCATTAAACTGATTAGGCGATAGTCGCCGCATCTCCTGGGGTGGGCTTTTTTGGGTATTGTTATGAATGTGGATGTCAGCCAGTCCTCTGGTATTATGCCTGTATTATAAATCGAGTTGGATAGCTTCGTTATTGGTTTTATATTTTCCTCTTCTATGAGCTTGACGATTTCGATAGGGATTCCATCCGGTCCTGTGGATTTTTTGTTTTGCGCGTTATGGATTGCGTGAAGAACTTCTTTTTCCAGAATCTCAGAGCCACTGTTGCACGTATCGTCGTTTTCTTTTGGTGCTCTAGCGTCATGGAAAAGCTCACTTATGTATGTTTCCCATGTCTCCTTGACTTCCTCTGCTCTTATGATTGGCTGGTTATTTGCCTTTAGCAGTATGTGTGGCGGTCGCTTTCCGTAATCACCAGCTATTTCTTTGGCCTTCTTGTGCATCTGGAAACTGTCATGCTTCCTCTCGCATTCCTCCATCTCCTCACATCTCTCCCTCATCCACTGCTCCTTTGCCCTTTTAATCTTAGTTCTAATGATTTTCGAGAGCTCTTTGTATTTTTCCTTGTTTCTCTTCAGTAGCCTACGTTCCTCCATCAGGTCCAGAATGTCTGTCGTCATCCATCTCTGTTTCTTTATTCTTTTCCCCGCTTTCAAGTATTCCTCTTAGTCTATTTTTTATCTCCCCTCAGAGATACGATACATCGCTGTTACTGCATTTTATCAGATTTACCTCGCTGTTAATTTCCTGCTGTACCTGTTGCTTGATGTTATCTATCCCAAGTTTCGTCATGTCCCATCTTTGAGTTTGTGTTTTCGGCTTTATTTTCTTCAGTCGCACTTTCAAGTCAGCCACCAGTGGATTATGATCGGAGTTAATATCTGCCCCGGGGTAGGTTGTTACTCTTTTAACCACATTCCTGAATCTTTTATTTATCAGGATGTAGTCGATCTGGTTTCTCATGGGTTTGCCATTGCAGGTTTCAGCGGGTGATGTCCATGTATAAATGCGTCTTTTGGGTAGTTTGAACCAAGTATTTGTGACAACCATTTCATTTTCTCTGCAGAACTCGAAAAGTCTATCTCCTCTATCATTGCTCTCTCCCAGGCCATGTTCCCCGACTAAGTCGGATCGTCTTCCCTTGCCAATCTTGGCATTATAATCACCCATAAGTAGTGTGATTTCGTCCGGTTTTGTGCTTTCCAATGTTTTAGCAAGGGAGTCATAGAAAACTTCCACTTCTCGGTCATATCGTTTATCGGAGGTTGGTGCATATACCTGGACGATGTTGATTCTGAACGGGTGGCTCTGTAATTGAATCATCATTATGCGGTCCGATATTGGGGTGTAGCCAGTGACATATTTGTTGATCTCCTTCGATACAAATATACCCACGCCACTACGATGTTGTCGGTCGTGGGGTTCGCTTCCAGAGTAATATATGGTGCCATGTTCGTTTGGCTCTTCCCTGAATCTGTCCATCTTAGCTCGCTTATTCCGAGTATTTGTATCCTCAGTCTTTGTGCTTCCTTGATGGTGTTGTCATATTTTCCGCTCTGAAAGAGACTTCTGACGTTCCACGTTGCAATTCGAATTGCGTATTTCGCTATGTTGAAGCGGGATATTCTTCGCACCCCCTTCCCACTTAAGGGCTGCCCGGTACTGGGGGCCATTTCATTTAGTTTCTTCTCCATAGCAATTTCCTGGGAAAAATTTCACTGGGGTGGTTTCCCGTTGCCTTCCCCTGTATAAATGCAGCCGCTCCTAACCTGGAGTACAGACGCTGTTCGTCGCCGCTCATTCTGAGGCAGACGCGACTAATAATATAGTAACTAATAATAATCGGAACTTGACTTCTAAGGTGGATAAATCCTCTTCTTTCTCTTTTATTTACAACTTAACTTTAACTTAACTTCAACAAATCAAGCCACCGTTGTTGTTAAAAATAGAAAATGATTCGGAGCGTTCTGATTGGCTCTGAATTATGCGGACACGGAGCCAGATCATAAGGCTTCTTTCCATACTTTGCATTGACGAATAAAAACAAAAAATTACAATAATTACGAGAAAATTTACTAACTGCCAAACAAGGACGGATCCAGACAAAGTTCATGAGGGGGAGGGGGTGAGTAATTGTATAATAACCCTAAAAAAGGTAATTTTTTGTAATTTTGTAGAATTTGATTTTTTTTGGGTATATGTAAACTGCCCTCATCCGTCAGGTAGATTTCTAGAAAGCATGTAAACTGCCCTCCGAGCCAAAAGGTGAACACTTAAGCTCACCTGTAATCTGCCCTCCAAAATTAAAATGGATGAGGGGAGTTTACATGCAGGATCAAACCAAGAAATTGTAATTACCGTTGACAACTCAGGACCGTACGCAGGATTTCTTTGCAGACTGTGTTTTTGTTGAGCCATCCAGATTCCTGACATTTCTAGTACTTCTAACTTTTAACGTTCAACTTGCGAAAAAAAATCGTTTCCTATCACTAACCTAATCTCAACCCGGCTGATACACCTCTGAGCGGCCGACGATTGACCTTCCCCTCCCCCCAGTAGTTTTTCGCTAAGAACTCCACGACCTAGAGACTCAAACGAAAATAATTAAAGCTCATTCAGGCCCTAAACGATTATCTAACGTTTGACCCCAAATTCACCCGAAAATTCGATACTGGGGGGGGGGGGGAATTATGTCTACGGCCCCTCAAAATTTTTCTTGTGAATAACTCCGCGACCTTTGAAGCTCAAACCAAAATAATGGAAGCTCAGTCAGGCTCAAACGATGCTCTAACGTTCGACACCACATTTATAAACAATTCGAAAAGAGGGGGGGGGGGAATGACATACAGAATCAAAGCAAAAAATTTTAATTACCGTTGACAATTCAGGACTGTACGCAGAATTTCTTTGCGGACGGTGTTTTTGTTGAGCCATCCAGATTCATGACATTTCTGGTGCTTCAAATTTTATCGTTCAACTTGCAAAAAAATAATCATTTTCTAACACTAACCTAAGCTCGACTCGGCTGTTGGACCCCTGAGCGGACGATTTACCTTTGAAAAACGGATGGAGATTCTTCTGGTGCTTCTAACATTCCACTTGCGAAAAAAAACCGTTTCCTAACACTAACCTAAGCTCGACGCGGCTGATACACCTCTGAGTGGCCGATTTACCCCCCCCTCCAGTAGTTTTTCGCGAATAACTCCGCCACCTTTGAGACTCAAACGAAAATAATGGAAGCTCATTCAGGCTCAAACGATGCTCTATATAATGTTTGACACTAAATTCACCCATTCAAAAATTTGATACAGGGGGCATCATGTTTAACCCCCCCAGTAAATTTTTGCGAATAACTCCGCGACCTTGAGACTCAAACGAAAATAATGGAGGCTAATTCAGGCCCTAAACAATGATCTAATGTTTGACCCCAAATTCACCCGAAAATTCGATACGGGGGATCATGTCTACGGCCTCTCCCAAAAGTTTTTTGCGAATAACTCCGCGACCTTTGAAGCTTAAACGAAAATAATGGAAGGTCAGTCAGACTCAAACGGTGCTTTAACGTTTGACACCATTTTTACAAAAAAAATTCGAAACTGGGGGGGGGCACTGGCATGCAAGATCAAACCAAGAAATTGTAAATACCGTTGACAACTCAGGACTGAACGCAGAATTTCTTTGCGGACGGTGTATTTGTTAAGATTATATTATAATATGTAATATAATAAAAAAGTTTTAAAAAAACTTTTTTTTTTAAAACCACTAAGTTTTAGATTTTACATTTTTAGGCTTCTATACAAAGTATAACAAGAAGCCTTTTTACATTTATATTCGTTATTTGGACGCCAAAATATGGTTAAGTGAGATAATGAATTTATTTGAGGTCTTTCTGCCAATGGAGGAAGTGAAGCGCATGTTTATGGAGAACACATTGCTACGTGCAATTTTCTAAACGAAAATCGAAAATCAAGGTACTGAAAAGGTTGCATTATTTTATTAGCTCTAATAACATTTTGTTTTTATTTTAAGATTACTTCCCAAGTCGTGGTTTTGACCATTTGGAAATAGTTTTAGACAATTCTTCCCAATGAAGAAGTTGCTAGGGCAGTGTAAATATTACATAATGCTTTTTTTTTGTCTATTTTCTTAACCTGTAATTTTACAGATTTCCTTCCAATCAATTTCTACGAATTTGAATAATTTTATGTTTTGTTTTTAGTCCAGTCAAGGAAGGTTTTTAGTTTGTAAAAAATCCGGGCAAGGGGTCGTCCATAAATTACGTCACGCTCCTGGGGGGAAGGGTGTTCCAACCCTTGTGACGATGTTAGACGATGGGGGGCGGGGGGTTTAAAAAACTGTGACGTCACAAAATATAGGCCACTGAAGCCACTGGCGTAGCTAGGGGGGGACCGCCCTTCATAGATGTTTCCTCTGGGGTGCTACCCCTAAAAGTAAAAAAAAGGTCATCAGCCGAGGTGGGGATGACAGCCATGAAATCCGCCCCGGGTTTCTTTTTATTATATAAATGTTAGAAGCAATGAAATCCTACGAAAGCCGACCCTGATTAATACCTGGACAACACTGATCAACAAGATGGAAATTATACAAGAGCCGACCCTGGCCAATAGCAGGACGTTTGAAACAAACAAATTATCAAATGTGTAAACTTGCTTTTATCTAAATTGTTATCTAATTGTTTAATTGTCGAATTAAAACACTGGATAACCGTTAATACTTCAATTTATTTTCTTTCACAAAAAAACTTAACTTCTAAACGGTACGCGACAACTCGGCGATTCCAACTCGGCGATTCCAACTCGGCGACGGACAACTCGGCGATTCCCACTCGGCGACCGGACAACTCGGCGACGGACAACTCGGCGACCGGACAACTCGGCGATGGACAACTCGGCGATTCCAACTCGGCGACCGTGCAACTCGGCGACGGACAACTCGGCGACCGGACAACTCGGCGACGGACAACTCGGCGACGGCCAACTCGGCGACGGACAACTCGGCGATACCGAGTGTATTTTAGTTATGTTTTTTTTTTAAATTATAAAATTAATACCATATTTTTATTTAAGGCTATTATAAATTTATTGTTATTATTAATCTAAATTATTTACAAATATTTTAATTGTTATTATTAATCTAAATTATTTACAAATATTTTAATATCGATATATTTTGTGGTAACAAAGGAGCAATGGGGAACATGCATGAATAAAAAAATTTAGTTAAAACAGTATTTTCCGATTAATCCTATATATTAAATATCAAATCAGCAAAAATAACTTCTATTTATTGTATTTTGTTATAAATAATCCATTTTAAAATTCAATGATAATTTAAAATAAATCATATGACCTTAAACGCAACGAAGTCACCGGCACAATAACAATAACCTCACTTTCATGTTTATTCTACTCGTGTAAAGTACTTTTTTAACTTTCTTGTTTTTAATTGATTTAATTATGATAAATAACAGCTTTAACACTAACAAACTTCAACTTTCAAAGCACAAAACCACAGAAAAATAACATAAATGAATGTAAAATTTAACTTGTGACGTCATCAGTCACTTGGCAAATTGCGCGGTCGTTTCGTTCAATTCAAATTGACGGATTTTTAAATATTTTTTAAATTATTATCAAAACGAAAATAAATAAATTAAATAGCATTAATTTGTATATTTAGTTATTTTTGATCCAACTACGCTATAAAAAAAATTTATGCATCTTCCCTATTGATCTAAGCAAAAACGCAGGATCGCAGGATATCGATGTAGAACAAAACATATTGATATAAGGCATCATTTTGTTAGCGAAATACAAGATTTAAAAGAAATTCAGGTCAAGCATATTGGAACACAGGAAATAGTGGCAAATTCGTTAACCAAGGCATTAGCAAAAGAAAAACACCAATATTGTTCAAGCAAGATGGGATTAGCAATAGTTATACCATAACTAGTGGAGGTGTTGGAATATTATTGATGTTACAACTATTGTTATATAGATGGCATATTAATGCCATATTATGTTTTTATGTTCCTCTGTATTCCCATGCCAACAGAAGTGGACGAAGCGGAACCGAGGAAACCAGACGCGCCATCAGTGGTCACGATCAGAAGGTCAAGTCGGATATCACGTCCCCCGGAACGGTTCAACAATTAAAGGGGAGAAATGTAATGTATGGATGCATTTAAATATTGTGGGATTAACATTCTTAAGTAGTACCAACTAGAGAATATTAATACCATTTAATACTATATAAGCAATAGGCTTTATAAGTTTATTGAAGAAGTGTAAGTGTGAAGAAGTGTAAGAAGTGTCTACAACGAATATCGATACATAACAATTATAAACTAGCTGACACGGAAGAAATGGAAAACTCAAATATTACTACTCAAAGAGCCAACGAAAAATTTCATTTGGACGGATATCTGTATACGAAGGATAAAGTTAGTAAAGACGGCTCGATTCAATTCTGGCGTTGTGAGAATAAACACCACGGATGTAAAGGTCGGATATGGACGAATATAGCCGACGGTTCTTTTAATTCTATACGAAATGACCATACATGTAGTAACACTGGAAATGCAGCAAATGTTTTACTCCAAACTGTATCATCAAAAGTGAAGTACCTCGCAAGTACAACCATGGAAAGCCCAGCACAAATAAGAGCACAAGCCGTTGAAGATGTTCCTGCTACGGTGCAAGGCATTCTTCCAAGTAGTGATGTGATGCGTAAAAACGTACAAAGGATAAGAAAAAGAAATTTGGATGCACCGCCAAATCCAGCTATTCGTGGAGAAATAATTATTCCCGAAGATTATTCGCGTTATGAGTACAGTCCAGGGAATTTTGAGCGGTTTCTTCTAGCAGATTCGGGAAGCAACGAACACGATCCACAGCGAATTTTAATATTTGGTCGTGAATACCATTCGACATGGGCTGGACAGATGAAAGAACTCTATATGGATGGCACATTTTTACTGTGTCCTTCTTTCTTCTCTCAAATTTTCGTCATATTGTCCAGAAAAGATGGACGCGCAGTGTTTCCCATATTGTTTTGTTTGCTGCCGGATAAAAGCAGTGAAACGTATTCTAAATTATTTGGTATGATACGAAATCTTTGGCCTCAACTTATTCCAGAAAGTATAAGTGTGGATTACGAATTAGCGATCCATCAAGCTATTCACACAGTGTTTCCAGAAGTGAATATTCATGGTTGCTTATTTCACTTGGTTAAAAATCTTCGGAAACACTTGAGTTTAAACCATCTTCTGCAAAGTTATAATAGCGATGCCGAGTTTGCAGTAAAAGCTAAAGTGATTACTTCTGTTTTATTTGTTCCCCAAGAAGACATTATTCACGCGATTACAAATCTGGAAACTTATTTGCCTGGAGAGTTTGAATGGAACAAGAGCCGCAGCTTTATTTCCTTCTAATATTTGGTCAGTTTACGAACGAACCTTTCTTGGAAGCGACAGAACAAACAACTTCGCAGAAGCTTGCCATCGCAAACTACAGTTGGGTTTTGGTAGTGGTATTGCTCATCTTACTTTGTGGAATTTTATAGACAAGCTAAGGAAAATTCTTAAAATGTATGATGTCGATTATGAAAGAAATATTGCTGGCCACGAAGGTCAAGCGAAAAGAAGACGTTATCAAGAAGCCGATAACAGAATTCTAAATAAGGTTGTTGCGTATGATCGAGAAAATATTATTGAATATCTTCGTGGTATATCCCACAACCATGTTATGGATTAAAATATTTTAAATAATGTAGATTAATAATAACTTAATAATAAATTTAAAATAGACTTCAATAAAAATATGCAGAACATTAATTTTATGATTTTCTAAAAATAAAACATAAAATAACTAAGCCGAGTTATGATATGTTATATGCCTATTCACAATGTGTAACGAATTTTTACACTCGTTACGAATTATTATATCAACTTGTTCAACACCGTGTATATAACTTTCTCAAATCGTCGAGTTTCTTTAATCTCCGTGACCGCTCGTAAAAGCAGCCATCTTACCATTTTTGCATTTGATCGTGCTGTTGAGTCGAATTTTTGTTCCGACTAATATTATTAATTAGACGATTAATTAATTTATTTGATCGTGTAACTTGGTGGATGGATGTTTTGCGCTACTGCGGATTACTATAAAACATCATTTTTACTTCCGTAAGTAACTTGTTGAATGATAATTTCCTTAAAGTAAATTCATTTCATTATTTTAGAACACATGTGTCAATAATCAAGGACACATTTTTCGCAAGGGCTGTTTTAAATAAAACTGTAGTTTTAACCAACGATTTATTCTTGTTGATGTCAACACAAGTCAAGTCATTTTATGAAATTTCGATAATAAATTACACACTGGAAAACGACAACTTCAGGAGTAACATTGAATTTTTGAGGTTCTCTTTAATCAACGAATTTTATGGTGTTCCCGACCTAATCAATTGCACCTGCTTCCATATTATCAGTGCAGCCGAGTACAAGACGTATTGCCATTCATCTCTGGTGCTACAGAAGTCAAATTTGGAGTCCGCTTACTTGTCACAAGCGAGTAATTTGTATGTGTTTAATTTTACCAAGGTACCTTTGGGTGAGTTACAATTTTTGTAAGACTTATAAATTTGATCTGTACATTTAACTACACCATTTTATTATTATTACGTTATCAGCTCGCTGATTTCTATGAATTGTAGTTGCATGATACTGCCACATCTGTTGTACAGAAATTTCAGCGAATATAGTTTGTTTATCATTAATTTTTGCGTTCTTTATTTTTTAATTGCATCATTTGAATTTACAACCCATGACTCTAGCTCCCGCTAAATACGAGTTGGTTTAAACGTACATCAGGGTTACTGCCGACAGCAAATTTTACTGTCATTTTTTTGGCAGATGTTATTTTGACACCTTGTAATACCAAAGACCTCATTAGTCTTCGGAACTTGCAAGGGTGGAAAAAGTTACAAATGGACATAAGAATTATATAAGATTTATATACGGCATAACTTTTGATGATTTCAACTTTATTTATTAAAATAATGACGTTTTTAAATCTTATGTATTATGTATTATGAACAGGCAGTTATATGTTATAACTAAACTCGCCGAGTTGTCCGTCGCCGAGTTGACCGATGTTGACCGGTCGCCGAGTTGTCCGTCGCCGAGTTGTCCGGTCGCCGAGTTGTCCGTCGCCGAGTTGTCCGTCGCCGAGTTGTCCGGTCGCCGAGTTGACCGGTCGCCGAGTTGTCCGTCGCCGAGTTGTCCGTCGCCGAGTTGTCCGGTCGCCGAGTTGACCGTCGCCGAGTTGGAATCGCCGAGTTGGAATCGCCGAGTTGGCCGTGTCCGCCATCGAGTGATCTTAACATCAGAAGTGCGATCGATTAAACCCACGTTGAACCAACGGATAAGTACCAAAACAGATAATAATTTTTTTCTCTTCTTTTTCTTCTATATTTTTCTATTGTTTTGCACTAATTATCTTTTAAAAACGGCCGACCAAATAACCAATAACATTTGCGCCAATTCATCAAAAAACTTATCGGAATCCGATCCAACGCCCTGGACTCGAAGTAGTTGTAAGAAAATATGGACTGAAATTAACTCTTGTTCCAGTAACAGAACCGAAGATACGAAGTATACAGAATGGAAATAAATGGACGAGGAATGGAATTATCGATTACAGAAATTGTTGAACGAATTGGAAAACCTAAGAAATTATAGCTGATCGAGCGACATAAGCAAGTTTTCGACATACGAATTGATCGAACAAATAAACGACTTAAAGGAACTAGCGCAAGTATCTGACTATATAATGATCTATCCAAGGAAATGGCAAGACATTTTTCGATGGATGGAAACCGTTTACCAGGAATTGGGATAATTTTGTGTATGATCTTGGTATGAACTTCCCAAATCAATTATTGAAGTGTTAAAAAGATTCAGTTAAAATGTGGAAACAATTGGACGTTGCCGATTATATGTAACCCTTCAAGAAGCTACAGTTGAAGTCGATTTAATCATGGAACCGGATGACACCATCCCTGGTGTAGACGCATTGATTGGGTGAGAAACGATCCAACGCCCTGGACTCGAAGTAGTGGTAAGAAAATATGGACTGCAATTAACTCTTGTCCCAGAAACAGAACCAAAGATACGAAGTATACAGAATGGAAATAAATGGTCAGGATGGACGAGGAATGGAATTGTCGATTACAGAAAGTGTTGAACGAATTGGAAAACCTAAGAAATTATAGCTGATCGAGCCAGAGCTTTTAATTCGTCAGAATTATCAAATTACTTAATAGAAGAAAGCGTGGATTTGCATCTTATAGCTACGAGGGTCCCTACGTAAAGGTAATGGATAAGTAGAACGAGTAAAAAGAACATTATTTAATCTCACGAGAAGTACGATGAATAACCGAGAAGAAAAAGAATGGATCACAATATTGCCAAAAGTTGAAGCTGCAATCAATGAAAGTAGGAAGAAAACAAATGTTTGGAAGAAAACAACGATTAACAGCAGTAAAAGAACTACTGAAAGGAATGCCGACTAATGAACTAGAAGATTTAAATGGTATGAGAACACAAGCGAACGAAAAGTAAGTACATTAAAAGCGATACCTTTTAAAATTGGAGAAATAGTGGTGGTTCAAGACACAGAAAGCAGGTTCAAAAAAAAAGAAAAAAATACTACGAAGAGCAAATAAGAAAACAAAAGTGACCAAAATAGCTACACTTGAACAACTGAGGCTGTGGCGGCCGCAGAGGAAGGACGGAGATACGGGAGTATTTTAATGTTAAAACCTTTTCTTCTTTCTGTTTTTATTTGATGAAAAAAAATGACTGTTTTATTTTTAGTAAAAGTGATGCCCGGGGAAAGCCCCCGGGCCAGCGAAGATGACGGCCGGGGGGCGCCCCCCGTGCCAGCGAAAACGATGCCCGGGAAGAGTCCCTGGCCAGCAAAAATGATGCCCGGGAAGAGTCCCGGGCCAGCAAAAATGATGCCCGGGGAGAGCCCCGGGCCAACGAAAATAATACCCGGGGAGAGCCCCGGACCAGCGAAGATAACGGCCGGGGGAGCCCCGTGCCAGCTATAGCAAATTTTACTATAGAAAATTACAATAAAATTATGAATTAATGCCTCAATATTATAATAAAATTTACTTCAAGGTCTTGAAGTAAAAATTATCAAAATTTGAAGTATTCTAACTATCAATATTATTAGTAATGTTATAAATAAGTAAACTTATCGCTTTTAATTATTTATTTAAAGAAAACATTAACTTCTACACACAAATGTTACCCTTCATTTCGGGATCGCTATGCTTTGACACTTTCGCTTTGAGTTACCACGCTCGACTGAATTAACGTCGCGCCGCCGGCATCGCATGCGCATTACTTATTTTCAAATTACAGAAATCTTTAACTCTATTACAGAAATCTTTAACAGTAATTTTTAGGAAAACAGGTGTGGAATATTTTACTATAAAATATTTACTAAAATTTCTCAAAACGATATTACATCAAACTTATAGTAATATTTACTATACGCGTGAAACAATTAATACTTCAATTATAGTAAAATGTACTGCAAAATATTTACTATAACGTTGAAGTAAATTTTACTAAATTATTTTTTCTCTGTGAACATTTGACAAAGCCCCCAGCATGTTTTACCAACTATATAATGTACATGGCATGCTAAGGTCGGCAACTCCTATCCACCTTGCATTTACTTCCTGCTGCGAAAGAAGACCAGTGATACGTACCATCGCATGGTCACAATTTTGAAAGAATTGGTGCCCAACATCGCACCCCAGAAGATTTTAATTGATTTTGAGAAAGCATGCATTTCTGCTGCTAGGACTGCATTCCCGGAAGCGGAAATTAAGGGTTGCTACTTTCATCTGTGTCAAAGTTTGCTAAGAAGGATTAACAGTGCTGGTTTGAAAATCGTATATGAATCTGACATTGACGTTAAATTAAAACTTAAGTCTTTGGCTGCTCTATCGTTTGTACCAGCACAGGACGTGCGCTCCGTATTTGACGACCTAGCTGAAACATTTCCCGATGATGATCGCTACAATGACGTGTTGACGTATTTCTTTTCCACATACTATATAGTAGGCGTTGCAGGACGATCACCACAATTTCCTATCGCGCTGTGGAACCATTTCGAAGCCGCTGCGGAGAAAAGTCCAAAAACAACAAATTGTTGTGAAGGTTTCCACAACGCTTTGAACTCAATCTTCCTCTGCAGTCACCCTAGCGTATGGAATTTGCTGGACGGATTAAGGCGAGACATTGCTTGCCAACGTTTGTTACTAGCCAATGCACAAACTGGTGTCCCAGAAGTACAGAAAAAGAAGTATGAGAACCTCAACAATCAAGTGGCAGCCGTTGTACAAGAATATGGAAATTATGAGGATAAGTTGAGGTTTTTGCGGCAAATGGCAAATTTGCAGTAATTTAATATAATAATAATAAACTAATTTAAAATTAATAAATCGTGTTGCATTAATTTTAGCAATTTTTTTTATTTGCAAAATTTTACAAATTTAGTAATATCATTATTATGTAGTAGGTATATTAATTATTTATTATACTGATGACATAATTAATTTCGCGTTTTAATTTTTTTCGTTGTTCTGAATTTTCAATGTTCTGTTATTTCAGTGTTCTCTTTTTTCATGGTTCTGTCTTTTCACTGTTCTGTTTTTCAACTGTTCTGTTTTTTCACTGCTGTGTTTTTTCACTGCTCTGTTTTTTCATGTTCTGTTCTTTCGTGTTCTGTTTTTTCATGTTCTGTTCTTTCATGTTCTGTTCTGTCCGATTACCAGTAAGATTGTGTCTTTCTTCTGCCAATACGTGGTCTATGTGGTTCACTGTATTACCATCTGGTGATGTCCAGGCTCCGTTGTAGAAGTTCTTTCGTATAAGACAGATAACGCAGTAGAGATCCATGGAAGAATGAGGAAGATGAAGGTCTAAAATAAAAATAAGGTGGGACCAGAACGATTTGAAAACGATGAGTGTCGGAGATTGGAAAGAGAAGGCTATGGACAGAAATACATGGAGAAGAATAGTAATGGAAACTAGAACCGATGAATGGATTTGAAAAGTAAAATACTACGATAACATGGGGACAAATCCAACCCACTGAACGAATATGGTGCGTATCTGTAAAGAAACAGCAAAATTCCACCAAGGAATGTAAAGTTATTAAATTAAAACCGAAAAGGATTTTTAATAATGGATTTTCGGGGATTCCATGATTTTGATCTTGTTCTAATGATTTGACCCCTTCATTCAATCAAATTGGACGATGGGAATCTAATAAAATAGAAGTTCTTCTCACCTCATGGAAACGTTTCACAACTTTTTCTTCTATTATGGCAGAAAATTTCTCGTTGTGAATCACGTCCCAAATTTCATTTTCGGTGCAACTTTTTGAACAATTTGACTTGGTCAAAATGTATGTTGCGTATATCAAAAGTACTTCTGAGAGTAACACCAAAAATAAAAAAAATATTGAATGGAAGTTTAAATTCGCGTTATACTTTTTCGTTTCTACTGTCATCTTAAAAATGTGATATTTAACACTAATTTTATAATTAAATATTAACTTTATTATTGATGAAATTCTTTATCGCTAAATGCTATTTATATAATATGTGACAGGTCAACTTCAATTAAAATAAAAAATAGAATTGTAATTTTAGAATAACCAATCTATCAAGAAAAGATATGATTTGATTCAAATTTTTATTTTGTGGAAAGAAACGAAATTTATTAATTAGTTCCGAAGGGGGAACACATTATATAAATTTGGTTTTAAAACGTCCTGCGACGTTGTCCGATTCCTAATCTCCATCTTCTCTGTTGTTACATATTTCATTTGTTATACTTACTCGTTACTCTTTTCTCTATATTTTAGTTTCCATTGTTGTAATGTTTAATGCGATATTCGCATTAAACAAAATTGTTCTGAGTTGCTATTTTATTTTGGGAGGGCGGCGCCCCGTTGCCCTCTACGTACCAGCCGCTTTTGTATATGTTGGTAATATCAACTAAATAATATGTTAATAACTCGAATTCATTTTCTGCATATTGATTTTCAACTAAAAATTATTTGCTTCCGTTACTAATATTTAGTTTGACAAGTTGTTTTTTCGAATGTAAAATTTTCACTCTTCTACTATTTTAGGACCCAAATTTCTATGGCGTATTTACCCCATGGACTAATCTCCAGTTTGGTAGAACGGTACTGTACAATTTTTTTCAGTACCATTACCATTTCACCTTTTAAGTTTCGCAGGAAATCAAAGAAACATTTACTTTTTAGATTTTACTTTAGGTATTTTGCAGAAATAGTACATTAAAAATTCATAATGAACATGTAAATATACGGTACAGGTTCAAAATGCTGTATGAAAAAAAGTTAGGAAAAAATATTGCAGTTTAGGTGAAACTTCCTGTCTGGGTAAAACTCTTGCCTAAAATTTTATAAGTTTATTCCTTTAAATTTTGTCGAGTTAATTTCTTCAAATAGGATAGAATATATATATTGCTCAGGATCATTTGTTTCTGTTATGTATAATTTCTGAAAATTTAATTTTCACAATTAATTAAGTCCAAAAATTAAAACGAAAACTTCTTACTTTATTTTTATGCTCGTACCATGCTTTTATATTAGGCAAAATCGGCCCCATTTTAAGTTCTAAATCCATTATATAATGTTGGTTTTTATATAAATCTAATGCGAATGTAAATTTTAATTTTTCGTTAGAAACTTCCAATGCGTAAAGAATTCCTGAAGCCATAAACATTTTATTGTATTTTGTATGATCTATGGTGATATTCCATGCATTTTCTATCGTCTTGCTAGTTGTATTCATCTAAAAAAAAAAGATTATAGTAAGTAAGCACATTTTCCGAAAAGCAGGATTTTTCATTTTATTGGGCACTTGTTTTACCAGCCCCTTCAATCTTTAAAAGCCATAATGGATTCTGTAATGTTATATTTAATATTCCAGTGTTGTTGCTATTTTCAACTGCAAATATCACCCATAGTCCATTATCATCAACATTAAAATCAAAATATGTACTGTTGGATTTGTACAAAGGTTTCAAATTATTGTTGGTTAGTCCTGATATTTCAATAACTTCCCCATAATTACCTTCTAAGGAATATGCAATAATTGCTGGACGACCGGTAGCGGATTTATAATAAAAGTGTTTATCGTAAATCACTTTATTGCTTTTATCAAAGTTGAAATATAATAAGTAATTTCTAAAACGAAAGGAGTATTTAAAAATTATGGATTAGGGGTGTCCTCTCAGTATTGCAATAATTTACCTATAAGAATGCTTATCTAAGAAACTATCAAGGTCATAATATTCCAATAAAGTATAACTGTCCGTATCTCGAGCTTCCCAATATAACGGCGAACTTTCCTTTAAGGAGAATTCCCTCAATGGAACTCTATTATGGTATAAATCTAATGTATTTAGCTTACCAATTTCATTAATTATATTGTCTGCAAAAGTTTATTTTTAAACAAAGGAATTTTAAATAGATTTTGTGGATTACCTGTATTTTTCGGAGATAAATCTGGATACTTATCGTTTCCATATTTAGTTACCTTTATTTTGAATTTATTATCTGGTTTGTCTGACACACAATCATCTACATATATTGTGAAATAAATTATAAAATTTATGGGAAAAAATAATGCTTACAGTTTGGTCCTGGTGGCCCCACCGGACCAGGTGACCCCGGCGGCCCCTGCGGCCCCGGAGGTCCCTGCGAGCCCTGCGACCCCTGCGGTCCCGACGGCCCCTGCTGCCCCGGCGGTCCCTGCGACCCCGGCGGCCCTTGCTGCCCCTGCCCCTGCGGCCCCTGCGGCCCTGGAGGCCCCGGCGGCCCCTGCGGCCCCGGGGGCCCCGGCGGCCCCATAAGACTAGTTTCTCCTAAAAATTTACATATTGCGGTATCGAGATACCACGTCAATGGAAGTACGTTATTTAAGTTCCGGTAAAATTTTGTTATGAATTAAAGCTTATCTTTAGCTTAAAGCTTAAGTTATGAATGTGACTTATCAAAGTAATCAGAAAAACTTCGTCCGATACCAAGAAATTTAGTTCAAAGTCAAATGATTCGTTAAAAAGGGACATAAAACAGGTTTGAATAAAATAAATTTGAAATGTATCATTTAATAATTGTCTTTGTTAAAAATGTTAATTTATAGTAAATGAAAGATTGTCAGTAATAAGAAAGGTATTTCAAAAGTTAGAAATTTGTTAATTTAATTGATTAATGTAAAAAAATCTATGTTATAGTTAAATTTAAAATAAGTTTGTTAAATTATTACGTGAGTTCGACATGTCACAACTTAATGAACTGCGTATGGAAATTTCATGTCCAGCATCTTTATTTATTCAATCACGAAGCACTTGGGAAGAAGGCAATCCAATCTAAAAATATAAAAGAAAATTTTACTTATAAAATTTCAACGAACCACAATTGGCTTAATCCATACCTGTACTGTGAAACTTCAGATAATATTGATTTTTCGATCAACCAATAAAAAACGTCTATGCAAACATCGAGATTGCGGTGAATTTTGAGAAGGAAATTAATAAAACAATCGATGGAGGTTGGTGTTAATTTTCACAGGTGGATGGTGGCGAATTTTAATCGTCCTAATAAAATTGATAAAATAGTGAAAATAATTAGTGAAAATACAAAATACAAGTGTAAAATTAATCAAAATAATTACTTACCTACGTAAAACTAGAAATAAAGTGAAAAACGTAAAGGATTGAAAGTATTCCTGAAGAAATAAAAATCACGACAAAACGAGGTCAACAAACTACAGCTGGAAGTTTTTCATGGTAAATGAACCCATTGAGTGTATTTAGGTGCGCAATTGTACCATCTCCCATTCAAATAAAAGAAAACATTCCTGAATTTACTAAGGTAACGTGCACATTGAAATACAATTTTAAATAACTAAGTGCAATTTTGCGGACTCCATACCACACGTGTTTTTCGTAATTCAACGTTCAGAATTTTTATAATAGATTTAATAATAGAACTTTTTGATAACAAAATCTTTATTTACATTTGTGTGCTAAATAAAAACATTAATAATTTTGTAACGAAGGATATTTATTTTGACCTGTTCCGCGCCATAATTTTATTTACAGTATTGGTAACGGAACGAACCTACCCTGTACAAGGTAAGATCCATGCACTACGAACGAGCTAAGCTGAGGCACATCATTTCATTAAATTGTATTTATAAAATTTCACATATTTTTCCATTGACGGGGTACATTTCTGTATACTCGTACAAACATCAAATATAAAAAAAAAACGTGTAGATCAGGTGAGGCAGAGGCCTTCACATCAATTTTGGCTAGCCCAACGTGTGGCACTTTTATAGGATTCAGTTCATTACAATATGTATAATCAGAGCAGTCCTCAGCGCGTAACAAAGCCCAATTCAGAAATAATTCCAGGAAAAGTGAAAATTGTTTTAATCGCTTTATTTCAAATCAGTGGTCAAGATCCCAAGTTTTTCCCATCCTACGAGATCTACATTCGACGGATTATTGGAACGAAGACACCGAAATAAGACCATGCGGTAAGATCGCGTTGAACGTTAATTTTACAGCTAAGTCAGTTATTATTCAAGATTAAATATTATAGAAAAGAGTTCGTGGAATATTTTTCGTAAAATCATTCCTTTCCGAGCCATAGCCACAAGAATTCTAGAATTTTTATACAACTGCACGCAATAATAGTCCAGTCATTACGTCGCGAAAATTGGTTAAGCGTGGAATTGACTCGGGTTTGCAATTTTTTTCCCTAAACCCTTTAATTTGGCATCGGAAAAAAGTATGTAAGTTTTGGACATCAGCTTCGGACCACAATACAGGCAAATATCTCGAGGGATGTCCAAAAAACACCAAGTCGTGAATTAGTATTCGTTTTAAAGGCATCCCAAGTCCAAAATAGATTTAAGCTAAATTTAAGAAAATAAAATTGTGAGTATATGCTAAAAAAATTATTCTAGCCTCTGCAGCTACATCCGTCCAATTTTTTGCGATTAATTTGCGAAACAATTTTTTAGCAAAATTTAATAGGTATACGAATCGTTTAATAAATTTTTATGTATTTTGTAAAAGTAGCTAACATAATACACATTTAGGCATAGAAAAAATATGGCAATTATATATTTTTTTCTTCAGTCGTGACGCCTCTTTGACAGAAGCGTCGTGATCCATCTTTTTCTATGAATTTGATATGCGTTCAATTTATTTTCATATACATAGAAGACCTACTTGTTTAACGTGGACTCCGAACCACGGGAACATAATTTTGAGGTATCTTGGAATAATTTAGAATTCAAATATCATTTCTTTATTTAATAATAATATTATTTCTGTAATCAATGTTTACATTTTTATTCTTAACTAGGCCACGACTAAATTTTGGCCTCGCACGGGTTATTGAATAAAATTTAGAGCAGCAGCTTTTGGACTGAAAATTTGTAAAATACCTGATGTTTACCTGATTCTCCCCGTAGGCCTACAAGTCCCCGTGGGCCAGCAGGTCCTGGTGAGCCTGAAAGACCCGGTAAACCATCATATCCGGGTAAACCTGAAAGTCCAGGAGATATATTCATAAAATATATTCGAATAACAATAAAAAAAATTGTCTGAATTACAATTAAAATTGATTAATTTCATTTACTTCATAATTTAGTTCAAATACACTTGACTGAAAACTAGAAAATGCCCATTCGTGGTTTTGGCATAAGGGGGACGATATGGCAATTATATTTTTTCTTCTTCAGTCGTGACGCCTCTTCGACAGAACCGTCGTGATCCATCTTTTTCTATGCATTTGATATGCGTTCAAATTATTCGGTATAACGTGGACTCCAAACCATAGGAACATAATTTTGAGCTATCTTGGAGTAATTTAGAATTCAAATATCATTTCTTTATTTAATAATAATATTATCTCTGTAAACAATTTTTACATTTATATTCTTAACTAACCCACGACTAAATTTTGGCCTCGTACGGGTTATTGAATAAAATTTAGAGCAGCAGCTTTTGGACAGAAAATTTGTAAAATACCTGATGTTTACCTGATTCTCCCGGTGGGCCTGCAGGTCCCCGCAGGCCAGCAGGTCCTGGTGAACCTGAAAGTCCCGGTAAACCATCATATCTGCGAGAACCACGTTCACCCGGGTAACCTGAAATTCCAGGAGGACCCTGTGGACCAGCTAGAGCTTGGGAAATCGGACCTGTATCATCTACATATCCTCTTCGTGTTCTTAAAATAATGGAATCAGAATTTCTGTTTGTATTTAAGAAAAATTCTTGACGATTCTGAATCTGCAAACAAAATTTTATTTGCGGTGTATTTAAATCGTCTAAATTGAGAAACTTTTAAACATCTGTGAAGAATTTTCTTGTCCAAAAATTTAGTCAAGATTTATTCATATAATACAAGTAAAGGTCATCGAGATTTAAAAATGACATCCTTTCGATTTCTCAACACAATTTATGTACGAATATGATGAAATAAGTGTGTTTTCAATAAAGTAACAAAAATGTATTTGGGGCAACCCTGTAGCTAGAATTGGTATATGGCAAAAAAGAATAGGAAATGTGGGAATTTCGTTAATCCATCCATTATTCATTCGCGTCACTATTGTCTCCCTTCCCGAATCTCCCCTTGCGAATGTTTTCTTCATTTTTACAGGAATAGGTCCGCAGGGTTCTACAAAATAACTGTGCCAAATTTTGTTCGAATCGGTCAAAGGGCCTAGGAATGTAATAGAGAACATACATACACATGTAATGAAATCCATTAGAACAAGATGGCTCGGACACGTTATAACAAGCGATGAAAATGCAGTAGTAAGACAGATAACGCAGTAGAAATCCATGGAAGAATGAGGAAGATGAAGGTCTAAAATAAAAAAAAGGTGGGACCAGAACGATTTGAAAACGATGAGTGTCGGAGATTGGAAAGAGGGTGCTACCCGAACTGCACCACGGCTTATCAAGGGTCATTTCTTGTACCCAGGTAAATGTAATCCCTTGACCGAACTGCACCACGGTCAAATGTCGTTCCGTAATCGCTTTACCGAATTGCACCACGAGCAAACCGAGCAGGTATCACAAGCAAACAGAAAATATAAAGAAATAAATACACAAATATCTAAATTCTTTGCAATTTAAATTTCGAGTTTAATATATTAATTCATATTATATTATACAGGGTCGGAGCAGGTATTAATAAAATAATAACCCAAAACAGTGAAAAAATTAAATTTTTTTTGCCTTCGAATTTTGGGGTGTGCATTCGATAAGGAGGGTAATCCATCGTCAAAACCTACTCTTCCGGGGCGCCCCTCCGCTCCGCTCCGGGTTGCACCCCTCCAGAGCGGTTTTGACTCTGGTTACTAGGCTAAACATACGAGAAGGGCCTCCGATCAAGAAAACCGGGATCAAGGCAACCGGGATGTGAGAGACCCTCGAAATAGCATTAAAAAGTATAGTTGCGGTATGGGGCAGTAAACTATTACGTTTCACCCCCAAAAAATCGCGTAAAAACAAAAAATAATCGATGTTACATGTAGGAGGCATCAGGTTAAACTCCAGCATTGTGCTTTAACTTTTAACAATAAAACCACCTTACCTAAACTATTACAATAGAGGTGGTGCAATTCGGACGACCGACCCTTGGTGAGGTGTTTACCTGAAATTACGGTGGTGCAATTCGGATAGGAGATTTGTGAACTAATCTTTTCGTGGTGCAATTCGGGTGCTCCGGGAAAGAGAAGGCTATGGACAGAAATAACGTTATTAAATTAAAGCCGAACTTGTGGGGATCAAACCGGTTATCTATTATGAATTTCCGGAGATTCCATGATTTTGATCTTGTTATAATGATTTGACCCCCTCATTTAATCAAATTAGACTATGCGAATCTAATAAAATAGAAGTTTTTCTTACCTCATGGAACCGTTTCTCAACTTTTTCTTCTATTATGGCAGAAAATTTCTCATTGTGAATCACGTCCCAAATTTCATTTTCGGTGCAACTTTTTGAACAAGTTGACTTGGTCAACATGTATGTTGCGTATATCAAAAGTACTTCTGAGAGTAACACCAAAAATAAAAAAAGTATCAAATGGAAACTTAAATTCGCGTTATACTTTTTCGTTTCTACTGTCATCTTAAAAATGTGAATTAACACTAATTTTATAATTAAATATCAACTTTGTTATTGACGAAATCCTTTATCTCTAAATGCTGTTGATATAATATGTGACTTAGGTCAATTTTAATTGAGGGGTCTAGAAGTAAAAGGGTTCAAGTGCACTTGAACCTGAAATTATCTAAGTGCAGAATATCATACCTAAAGGGTATCCTAACTTAGAGGTAAAATGATTTTAGTAAATTTTACGTCCCCTTGGGTCGTAAAATTGTATTTTCTAAACTTATTCCTGGAATTTTGAATTTCCAGTTAACTATAAAGCCATGTTTCTCAGAACTATTAAACGTGCACTTGAACCCTTTTACTTCCAGATCCCTCAATTGAAATAAAAAATAGAATAAATTGCATATTTGGAAAAACCAATATGAAACTGAAAGATTGTAATTTTATTTAGTTTAGATTTTTAATTTTTGGAAAAAACATAAATTATTAATTAGTTGACCGATTATTAATCAAATTGTAGATTAAAAAATATTTTGTAATATTTTGCATAACGATTTTGATCAAAACCTCGAAAGAGATCGCGGATATAGCAAAACATGGTACATGTTTATTTGTTATTGCGGGGCCGGGGTGAGCGATCCAACCGATAATCGAAAATTCCGTATTAAAATGGCTTGATATTTAGGTCAAAAAAGGCATTAACTTTAATATAACCAAGGATCATTAGGTTACATCTCGAATAACTACAATAATTCAATTAAATTAGTGTTAACATCGTGCGATAGGCTGTCGGCCTATATTTTGCGTGGTTTAGAGAACTACGGACACGCCCCTAACATGAAATTTGGCAAAATTTTGGGTAATTAACGGCCTCTTTGGGTATTTTTCGGTCCGAATGTGTAACTTTTGTCGTCGCGGACTTGATCATAAAAAAATCCGAATAAAGTGCGAAATTCGAAAGTTGCATATCAAGGGACGACTGGCACACCCCGGCCGGTGGCACATCGTTCGCTTGAAATCGAGTGAAATTTTTTCACTCCGATTTGAATTTTTCTTTGAAATTCAGGTAGGTGGCGGTGTGGTTAGTAGATATTAGTAATAAATATTATCAAAAAAATGGAAAATAACCCGTGTATTGTCGAAAAAGTGAAAAAATAAAATTTTTTATTTCTTCGATTTTTGGGGTGTGCATTCGATATAGGGAGGGTTATCCATCGTCAAAACCTACACCTCCGGGGCGCCGCACAGTGGAACGATTTGCCAAAAAAGTGGAAATTGCCTGTTTATTTTTTCAATATTCCTTATATACTGTTTATTTGTGGTTGGTAAATTTTTGAAAAAATTTGAAAGATGAGGTCTAAAAAAAGCTTAAAAAGTCATATTCTAGTAGGTTTTCTTGCCTGCAAAGGACATATTTATATTAAAAATTGTTAAACGAAACGCACAGTACTAATTTTAGGAGGCGCATTATGGATGTAATACGTAAAACAATGATTTTTAAATTTATGCTCAAATGAATTTTTCTCGAGTTTTACAAAAGACACATACGTGAAATTTTGTATGCGCACTTCTTAACTACATATCTACTTCATATTAAAATTTCTCTCGGTAATGTTTGCCCGTTTACGAGATATTAACATTTAAAAATTTTCCCCTCAAAATAGATACTTTAATCCTTTAATCTTTTAAATTATATTAAATATTATTATTTTATTGAATATTCTATATTATTATATTTCTCCATCTGTGTCGCTTTCATTTGCGTCTCATAAAACATTTTCTAGAGGTAGCTCTAATAAATCCAACGTTTCAACGTCATATTTTTTTTTCCTCTTTTTTTATAAGGTCGAATACTCGAAATAAAAGGATCAGAAGAAATTAACAAATTATTCAAAATATCTTCGTTGGCTGCTATTCTGGAACATTTTCGTGAACTCATTTCTCTATACCTTCTAAAATCTTTATTTCGTGCTATTTTCACAAAATTCCCTTATTTTCTTAGCATCTTCAGGATTTGATTGTAAATGTTCTAAAATTTTTGCAATATCGTCGAATCCACCATTGTACATACTTCTTATTGTGGCTAACATGAGCTCGTCCTTATTCTTATATTGAAGAAATTCTGTTCTATTTTTCTTCTGTTTCTTGCATAAAGTAGCAAAAGGTTTTCGTTCATTTTCGTATTTTCTTGCTATAGAATGTTTAATTTTATGGAGTATGTAGTCAGACCAATGAAACTCTGCATGTAGCCACACATTATTTTTCTCCAAAAAATTTTGTTCAGTACGATGCGCTTTTTTCCACCTACCATTTAAATTAAAACAAAATTGGTTTAAACATTTTTGCAAAGCAGCACTGTGTAATCCAGAAATATCACAATTGAGTTTCGATGTAACTAGTACTTCAAAAAGTTTTTTGGAGTCATTCAATTTTTTTTTAAATTTTCCATCTTGAATTGCTTTGTAAATAATAATATGTAATCATCGTTTCACCAATACCATTTTTTTCTTATATAGAAAAAATCTCCTTTTTTAAAAGATTAAAGGATTAAAGTATCTATTTTGAGGGGAAAATTTTTAAATGTTAATATCTCGTAAACGGGCAAACATTACCGAGAGAAATTTTAATATGAAGTAGATATGTAGTTAAGAAGTGCGTATACAAAATTTCACGTATGTGAAATTCATTTGAGCATAAATTTAAAAATCATTGTTTTACGTATTACATCCATAATGCGCCTCCTAAAATTAGTACTGTGCGTTTCGTTTAACAATTTTTAATATAAATATGTCCTTTGTAGGCAAGAAAACCTACTAGAACATGACTTTTTAAGCTTTTTTTAGACCTCATCTTTCAAATTTTTTCAAAAATTTACCAACCACAAATAAACAGTATATAAAGAATATTGAAAAAATAAACAGGCAATTTCCACTTTTTTGGCAAATCGTTCCACTGTGCGCCGCTCCGCTCCGCTCTGCACCCCTCCAGAGCGGTTTTGACTCTGGTTACTGGACTAAACATACGAGAAGCGCCTTCGATCAAGAAAACCGGGATCTAAAAAACCGGGAGGTTAGGGACCCTTGAAAAAGCATTAAAAAGTATAGTCGCGGTATGCGGCAGTTATCTTTTACGTTTAACCCCCAAAAAATCGCGTAAAACAAAAAATGATGAAATAGTAAAATTTCATCGAAGTTACTAGCACGGGAGACGTGTTGTGGCCACAATCGCCTTGTTGTACCTTAAGTGCCGCTTGTCTTGACCGTAGATTGACTCTACGAGACGGCTAGCTCATAGGGTTCAGTCATGCGTCGAAGAGCAGGGGGGTTCAGATTGTTTTTTTTGAACCTTCGTGGGATCGCTTATACTTCTCGAGACTTATCCTTACCTTCGTAACAAAACCGGGGCGACAGCTGTGAGAACAAGATATCGGGAGTAGACCCGGATATTTGGTCCTCTCAACAGAATTAAAACTTGAATAAAACTATTTCGAGTATACACTAAAAGGCACAATAATACAATTGTTGGGCAAAATTCTCTTTTAATATAATAACTAACACTTCAATTAAAACAGTTATCATGAACAATTGACATTGGATTATTAAACATTAATATTTCAAGTAAAACAATTACGAGTAATTAGTTTTCGTGAAAATTGTTGTTATTCCAATAATATTGATTCACACCCATCACTTGGCCTAATAATTTTGGATAATCATTCTGATCTGGGACGAAAGTTACGCAAATTTGGAAAGCAGATCGTATCATCGGCTGATCCGTTTGTCAGTGGAATTTTAGAAAGTTTTCTTTACCACGAGTAACACGAAGTTGCCTTTTTTTTATTTGGATAAAGCTAAAGTCGTATCAGCCGACGTTTTGATTCAGTAGCGCCTCCGAGGTCTTATCTCCAATAGGATTCCTGGACGAGCAAGAACCATACGAATACCTAAATTCCATCTATTCCGGATAACAACATAATTGCTGAGCCGTTGCAAACTTTAGCCAGTTTATATTTTTTGTCATCATTACGCATTGGAACAGCTGACTGTCTTTTTTTGGTAACTAATTTGTGCATTTGAATACGTTTGATTGTAGGACCTTAGAAAAGATTATTATTTGGATTGGCAGCTGGCGAAGCAGAGCTCTGTGGAGGTCCAGGATTTTCTTGCCAAAGATAAGGGGTAAGTCCGTATTTAATTAACAGATTGGTTGTTGAGATTGCTGTTGGCTGTGACCGCAGCTATGTTTAAGTTTTTTTTTGCAAGCATTTCTGTTTTTGCTTGCCAGTAAATTGGCTTAGTTAGGGACGGATCAGTAATTGCGGTCCAAGAACTGGACTTAAGCCAGTTGAGATCGATTGGCGATTCCGAATTAATATTTCATATCCTGTGTTTGCGACTATTAAGTCGAATATTTTGTTATAGTTTTTGTACGTTTTTACCATCTATCACTGAACTATTGGTCGAAATTAAATCACCGTTCTCACCTATCTGGCGTTTTATTTCGGCCTGGCGCCCATTAAATTATTTTCTTTTCAGCTGTTGTTACAGGAATAAATCACTGGAAAATCGAGTATCGGACCTACGAATATCCCCGCTCTCGGTCTGTGGTTCGAAAAGAACAGAGTTTAGCCGCCCGATTTTACTATTACGGGCACAAGTGGCAATATTTGTGCAGATATAAGCTCGATTATTGGCACACCATGAACAATGAACAAAAGAAATTTAAAATATGAATAATTCAATGAGAACAATGATTACCATTAACTACGAATATTTAACCAACAGAAAAACTTATGGTTACTATTGATGGTCTCGTCGTGTCTTCGATAAGACTTGACGGGGTCAATTTTAATGAGGTTCGACTTCACTAGTGATATCAAAGGTTGACCGTGGTGGTAAACCAGAATCAACTGGTACCACGATTCCAACGTCTGAACTGAAATATGATTTCTTGAACCTGGTAGGGTCGCTCGATGAAGTCGGTCGTGGATGCCCAACACCAAGCGGTTTAGGTTTTTGATTATTATGGTAGTTCTTTGTTCGGTTTCAAAATGTCTGATTGAGGTCGTAGTGACCTGGTAGTTATGATTACGAGAATTTGACAGTATTAAGTAATTAAACAATTTATGATCTGGTATTTTCACACTCATATAGTAAGTAATGAATCTATTTCGATTACTTACTCTGTGGTGAATGTTGTATTTCCTTCTGGGTGCGATCGATCGACCTTCAGGACGGAATGGAAAATGGTTATTCCTCCTTGGGATGATGGCCTAAAACAATCGAAAAAGACACACTTATATGAGGGTGAAAGCTGAGGGGATTTGCTCCGCAAGTTTGATTGAACATAAATAATTACTGACGATTATTCGTCTCGCAAATCTGATTGAACATAAATAATTAATCAATGATATCACCGTATTTCGTCGTTGGTTTCGTCGAACATTTTGTTCTAATAGTTTTTCTGTTGTCACACACATCTGTTTAAAGTGGAAATTCGCAATGGCGAACCAGCCAGCCTTTCGTATTTGCACGATCCTTATTCTTGGCTCGTGACCAAATAATCCACCCAAGGTAGTTATCTCGTTCAGGATAATCCACCCAAACCACTGATGACTATTTTCTTTCGTTTGACCCACAATCTTCGACCTTTGTCAAACCGATTGATGCAACTTCAATTTAATCTTTGTGGATCGCGACACCAAAATGGCTGAACCGCATTAATTCGGCTACGGCCGTTAATTTTTAATCTTCGATTGAATACTTTAATAATCGTTGCACTACTTGCACGAATCACTAACCCCCCTTGTAATAGGGTTCGTAGCGTTAAACTTGTATTTAATTAATTTGAAAAATAATGTTTTTTTGTAGGACCTTAATTATTTGTGCACTTGCACCTTCTCGCTTGTTCTTAAAACAACCTCGTTGCCAACCTCCCCTCAATGTTAGTTTGATTTTTTTTATATTTAATAGCGGTCAACGCGGCGAGTCCTCGCATGCTGTAGCAGCTGCCTACGTATTAGGCGCTAGGAATCGTACCTTTAGTATTTAAAATTATGCATTTATTTTTGAGTTATATTGGAATTTTTTAAGATTATTATTTTAGCGAATATTTTTTCACCAGAGGAAGCGGTATACCTCCTCAAAGAATTAACATAAAACCTGGAGATCTAAATAATCTCAGAACACATTATTTAAATGTCGTCACTGGCCAGTGGAGCACTTTCCCCTCTGTTAACGACAGAGGCGGGCAATATTTCCAGCAGCTGTGACAGTTAACTGTTACAGTGTTGCATGTGACCGGTGTGCACACCGCTTAGTATAAGAGTAGTTCATTCTGCTCGGACCGACGACAAAAAGAACGAGATTCCACCTAAACCCCGCCTCGCGCGTCACTGAATCGTGAAATTTTGCAAACTTCAAAGTCGATTTACTCTATTAGAAACTGGTTCAACCACCTATTTGAGTGTTTTCATTGACTTTTAAAAACATTAAACTATCCGAAAACCGATAGCTAAAATTGAAATTCGAGGTTGGACAATAGTGACTCTTGCCGTTATTGCTTGCACTGCAAAAACTAAGCGGGATAGTCAAAAATCAAAAAATAATTTTCATAAAGTACATTTCTGATATAGTAAGTAGTGCGATGTTCTTTGCTCTGCTGTATTGGCAAATCAAAGGAGTGAACAAGTTTTAAGAAAAATGTTAAATAAAAGTTGAATTATCGAGAGATCATGGCAAGGCGATATAACGATTGAATCGTTATATAAAAATTATAAAATTTATATCATCAAAATTATTTGTTATGTGTTAGTTATAATTATATTAGTAAATATTGTTATTAAAACTAGGTTAATTTAGGATTAGTCGGGTTAAGCGCACTGAAGAAGGTTTTCTTGATGACATTTGTTGTAACAGCTTGGTGTGATGAGTTAAAAGGACGATTATTCGCTTCAATTTAAACTCAAAAGTGCATCGTATCTCCAATTTACAATCTTTCCTAAAAAACATTATTTAAATGAAGTTTAAATGTGGCAAAATTTATTAAAGTTACCGGCCAATGAAAAACTAGTTGCATAAAAAATAGACAGGCGTTGAAATCAACGAAAATTTATATCCTTGGTGACGAGTTTGTTTACCTTAACAACGATAAAATTAACCAAAATGAACGTACGTAAAATTGGTGTTGTTCCAGAAAATTTGTAAAATAATGTGTTTTTAAAACCAAAGTAAGATTAAGTGAAGATGATTTATGCTGGAAAAGGTTAAATGATATCTAAAATGTGTAACATAAATTTGCAATTGCGTTACGAGAACTTTTGTTGTGCCTTGTATAGCGGTTTTATCGGCGATAATTTGTTAGTTGGTCATATTGCGGCGCTATAAAAAATTATCATTTTTGCTTTGAGTGTGACGATACACGGCCGACTTCTTTAAAGTCGATTTATTTAATTAACATTGTTAATTGTTTATTGGTGTCGTTTTTCGCTTCTAGCGGATTATCTTCTGATTTAATCGTGAGTAGCATGAGTTCTTGTACCGTGTTGTATTTGATTTTTGTTGTATTTTCCCTTATCAGGAACTAAAAACACAAACGACAATTTTTGCCAGAGCTGTCAGTTTTGACTATCAATTTTGATTTTGATTGTCATATTTTGGACTCAGTTATTTGATGCTAAATTTGGTAACAACCGATAAGACCAACCTACCTCAGTATAATTCCCGCAACGTTCTTTTTGGGAAGCAAGTCAGCCTGCAATATCATCTGTTCATGGTAGATCAAGCTACTTTATCAGTATCAACATTCCTACATTAGCCGGTGAAGCCATCGTCTCCACCTACGATCTCCTTCTACGGGGTCTTCACGCATCAATTAAGGAACGCGCTTGTAGCGCTTATCACAAGCAATTTTTGTAAACCTAAATAGCTAGGAGGGTGAGTGCTAAATTTTTGTTCTTAGTTGATGCGAATTTGTTTGATAACACCCCAATATTTTTTGTTTCACAATTGCCATAAGCAATTGCTAGGGGTGACTAAGCTAAACTGGCCTATTGTTTTCATTTTTGTTGTTGTTTATGCCAGTTACTGTAGCGATTCTCAGCGAATATACGAGCTTTAATTATTTGTGCTTTTATTATTCTTCATTGCAGCAATTACCTCAAGTAAGCGACTCACGACTCGCCTCCGACGCTCTGCGAGTTAGTCTATCCGTCCACCAGGGTACTTTTTTTCCTTACGGCAAATTTTACTACCAATAATTTTTTTATTGGTAGATGTGGTTCGATTGAACCGTTGGTTTCAAGGGCCAAACGGGGAATAAGGTCACATTGGCGCCCAGCTATGAAGCGAAATATTTGTATGCTTGAGGAATCGCTGTTAAATTCGTTGAGATCGTGAAGTACTGATTGCATATTTTGTAGCTTGATTGCACCACGGAGCGCATTTTGTTGCAATTGCGAATTGTATTACTGCTGATATTGAGTTGGTCTGTTTTATTGGTTTATTTATCAAAATTTTATTTTATTATTATCAGACGTTTGATAGTTGTGTGACAGCTCTTGGTAAATTTTATATTTTTAAAATTTTTAACGGCGTTTTAATCAATTTTGAATTAAATTTTTATTATTCGAGCTCAAATCATTCTCACCATGTCGAATAGTAATAGTTACGTTGTGGCTTTGACCCTCGAAGAGGTTTTCGTAGAGCTACTCTTTCGTGTGAAGAATTCTACAAACATTCCAGAACATAAATCGACTCGCAGATACATTAAAATACGCAATACATTAAAAAAGTTCCTGCGCGACGAAGCTTTCACTTCCCGTCTAGCGGTCCATAAATACACTCCCTCAGATATAAATCTCGATTTAAATATATGCAAGCAGGCATTATCAGAAATTTCAGCCCAAATTGATAAACTAGAACAAAAGCCTGAGTCTACATTATTAGATACCGTTACGAATAGATTGGCTCATTATAATAATCGATTAGATATCATGGAGGGAGCGGGTTTCAAAGACACGGAAAGGGGAAATTTATTACAAATCGCTAAAACTCTGCGATCTCGAGTCAAGAATTTGCTACAACTAGGTGATGATGATGAAGACGATGTAGTCTCTCGTCCTACATTTAACAATTCGTTAGGGGCAGGAGATAGTGACTCTCCTGGTTATTCATCATTTAAGAAGTCCTCTGTCATACCAGCCGTTGAGTTGGCTGAGGTGTTAAAGACCATGTTGAATACCAAAAATAATGACCGTGTTGCAATTCACAAATGGAACCTTTCTTTTGATGGTTCCGGGGGCTTTCAAGAAGTTTTTAATTTTATCGAAAGAACTGCAGAACTCTCACGAACTCGAGGGGTTAGTTCGCAAGAACTTTTCGCAAAAGCAGTTGAATTTTTCTCGGGGGAAGCACTAATTTGGTATCGTACCTTAGGTCCCAATATCACCACCTGGGAATCACTAATTGATGCGTTAAAAGTACGTTTCCTTTCTGTAGATTTCAGTAGGGTATATTTAGCTGAAATAAATAACTGCAAGCAGGATCCTAGTGAATCTGTAAGCAGTTATATTGAATCTATGTTTGCCAAATTTGCTAGGGTTACGCCAATTCCCTCTGAAATCGATCAGCTTTGGACCATAAGAGAAAACATGCTACCGTCAATTTCTCTCGTAATGGGCAGTGGCGTAACTATACCGTTCTAGGCCCGTGGCAAATTCATCGGATGGGCCCCCTCCCCCCAATATAAAGAAGCTGAACCAACTATAATAATATTTTTTTATTTTATAATACTTATTTATATACTTTTACTCGTAAGAGTACAATATAATAAATCACTACGTTAAGTAGGTACATATGTACAAACTTTATAATTATACTTAGGTACTTGATTATCTAATAATTCACTTTAAATTAAAAGTACCTAATTTAAAGTACAGTCAGCATCTAATTGATACATAGAGTAGTCAAAATGATTTGAAAAACAAAAAAACAATTTTGATATACGCAGTCCGAATTATCATATTGTTGTAAGGACACTTGTGGTGTTCAAAATATAAAATGTTAATTATTACAATTCCTTCCTTCGGACTTTCTGTTCAGCAAAAGTGGTAATGACATCATCAAAGTTCAAATTTCGGGCCATAGAATTTTCGATGGATAGAATAGCCAAGTTGCTTAACCTGTCTTGTCCCATAGAATTTCTTAAATAAGTTTTTATCAATTTCAGTTTTGAAAATGATCGCTCGGCACTAGCCGTAGTCACAGGAATGGTGAGAAATAATAGAAATGCAGTGCACACTTCAGGAAAGCTTGAAGATATAAAATGATTTTTTATTATTAATAAGTCAGCAAGTTCTCTTATAGAAGATGATGTTTCTATTTCGTGTCTAAAAGAGGATCGAAAACTGAGAATTTCCTTGGAAAACGAGATGGATATATCTTCTTTATATAGATGGACAAATGCTAAAGCCTTTTCCAATAAATCAGTATCGTTCAAATTTCGCAAAGTGGCAGGTTGCAAGACACTGAAATTGGAAACAATTTCATTCATTCCAAGGAAACGCGATCTCAGTTGATTAATGATTATGTCTAATACACGATAGAATACGTTCACTTTAAACAAGCTTTCAGGATCTTGGAGACGTTCATCCTCACAAATTTCATCAAAATGACGTTTCACTTTTCTCTGACGAGTTTTAGGAAATTCAGGGTTTATAGACCATTTCACTGCAATACTATAATCACAACAACAAATGTAGCCCTCTAGGGTATTTCAGATGAACTCAACCTACAATTTCAAATTTTTAGAACAGCGTACATCAAAGAAGCCGACAGAGAGTGTCTCTACTTATGAATCTATATACTCTGGTAATACCAACACGTGTGGCCTGTGGTGTGGCATCGGATACGTTCTAAAACTGGGTTACAACTTTTTTTACAAATGCTTTGAGTTTTTTACTTGTGTATGCAACTGAGTAGGTAACAAAAATAAATCAAAGACAAAACTTTTTTTTACCAAACATGTATGATAAATTATAAATGTTAGGAGTTGGGATTCTCCTCTGACCGGGGGCCCCTTCCGGCTAGGGGCCCGTGGCATTTTGCCGACTTGCCACTGGTAATGGGTACGACCGCCATAACAGATCGATCAGAATTTATTAAAGTAGCTCAATTGGCTGAACGACTAGCAAAAAGGACTCTCCCGAGTGAAGCCTCTACGGCAGCGTTGACCTCTGCGGTTGTCCCCGCAGTTCCATTAGAATCACCTTCAGTGAATCCTCGTAGGGTGGTTACATGTTGGAATTGTTCAACGCGTGGTCTATCGTTTTTGCCCGAATCCACCTACCACGTTTTGTTATATTTGCGGACGCAAAGGAGTTACTACACTGACTGAAACAAATATCTGTCCTCACTATCTCAAATGAGAACATAGCTCGGAGCAGGTAATGTCCACGCAGAAAATAAATTCTACTTTTATTTGCGTGGGGCCCTGATGTTAGGTATAAACCAGCTCGTTAATAGCGGCGGCAAGACCGTGGGTCGTGTCAAATGAACGCCCCGGAGAAAATCAAGGAAACAGCTTTGCTAACACACAAAAATGAAATCAACAATAAGATGTTCGTTGTCGGAAGGCGATGACATAAGCGATGTCGGATTAAAGTGCATTAGCCGACCCGACTCAGTACAGTGGTAAAGACATTACCACCAAGAAGCACTCCCCCACAATCAATCAAAAGAACGTTCGAGTGGTCATATAAAAAATCCCACAAACGGTGGAACCACAATCGAACTTCCAACAATAAAATCAAGTGGAAGCGACCCCGATGAAATGCAACACCCTGTACGTTGGTCGCACATCGCTGCCTTCAAAAAAAAAAGAAACATAAAACCAAAAATAAACACAAAAAAATATCGAACATAAAATTTCAAATACAAGATTTGAACTTAAGTCGACCAATTCGGAATTCCTTTGCCAATGCATTTCACCAAACGCTGTTCGATGTTACCTAGTGGAAATAATACGTCGTTCAAATTTAATTAAATAAAACATTATAATATAATTAATAATTAATAAGTCTTCAAACACAAAATTCAAACATTCGATCCATTTCCACGCTTGCGAACGCAAAAGAGATTAGATTGTCTTTAATCACTTCGATGCAGCAATACAAAACCTGCAACTCAATCGTAATCTTGGCAAACACACTGCAATTAAAAATGCAAGACAAAAGAGAAACCAAAATGTTAAAACATAAAAAAACATGAATCAGCCAAGGGTGAATTCAAACAAAGCAAACTCCAGGTGGACGGAGCAAAATGGGCAAAGTCGATCAACATAAACCACTGTGAAACAATCTTATAACAAAAATGTTACTCACCGCTCCGACGGAATAACAAAACCTTCAGAAGCAGTATGGGCAGCAGATCCGACCAAGAAGCGTCCGATATGGGGAAAATCCACCATTTTCCAACAACGAAGATATGTCAGATCTCCATCGAGTCTGCGCGAACAAAAATTGTCCCGGTAGCCATATACTCGCTCCATACCCGCTAATTACGTAACCCAGGAGCCCATGATTGCTCCTCAGTAGAAATACAAATCGACATTATTACTTGACAATTTACCCCAGCCTTATCTTGCTTCAAAAACTGACACAGGAAGCGTCTTGCTTGTTCAAAGATTCACCCAAGACTCCCTTTGCGCAGTATGAACAAATCCCCACCTCGGCGCGGTTATCATGCGCCTTTAAAAGAATAAAAGATATATAGGGTTGAACGTAAGTGATGGATTACAAAAATCCGTCACACAGCCCCCCCCCTAAAATATCTCACCACGGTGAAGATGGCTCAAAACGAAGTAAGTCAGTCTTCTTATAATACCTAGTGGAAACGAAATTTGCTGTAAAAAAATTGAGTGGAAACTACATGAAATTCTAAAATTGATAACGACACGTTACCCTTATATCCGCCTAAGCGAGAATTTCTTTGGCAGAGCGCATAGCGCTACGACTAGCCCAAAAAATATGTGATCCTATCCATGCTCAACAAATAGCAGGAAGAGAACAGGTAAACACAGCACCCCATAGGACCTGTGTTAAAAAAAAATCATCCACAGTGGCACGACACGCCAACTGGGGGAAAATAAATAAATGGACCACATAGGACCCATTTGCACCGCTCGAAAGCGAACAAAAAAATTCGCCCAGTAGTAAATGGTTGTTTCAGACCAAGGCATTCATTATCCTTGAAACATAGAAACAATAAAAAATAATTATTAAAAAAATCAAAAAAATTTGGTTATATAAAAAAGAACCAACAAATAATTCCCAATTTATTACAGCAAAAAACGAAGGTGAGAGATAAATCTCTGATGTTATAACTAGAACCTGAGATGGAATGGTTATCTAGCTATTTAAAAAAATAATAAAATGGTCCAAGATGTTATTCGGATCAATTTGTGACAACATTACGCCAACCAACCTCCCATTGGTAATGTATGATTCAGGATGTTATTGAACCAATAAGTGTACAAACATTACACCATCTCTCTCTCAGTATCCATCGCCCTGCGGAAGGACATAGTGGTATTATGATGACAGCGTCCTCAAAGAGTTGTTCCACGCTTCCCTATCATGCGCTGCATGTGTTGCTTCATGTAGGGTTTGCCCAGTTAAAGGTTTTATTTGGTCCACCCATCTTGTAGGGGACCTTCCTCTCGGCCTCTTTCCTTCGATTTTCCCCTGAATCATCAGCTTCTCCATTCCTTCAGATCTTCGAGCAATGTGGCCGAAATATCGCAAGTAGGACTGACTGATTTTAGTCGACAACCGTGTTTCGATCTTCAGCTCGTTTAGAATAGACACATTTGTGCGGTGTGCCGTCCACGGGATTCTCAGCATTCTTCTATACGTATGTCCACATTTCGAAGGCCTCCACTCTTCTTCTATCGTCCTTCCTCATCGTCCATGTCTCGGCTGCATATGTGGCCACTGGGAATATTAGTGCAGTCAGAAGCCTCATCTTTGTATTTTTAGTTTTCTTAGTAACTGTCGTGTCCTTCCATATGATGACGAGTTTTGTGGTTGCTGTTCTTGCCATGGCCAGTCGTCGTCTTATTTCTGGCGTACTCCCTTCAGAGTTAGAAATCAGAGAGCCCAGGTAGTTAAAGTTGTGTACTACTTCGAACCCCATGGATGTGTGTATATTGGGGGAATTATTATTGACGCGATCCACTATCATGACTTTTGTTTTATTGTGGTTGATCAGTAGGCCATATTGACTGCTTACCGTGACTAGTTTACTTATGATGATTTCCAGTTCTTCTTGGCTCGACGCAATTATTAATGTGTCATCTGCATATCTCAGATTGGAGATTTTTCTACCGCCTATGGTTATTCCGCCATTCCATCCGTGGAGGACCTTTCGCATAACATATTCAGAGTAGATATTATATAGTAGTGGCGATATAATACATCCTTGTCTTACGCCGGCACCTATTCCAAATTTTTGCGAATACGTCTTTTCTATCCGTATTCTTGTCGAGTTTTTTTCATATAAACCTTTTATCAGTTGTATTAGGTGTCGCGGCGTACCCATCTCTTCAAGTATCCTCCACAGTTTAGTCCAATGCACAGAGTCGAAGGCCTTCTTGTAATCCACGAAGCACAGGACCATTGGGACACAGAACTCACGCGCTTTTTCAATTATTTGGTGTATGTTTAATATATGCTCTCTTGTTCCTCTTCGCGGTACAAATCCCGCCTGTTCGTCAGAGATTTGCGGCAAAAGGAAACTTTTCAATCGTTTATTGACTATATGGAGCATCACTTTACTTGCGTGGGGAATCAAAGCAATAAGCCTGTAGTTATTGCAGTCTGTTGGTGAGCCTTTTTTATGTATGGGAATGAATGTTGACTCGCACCATTCCTCCGGCCAATTTCCGGTTTGCCATATCATTTCACATAATGAGTGGATTGCTTGTATTCCACCTTCCCCCATCGCCTTAATGAGTTCTCCCGCAATTCCGTCCACTCCAACAGCCTTCCGATTTTTCAGCTTGTCTATCGCTCTCTCTACCTCTGATTTCAGGATGCGCGGTTCCATGTACTCAATTCCATCCGGCCCGTTTGTATCTCTTCGTGGTACATCTCCAAATAGGCCGGCACAATACCCTCTCCATACTTCGACTATTTCGTTGGCGTTTGTACAGATGTTCCCATTTTGGTCTTTTATGATTTGCGTTCGGGGCTTAAATTCTCGCGACAGATATTTAACCTTCTTGTAGAGTTCCTGCTGTTCATGTCGATCCGCGTGAAGTTCTAGTTCCGCACAGATATCATTGATATGTTTATTTTTATCACGTCTGCATGACCGCTTTATTTCTCGGTTGAGATATTCCAGTGTGCGTATGTGATGATGCTTTTTTGGTTTTTTGATCTCTCCGTTCTTCTAATAAATGGATTGTTTCATCTGACATCCAATGTTTACGTTTTATTGAAGGTTTTGGTGGTGCGCATCTCTTTGCAGTCTCAGTCATGCACTTTTTAATAGACATTCACATCTTTTCCGGGTTTTCCTGTCTCGTTGGTATCTCGGACCCTATGAGTGTTTCTTCAATTGTTTTAGTATCTGGGATGATTATTCTTTGGTTTGTGTTAAGTGCGCTTGTATTATGTAGCTTAAGCCTGAAACTGACATGCAACATCCTGTGATCAGATCCGCATTCCGCGGAACGCTTCGTCTTGATATTATATATGGCAGTCCTCCATCGCTTTTTTATCAGTACGTAGTCAATTTGATTTTTGTGTTCACCGTTGGGAGATGTCCATGTGTGGAGGCGTCTAGGGTGGTATTTAAAGCAGCTGTTCGTGATAACCAGGTTGTTATCTAAAGCGAATTGTATGAGCATATTCCCTCTTTCATTTCGCGTACCTAGACCGTATTTCCCCACAACGTTACGCAGATGGTTATCGTTAATCGTACTTCCAATTTTCGCGTTGAAGTCGCCCATGATTATCACAGGCTGTTTACATGGGATGGCCGCCATTGCAGTCTCCAGCTCCGCATACACTCCTTCTATTTCATCGTCTGAGGCAGCTGTTGTAGGCATATATACTTGTAATATGTGGATTTTGTCAGGTATAACATTTAATGTGATTATCATCAATCTGTCGCTAACGCATTTGTAACTTTCAACATGTTCTGCGATTTTGTTGTTTACCATAAAGGCGACCCCATTTCTACTATTCACTCCTCCAGAGATATACAGCGTATGGTCCAGTGTTTTAAAATGACCCTGTTGCTTCCAGTGTGTTTCGCTTATACCACATATTTGGACCTTTGCCCGAAGAAGCTCTCTCTCCACTATTTGCAGTTTTCCGGTCTCCATCAATCCTCTCACGTTTCATGTTGCCATTATGAGTTTATTTCTCAATCTAATAGCTGAATTACCAGTCGCCCTTTTCGCATGTGTCCCCTGGCCAGCCGCATCCACATGCCCGGTCGCCCATTTCACACCTATCGGCCCGGACCCAACTAGGCGCCGGTCGCTAACCGGATCGCATGGCACAACAATATCATTTACCGTACTCATCATAATACACTCTCGGGAAAATAATCGGGTGGTTTCCCCTTGCCTGCCCGATTCTATGCCGTTGACCGTAACTTATTTATTTATTGGTTCATCCGCCTTTGGAGGGGGTTTCTCCCCTCCAGGACAAGAGAGTGCCCTTCTTCGTCAAGACGAAGTTGAGTACTTATCCCGATACTCACTCGGTCCCGGTCTACGTTAGCCATCTTAGATGTTGCCCGTCTAGTACCACGTGGAGGTGTAGATCAGTAGTTTCCCTTCATTGTTGCCAGGACCTTGCGGCATTTCCTGCCAACTCCAGTACTTTAACTAAACTAAAAATTTTGATGTTACCATCCTGTTTAGTTTCGTCCTGGACAAGACGTAAAAAGGTATCCATTGCGTTTAGTACGCACATTACGCATCGCGTGTAGACGCATTCCGTTTAGGTTTGTCCTGGAAAAGACATTAAACTGTATCCATTGCGTTTATTACACCTCTTTACGCATTACAATTATTAGAAGATCATGTTTAGTTTCGTCCTGGACCAGACGTTAAAAAGGTATCCACTGCGTTCCGTACGCATTTTTACGCATTGTACACATCGCGTGTAGACGCATCCCGTTTATGTTACGCATCTCGTTCTTTATGAATACCGTATCGACTTATTTAGTTTGAAAAATTATAAACTTATTTTGGGGAAAGCATATTGATGCATTGTTTTCTAGTGGTTGTTGACCTGCTCAATCGACACCATCGGAGGGTAGTCATTGTTTGCAAGAGCCGAATTAGTAGTTGAGTTACATCAGTGGAGTTGTTAAGCTTTTAACTTTTTTTCTCGCTTAAATTGTTTTTTTGTCTATGTAGTAACGTCATGTTGATGTTAAGTTTGTTGGACCTTTAGTCCAACAAACAAAGAAAGAAACAATAGTTTCTTTCGTTAACCTAAGAAACTACGAAACAATTCTCTAAATAAGCATCCACCTCTGAGATAAGAAGCTGGATTTTGAAGTCCACTCATCTGACTGAGCAGCCACGGAGCAAATTAAGGTCCATTACAACAAAATATTAATTTTTCTGTTTAAGGGCGTAATAATCGTTAAGTTCATTTTAAGTATCGGTTTAGGTATCGTTTAAGTATCGTTAAGTTCATTTTAGGTATCGTTTAAGTATCGTTAAGTTCATTTTAGGTCAGTACCGTTAAGTTAGATTAAGTCATGTCTCGTTATTTAATTCCGCTGTAAATATTTCCTACAATTTATATTTCAGTTGTCCCTCTAATTTTTCAAGTAATTAAGTGTACTTATGGCCCTCCCGAACGTCCCTGTCAAGACGAAAAACTGAGTCAACCCCAGCTTTTTACCCATTTGAATTCAAGATTTTTGTTTTAGTCCTGAGAGGAAGAATTTTGTTCTTCTCAAATTTTTATTATGTAACCCCAAGTAAATCACCTTCTAGTGACTAACTTATAACGAGGTTACATGAGTTAAAGGACGTGGGTAAACTTGGTCGTGTCATCAAATTAGCTAATCGATGAACCATCAAGTGATATCAAGCATAAAGTTATCGAAGCATCAAATTAGCTACTTAATGTTCCCGATGACCATACGAATCCTTTAGATGTGTAACCGTTTGGTTAGTAAAACCCATTTATTTTTCTTTTAAGCATATCTTAGTAAAGTCCTGTGTTAATAATGTTGGGTAACGAAATGTCCAGTTATTAAGACGGAATTCGTTGAAATACCGATTATTTTTGTGTTAAGCATTTCGTTTAGTTTTGAGATAAAATTCGGTAAAATACGAATTATTTTTGTGTTAAGTATATCGTTTAGTTTTGAAATTAAAAAATCGGTCATAATCTGAATTATTTCAGAACGCGTAAAGGTAAATCTTAAGAATTGAATAAGAATTCATGGTACGAAGTCAAATAATAAATGAACATCGAACATTTGCGAATGTCCATTTAGTAAACCGAGACCAAGTTTGACCATTGCAAATTATCGCAAGTTTTTGTTTGTTTTTCCAACGTTACTGATAAAACAAAATGATACCCTGATACCTGATACCATTTTCAGCGTGGCATCACACCTCCCCGAATTTTTTATGAACTTGTAAATATGATCTGTTCATAAAAATAATGACTCTTACGCATAGATGTATTATATTTCATAGATACAGACTACTAGTAAATTTCAACGGCAACATAGACTACACATACTTTTTTGTCGCCATCCTTGTTTAACACATGCTCATAGCATGTGCTTCATGAATTTTGCATCTCACTCAGGAGTACAGTTATAAAATGACAGCTGTCAAACCTTATTTTTAGGTTAGAATTTTAATATCTTAGCGTAATTTTCTTTAACAGATCTTTGGTAGAAGTAACACGTTGTATCAATCGATAATTTTCTTGCTGTAATTTTTTATTTTTTCTTTGAATTTCTTCGTATTTGCTCTTAAGTAAATACTTCAAACAGTGGCAGTAACGATGGTAACGAGGTAGTAACCATGTAAACGCACACAATATACTTCCAGCAGAATTTTAAGAGAGATAAAAGATTGATAGTACTAGTGTATAACAGAAATAGCAATACAGTACTAAGTCGGAACTATGTTGGTTTTGGATGTTTCAATGCTAAGGTATAGGGCAGTCGGTATCTATGAAATATAATACATCTATGCTCTTACGGATGTGTAAATCAGTTTTGCCCTTAAAAGTATGTCCCCCCGACCTTGTAAATCAGATTTAGCCGATACCTCGGAGTTTTAATATTTCCAATACTTAAAAATAATTCTCACATACATCTGTAGGATCACAGTAAGCGACTGATCCCGTGACGTCACGAGCTGCCTCCTTTTGTAGTGGTTATGGCGATTATTAGGAATTTATTGAATCTTGAGTAATTTTACCGTCCCAAATAATTTCGTGTTTTTGTACGAAATAATTTTAAATATTCATTTCTACCCCTATTTATTTCTACCCCTATTTCCCTATAAATACAGTTTTATGATGCATTTAAATTTTTAGAATAATGTCCTACCCATTGGAATAAATCGTTAAGATCGTATTGAGTTAACATTTTGAGTTAGGATTCTGCTATTCAAATGATGAAAGCAAACCATTGAGTTATAGTCGTTAATTGCCGAACTTGACCAGTTGGGTAATGATTTAGTTTTAGTGTATTTTTATCCGTTCAATTTCACTTTAGTACGGTTACTTAGAGTTAAGTTTAGATTATTTTTGGGAAAAGCAATAAGTAATGACTATTTTTTAATTTTTAGTTTACCGCGATTATAGATCATCGGATCATAGTCCGTATCATAAAATATAGTATTAATTACGTTTAATCCTTTAGTATTTTTTTTACTTTAGACTAGCTATTGGGTTATCTTCATGGTAATGCTGCCAAAGTTTGTGTAGATCACTTGGGTGGATGACCCGGATTCTGCCTAAAGCCTACCCTCGCCTAGGTGCATTCTGTAAAGATCCATCCTAACCTAGTGACATAGTAATATATTTAGTTTATCTTATATGCTACAACCCCCTTAATTTTATTCAGTTGGTGAATCGTAGAGTTGGTCCTTTTAAATATTTTAGTGTCCAGAGTGGCTATAGAGGATCTAAGTTTCTTGTTTTTTTAAATCCCCTGCCTTTTCGTTCTTAAAAAAAACAAGTGGCGCCTAACCAGCAAATTTTTGTTTGAGAACAATTCAAAAATATTACAATAAATCTTGTTTAAAAATAACATAAAGTTATTTTTTTTTATTGTTTTTTTAGAACTTTTGGGCGATTGTAACGTTCCAAAAAATGTATTAAATTGTATTAAAAGCAAAGTATTAAATATTAATACTGTGTAACGTAGTGCTGTGACCTCCCTTACTTAACTCAAGCCCTATGTTGGCTAGAGTAAAATATGCTATGTTTAACTGGTTCGAATACATTTTTTTAGTTAAGGGATGTTTAGCACTTATGCCTCTTTTTACTAGCTCAATCAATGACACTCTCAGAAGTCGGTTCCTGTGATTTTTAATTAGAGGTAATCTTTGAAATTGATTTAATTTGTTCTCTCTGGATAGTTTGCAATTGCTTAGTGAAGTGAAATTAAAAAGGTTTCAATAGCTTGAAAGAAATATTTATATTCATGTAAAATAATCGCAAAGCGCATATAAAACAAATGGTTATACAATAATTTGCAGATCACAGATCTACTATCAAATAATGGTTCACAAATAAAGCATTTAAGTTTCATAAAATACACAAGTCAGAAAGATCTCTTCTTTTCTTCTTGAAGTTGCTTAATTAACTTTCATTAATTAAGTCTTTCGCTGTCCAATAGCGTGTTAAATGTTTGAAAATAATATCTTTGCTTTTGTTAAAGCTTAAAGTTGAATAATAAAAAATAATGTTTGTGAATAAAAAACCTTTCAAATTAGGGTGGTCACACTTCCTTACACTTCCTTGAAAGTCTTGATCCAACGTCCTTTATTTTAAATGCTGATGGCAAAAGTTTATAAATGTTAAATAATAATAATTCACTGTACTTTAAAAATCATCAAAGTTGTAGTTTCAAAAATAAAAAAGGATATGTGTGTTGAAGCCTTTAAATAACTTCGCACTAGATAACCAAGATAACTGCGCACTGTTGATACACCTGTAGATCGTTGAAGCTGGTGACATAACCTGTTCTCTTGTTGTTGTTGAGTTTATTCCAAAATTTGTGGTTATTAAAGTTGTTTACAAATTTAATTGGTGCCATAAAGTTGATTGTGGTAAGTTGAATGAATCGATAATTACTCTTGATCGCAGTGAATTTCGAGTTGATTACAAAAGTTACAATTTCGCAGATTTGCTACTTGTTGTTAGCCATCTTGTTTTTCTAACCTTCCAAAATTTTCATAAATCCTGGACACAAATAAAACACGTCTACGTGGTTCCAACCTTCGGGATCAACTGATTTATACATCGAAAATCGATAAATTGGTATGCCTGTTGTTCAAAAGTGAGTCAAATTGTTGTTGAGTTTATTCCAAAATTTGTGGTTATTAAAGTTGTTGTGTATTTTGAATTTTTAATTTTCTTAAAATAATATTTCTTTTCCAGATTAATGGTCCACATTGAAATTGTGTTTCTAAAAGATGTTTTCCATACAATTCCATTGGTATTTGCCGTTTTTATGGTTTAATTCGGAATCTTTCTGACTCAGCTAACGCCATTTTATACAAATTTCTAATTTGTGCGATTTTCACCTTTATTCACAACTTTGTCGATTTGTCTCACTAAATTACTTGAGTTACATAGATGAAGAGATTACATAATTTTTGATATGAACAGATTTGTGCAAAACACGTTATTTTAGAAGTAATTTGGTATCAAAGTTTTACATTTTTAGGTTATTGTAATATTCAAGATAACAATACAATTTTAATTAATTTCTAGCTAATTAAACCTTTTACATTTTGATGTGACAATCATCAATTTAATTATTCTTAGCAATTTTTCACATGTCTTTCTTATCCCGAGAGATTCAAATAAAGTTATAAAATTGTAAATTGAGAAGGTTTTGAGTTTCTCGTAATCTGAAATTTTTAAAGTGTGGTTTTACTTAGAATTCTGTGTTCTTTTTGAATATATTATTCATTTTTGAATTGTGTGCCTCTATCGAACATTTTGAGACACAGCAGTAGTTTAATGTAAAAACACAGTTTTGCTGATTCAAATGATCTCATCCCGAAAATACCGGAAAGAACCGCGACAAACAACAAGCTCGCAAGGCGATATTTTTGCTGATCAAGTAGCGTCGGTATTGTAACGTTCCAAAAAACGATACAAGAACAAAGCAACAAAGTATTAAATATTGACTTAACTGTGTAACGTAATACAATATAATGCGAGAATACAGTTTTGCTGATTTAAATAACTCCATCTCAAAATTCCGGGAAAGAACCGCGGCAAATAACAAGCTGGTCACCAAGCGTTTTTTTTTTGGCTGATCGAGTCGTTTCAGAAAGAAAATAAAAGAGACGTGTGACCAAGCAGAATCATCAGAAAATCAATACCGCTACAACGAGGTACTAGTTACTTCATTATCGTTACCGAAAATATCGAATAATTGTTTATCGAAGTATTTTATCGAATCATTTTATCGAATATCTGTTGATCAAAGTATTTTATCGAATTATTTTATCGAATATCTGTTGATCAAAATATGTTATCGAATTATTTTATCGAATATCGGTTTATCGAAGTTTACCTAGTACACCTGTGAAAAAGTTGATTTTTTGTATTTGCAAGTAAATTCGCATTAAACCAATTTTCTATCTGTGTTAGAAATAAGAACAATAAAACTAGAGTGAGAAATTTGTGTAAAACATACGTAGTGCGACGATTTAAAAATAAGTGAATCTTCTGACAATTGAACCAAACGTTCACCAACCTGTGACAGATCACACCAGCGAGGTATTTTTATATTTGTTTTAGAAATTTGTATTAGTTAATAGTTTATGAAAATTAAGCTAAGTCCTAATTTTATATTGAAGCTCCAGGATTCCATAGAAGAGGACCGATTTTATTTTTGTGTTACCGATTTACCTTAGTTTGTTAGTCTTAGTTTAGATCATAAGTTTTGTTGCAGTAAAAACAGCTGTTTCCTAGGATAAGAGCCACCGTATATGTCGTAGTAGGACCAAAGTGGGGTCTACAAATTGTAATTTTAATTTTAATATATTACTGTTCAATCAAAAGTATTTCATTATTATTTTCGAACGAATATTCAAGCCAAACCCAGGGAAGGAGTCGAACTTCAAGTACATTCTCTCCACCGAGCTAGCAAGCGCGTTACAGTGCAACCCTCGAGACCTATTACTAGCCTTAAGCCAATAAATGCCTCTATTTATTCTGTCAATTATTTTTTCCGATGCTTCCTTGTTTGGTAAAAGTTACACCCAGATATTTACATCTTTCTACTCCTTTAATGACGCTCGTTTCGAGAGAAGTAATATATTTTGTTCATTGTTCTTCACTATTAAACCCTTAACTCGATCATACAATTCTGCAAGTTAAAAATGGATAAAAAAGCGTCGTGTTTCATTTTGGCCCTTCTAGCATGAAAATTGTATGATTAAAGGTGAACTATAGCGTGCGGTTGTAAATTAAAAACTTTGCGATTTTTTTCGCATTTGAACGAAATCGCAAGTCCTTTTTATCAAAAATACTCTTCTACTGATTCAGTTATTGGTTCTAAAATAAAACAACGTCATTTAAAACCAAAGCAACTTTATTAAACTTAACAGCACATTCGAAAAATAGAACAATTTATTTAAGGGCTAAAATGCTAAACAAAAAATTAAGTTGATCGTTAGTTTTTCCTAATATTTAAAACTTTCAGTGTGCAAGCATGAAAAAAATATTGATTTGCTCATAAGATCGTTGCGTAAACTGAAGACTAGATTCAGGATTACCCAACTCTAAATTTTATTTTACGCGATATGGTTATAAAAAAATTAATGTTTTTCGTGTTTGCATAAACAGATGGTTCATGATTGGTGCAAACGCTTTTAATCAATTTTTATTGGGCGGTATACCTTTCCATATCCATTTAAAACTACAAGTGTTAGGTTCCCATCCACGATTGTAAGTTCCAGCTTGTACTCTCCACTTGGAATAAGAGGAGGAAATCTTGATTGATCAGGGTAAGCGTTACAACAGTGATAAACAACGTCCTGAAAAATTGTTTAATCAATAATATTCTCAAAAAGTAAAATATTTTTTTATTGCCTACCTTTTTATAATTACAATATTTTACATTTCCACATCGTCTCATTACGTCGAGAGTGCCAGCTATATTTTGTTCAAGTATTCGGCAATAATTTAATTGTAAACGTAATGGAAATATTCTATATTCATTACTTAAAAATTTGTAAGTTTGAATAACTACCTAAATTATATCAAAATTATAAATTTATGTTACGCATTTTACGAATCAAGTAACTTACATCTATTTTGGAAGTTCTCAATTGAACTATTGGTTGGAAAGTTGTATTTACAACAGCAAGGGATCGATTATATTTAAAGGTAACGACTTCAAATTTCTTGAAAACCTCTTTGTTATAGTTAACCATTTCCAATCGAGTAAATTCTACTTTGTAATCCTTTTGCTGAAACTAATAAAAATTATTACATCAAAAGTGAAAACAATAATTAACTTACTTTTGAATATATATCATCGCACGACACAAGATGTAATTGGAAAAATAGTAAAATTGCCAATATTTGAAACATTTTGAAGAATTTCAGTGCAGTAAACCCAAAATGGTAAATTGCATACATCTGCAATGTAAATAAAATCTACAATAAATTATTGATAAGTAAAAATATTTATGAAAATTCATTTATGGAAATGTGTTTATCCATGCGCGGAATAAAGTTTTTAATGAACCATGAACAGACCAAAACAAAACAAAATTAGTAATAAATATCATTTGTTTTCATGGTTAACTGGAATACAATTTTAATATAAATTCTAGTAAGACTCAAAAGTTAATTATTTACAATTACATTTTTAATGCTTTTTAAGCGAAATAAATTTTCCGAAATATACATATGAACTCTTTTATAGTATATGTTAAAAATAAAATTTATGTATATAAAAAATATCTTTGTCGTTATGATATCACAAATATTGCCTAAAAATTTCATAATGATGCGTCTATCCGTTTTTAAAATAACTACGTGTAAATGTTCAGCTTTGAACATGGATTTTTTTAAATTTTTCATTGTTGTCTGTTCAGTAGTATTTAGTTTTACTTTCTCAATTTTTTTTTTAAATTTGCAAACGTGATATTTGAAAAAAAACTTGAGAGAAAAAATAGTACAATACCAGGGCGAATGGAAAAACCACATGAGGAGAATGACTAGCGACAGACTCCCAAAATAGTTGTTCCACTACCAACCAGTTGGAAGACGAAATGTAGGAAGACCCAAAAAAGGATGGAAGGACCAGAGGTGACGTAACGGACCAAAGTCTAAAACGTGGAGAAAAAAGAAGAAACGAACAAATGAAATATGAAGTTTGGCAACAACCTGTCACCATCGGACAAAATATACAATAGTTATTTTCCATGTGAAACAATATCTGTCCTCACTATCTCTAATGAGAAGGTAGCTCGGAACAGATAATGTCCACGCAGAAAATAAATTCTACTTTTATTTGCGTGGGGCTCTGATGGTAGGTATAAGCCAGCTCGTTATAGCGGCAGCAAGGCCGTGGGTCGTGTCAAATGAACACCCCGAAGAAAATCAAGGAAACAGCTTTGCTAACACAACAAAAATAATCAGCAATTAGATGTTCGTTGCTGGAAGGCTATGACATAAGCGATGTCGGATGGAAATTGCGTTAGCCGACCAGAACCAGTACAGTGGCAAAGACATTACCACCAAGAACCACTCCCCAAAATTAATCAACGGAACGTTCGAGTGGTCATTAAAAAAAATCCCACAAACGGTGGAACCACAATCGAACTTCCAACAATAAAATCAAGCGGAAGCGACACCGATGAAATGCAACACCCTGTACGTTGGTCGCACATCGCTGCCTTCTTAAAAAAAACATATAACCAAAAATAAACAAAAAAAAAGTTCAACATAGAATTTCAAATACAAGATTTGAACCTATATCGAACGCGTAGGAATTCTTATGCCAATGCATTTGACCAAACGCTGCTCGTTGTTACCTAGAGAAAATAATGCACAGTTCAAACTCAATTAAATAAAACATAATAATATAATAAATAATTAATTAGTTTTCCAAATGTAAAATTCAAACATTGGCATTAAAATCCACGTCTGCGACGTCAGATTAGATAACCTCTAATCACGTCGAACAGAAAAGCAAAACCTGCGACTGAACGATAATTTCGGCCAAAAACGTTCAAATCAAAATGCAAGGCAAAGAAAAAAACCAAAATATTAAAACAATTAAAAAAATAATAATTAATACCATAACACAAAAGAGAAATGATACGAAATACCTGCGACTCCTGATCAGGTCTGCACCCCCGAAATCCGCGTTAAAACCCCAAAAATTCCGGAACGGAAGGAGCCTCGGTGCTCGAGAATCGATTGCAGCGAAAACCAACTAAAGGGCAAAAAATTCGTTACACATGATTGATGCTTATTGCGAATTTATAATACGTAAGGATTCTTATTTTGTTAAATATTCTATATTTTTAATTTAATTTTTCCTGTATACTTTGGCCGATGATGGCAATGTATTGCCAAAATGCGTAACAAATAAAGTAATATACTTTACGAGATAATAACTTACGAGAAGGGCGCATTTAATTATTATAATTCATTATAAAAAACGTCGTAATTTTTCGCAATATTATTGACAAATTTAATTTATAACTTCCCCTCCCCCATTATAGCAAACTAAAAGATAAACAAATTATTTAAACAACCCCCTGTGAAGGAAATACATCGGAAGAAAATACAATCGGAAGAAACAAAGGCCTTATAGTCTCTGTAATCTGTAACATCTATAAAGAGGTTCGGCAAGGTGACGTCATTATTATTAAATAATAATTTTGATTCAAGTTTTCACGTGCTAATTTGTGGAAGTTGGACCTACACCAGTTTGGAAAGCTGGCCTCCCCGAAATGCAGCCACTGCGACGAAGGAAGTGGAAAGCAGTCGGACATATTATGATCACACCCCACACCATCATGATCGCCATCACGCTAAAAGATCAGCAGTCCTGCAGCACCATAACCAGCTGGATAATATCCACAATGTGAAAAAAGGAGGAAGCGGAAAAAGAGCAACGAGCCGCCAACTGACGCCATACCCAACCAGAGAAAGCTTTGAAGAAATTTTCCAACTTAGATCGAGCTGGTGTCTCGTACCAGATTTCACCTCCCTACGTAAGCTAAAACATAAAAAAGGTTATGCCATAAATTTTGTTAAGAAGCCTCACCAGCACTTAACTACTTTAGAAAGGCTTTTGTCTGAAATGGACTTTAAGGAGAGGAGGAGACGCTTCCATAAAACACTTTGTCAGTATAAATACCAGTCGTAGGTGCCTTCCTTGCGATGACCAATTTTTATCTAATATTTTTCTTGTACCAAAGCCCGATGATTCCAATCGAATGTTATTAAACCTGAAATTGCTTAACAAGTTTGTTAAAATTTTACTTTACACTTTAAATTAGAACATTTTAAAATAGTTACGCGAATTGTGACTAACAATAATTACGATCTCCTCTGATCTTTCGGATCTGGTTGTTCCTGAGCAGCATGGATTTCTAAGGGGAAGATCCCCGTTAACAAATCTAATGATATATGAAGATTACATCTTTAAGTGCTTTGGGGACGGTTATCAAGTTGATTCCATTTATACGGATTTCAGTAAAGCATTTGACAGGATTAATCTTTCTATCCTGTCTTCTAAACTTGAGGCCCTGGGTATACATGGTTCTTTGTTGTGTTGGCTTATCAGTTACGTATCTTGTAGAATCCAGTATGTTAAGATCATGATGCATTTGTCCCAGCCAATAGAGGTGTCTTCTGGTGTGCCTCAGGGGTCCCATTTGGGTCCCTTACTTTTTACTCTCTTTATTAACGACATTAGCAATGCTCTGGGATTGGGTGTTCGTTATTTAATTTTTGCGGACGATCTAAAGATATTTTATGCGGTAGGATCAAGCGATGATTCAGTTGAGATTCAGAATGCTTTATGTGCGCTCTTGGTATGGTGCAATTATAATCAACTTTTTCTGAATGTTAGTAAGTGCTGCGTCATAAGGTTTTGTCGGAACAAGTCGCCTTTCTTTTATAGGTACGCGTTGGAGGGGGAGGCTCTTCGATCGGTTGACACAGTGTGTGATTTGGGGATAATTTTTGATGCTAGGTTGACCTTTAGGTGTCATATGGAACATATATCTTCCAAAGCAATGAGAATGCTGGGTTTCATAAATAGAAATACTATAAATTTTAAAAGTATTAATACCCTTAAGATCTTGTACATGACCCTGGTTAGATCCCTTTTGGAGTACTCTTCTCCGATTTGGTCTCCTTTCTATGCTGTTGACTCTGATCTTATTGAGAGAATTCAGAGCAAGTTTTTATATTTGGTTGCATATAGACTCCATTTGGAGAGCGATCTTGTGGGCGTAAAGAGGTTTGTGCGAGATTTATTGTGTTTGTCAACCCTGCACGATCGAAGGGTTGTGGCCGATTTGACCTGCTTATTTAATATAGTGAATAGCAAATATAATTGCTCGGAGCTCCTCCAGCTGATTAATTTTCGGGTTCCTCGGTGTGGTGTTAGGATTGGTGGCTTGTTTTACGTCGACTTGGCTTTGACCAACTATAGCTACAACGCTCCCATTAATAGAATCCAGAGATTGGGCAATATTCACTTGAGCGGGGTCGACGTCGACCTGTTTAGTTCATCATTGCGCGGGTATAAGAGGCTTTTAAAGTTACGTTTGGATGGTAGCCAATAGGATGGGTCCAATGTATTTGTATTTTTACTTCTATTTTGTGTATTCGTTAAACATGTATGCTTTATTGTGAATGTAAATGTTTGAGTACTCTGCGATAATGATAATAATAATGATTGTGATAATAATTGTAAAAGGGCTGTAGCCCGTATTTGATGAATAAATAAATAAATTCCTGCAGGGCCACTCTGGATCTGAAGGATGAGTACCTACCTCGTATTTGATGCTGCCTATACTGCACTACTTAGAAAGAACACCGTATGTACAAAATAACGATTTTGAGATATTTCAGTGCAATGGAGAGAGGAGAAAAAATTATTTAAGAAAATTCATCTAACTTAAAATAGTCAAAAAATTTAAAATTTTTGAATTGAGTCCCCGCATTTTGCCAATCATGCTTTTACAGGCCATAGGGCCCGTGTCGCTCTGTTTGACGCGTTTCGTACGTAATGTGTAAAGGTCAGCCTGTTGTCTAATGTTAGACCCAGCTACTTAACTTTTTTTCACCAAATTTAGTTCTTCTCCCCATATTTCTAGGGCCTTTACGTCTTACAGATTCTTGTGCCGCATGAAGGCAACTACTGAGGTTTTTCCGGGTTAACCGAAATCTCTCTCATATGCTCCATCTTTCGACAGTTCTCAGGGTTTCTTGCATCAATGAAGACACAACTTCCCCGAATTTCCCACTTGTAAGGATTGTCAAATCCTTGTAAATGTACTACAGTTTGTCCTAGTAGCTCCTAAAGGTCATCCACCACCAGGCACCACAGTAGAGGCGAAAGAACCGCCCCCCCCTCCAAGACCTATTGGAGCCATAGAGAAACAATACTATATTAGTTATTTAGACTTGTTAGCTGCGTTTTTTTGGACTAAAGTGTTTCGCCAAGGGATTATCAAATTGCAATATTCTGTGTAGAATCGATAACACAACTGAGATTTGCTGTAGAAATCGCATGAGTTGTCAACACCACTTATTAAGTCAGTTGGTCAGAGATTTGGCAGTGGTGCGAATATCGAAAATTAGGGATCTTTGCTTCGAACATTAAATCTTCGGATAATGTAGATGCATATATAGGGAATTTCGAAAGCTAACACTGGAGACTGAATGGAAATTGGCGAAGAGTGCATACAACAAAATTCTAGAAACTTTTCGGAACTCTCGGGTAGATTTGTTTACGAGCAGGAACAATGCTAAGTACAGTCATTTTAATTCCTGCTTCTCAGATCCAGAGGCCATTGCTACAGACTCACTTACTTTAAAAAGACCACCCCTAACTTCTATGCATGTAAATCATCACATCAATACGAATTTTTTATAGATCAACGCAACTCACTTCATATTTATCGGCTTTTTTGCGATTAGATGAGGTTATAATATGGAATTTTAAATGTAGACACTATTATAATAATATAAAAGATAGGGAGATTTGAACCAAATTAATTTGATTCAGGGTACGCTGGATACTAAATCCCGAAATAGTGAAAATTAGATTCCGTATTCATGATAATTTATTCCCATCGGTGCGGCCTTTAGGCCGCATAATCTTGGCAATCACGTATTATATTGCTAAAAGCGTCCGTATAGTCGTCATCGTACCAGATAAATCAAAACAAAAAAATTTGTGATCTGAAACTTATGTAACTTTATGCACATTTCTGTAATATTTTATAATATACATTTTTGCTTTTTAGAGGTATTCCAATAATTCAAACTCCACTAATAGTAAAATTTAAATTTGGTACATTGAGGTTGAACCTTGTCGAGGTTTTAGGGATTTAATTTTTACTTTCCGAACCCCTGGTAAGGAAAGTATTGTTGTCAAGCAAAATTTGACCCTTTAATTATTTAACAGATTTTCATATTTTGAGCTTCCTGTATCCTTTTGATCATTTTTGGAAGGATGTCTGTGTGCCTAAAGGTGCATGTGTGTATGTCTGCGAAAATGATAGCATCTAAACGAAGCAACCAAATCATTCCAAATTTTGAATTTAAGCTTTTCTCTACCGCGTTTTTTTTCGTCACGTTTTAACGTGGTATCATGGTAGTTGACGTAGGTACAAACGTCGACAAAAAAACCTAGGTTTACGTTCACGTCGACGTTGGTTGGTTTCTATCTCGGATATTGGTTTCATAAAATGAAGTAATACCATTTAACCTCTTGTTAACTCAAAACCACTTTATTAAAATCATGATAATATAACAATTAAAACATCAAACAATTTAAGTATTAAACACATCTAAAACAATTACGTAGTTCCAATTGAACATTAAAGGCATTATCTATTAGCGATATATTGAGCAGTAATTCGTGTTTTATGTAATTTATTTCCAGAATCTTTACACAACAGCGAAAAAAGTTGATTTACCTATAGCAACATCGCGTAGATTCAAAACTAGGATTAGGGAATTCCTAATTTTTATTTTACGTTATATTGTCTAAATCTGTATTTGAAAACTTAGCGATTATTTCAATTTGTGTACAATTTTGGAAGTAAATGACAAATAATATGATTTACTCAGTATAGCATTGAACAACGCTCTCAAATATATTTTATTGGGCGGTACACCTTCCCATATGCATTTAAATCTATAAGTGTTCGAGTCTCATCAACTACTGTAAGTTCTAACCTGTATTCACCACTTGGAATTAAGGGAGGAAATCTTGATTGATCAGGATATATATTACAAACGTGATAAACGACACCCTAAAAAATAATTTAATTATTAATAATACTCGAATAATTAAATTTAAATCACAAACCTTCGTAAAACTGCATTTTCGTAAATTTCCACACCTTGCCAACATATCAAAAATTCCAGCTATATTGCGTTTAACTAATCGGCAAAGATTTAATTCTAATCGTAACGGAAATATTCTGTATTCATTGCTCAAAAATTTGTAAGCTTGTATAATTACCTAAACGATTAAAATAATAATTATGCAAATCATGCGAATCAACTTACTTCCAAATTTGAATCATTCAATTTAACCTTTTGTTGAAAAGTTATATTTGCAACGGCAAGTGTTCTGTTAAATTTAAAAGTGGTAACTTCTACCTTTTCGTAAACATCTTTGTTAAAGTTTACCATTTCTAATCGAGTAAATTCTATTTTGTAATCGGTTTGCTGAAACTGACAAAAATTATTAAGCATATAAAAAGCGATAATGATAATAAACTTGCTTTTGAATAAATGTCATCACAAGACACAAGATGTAATTGCACACAAAGTAAAATTGTTAATATTTGAGACATTTTTCAAAAAAATTAGTGCAGGAAAATCAAAATTGTCAACAGATGCAAAGTTAAGTAATGATAAAATGTAGAATTACAAATATTTCTGGAACAAACGATTTATTCAAAATTTATTCATGTATGGAATAAAACTTTTAATGAAGCATGAACAAATCAAAACATAAACATTGTGATGTCCAAAAATTGTATTCATAACAATAATTCATTATAATACTAAATTATGTTGTTCTTTAGTACTAACTGATTGTGAATAAAATTGTTTAGATACTTTGGAGAAAAGATTCTTCACCACCGTGTGCTATACATCACTGACCCCACCCTTTCGTATGTAATGGAATTTATAAACAAACCCTTCAAGAAAGCTAAATTTTAGCAGATATATTTGTATAACAAAAATCATTTTCCCACAATATTTTGGAGTTTTCTCGAAAAATCGTTTTTTTTTCTCCCAAGTTCTCTTAACTAAATTCGAGACACGTTTGGAGTTAAACATAAGAGTTATCAAAATCCCAAATATTAAATTTTGAAGAAAAAGGCAAAGATGAATCCCATAAAATATCCCGCCGGCGTCGACTAGTTTTTTGACTATAGCTCGTTTAATATATAGGGTGTTTTTTTAGCTGCATGAGATCTTTCAATAGGGATAACTTTTGAATGAAGTTCAACAAAGTGACAGTTCTTTGACATTTGTGTTCAGAAAGGTTTGCCATTTAGTCATGAATAAATTAACACTTGAACAACGTTACCAAATTGTGGAAATTTATTTTCAAAGTCAAAGTTCCTTTCGCGAAACTTATAGAGCTCTTCGCCCATTTTATGGTCGACATAATCGACCTTCGGAGCAGGCGTGATGGATAAATTTCGTACCACTTCTTCATTGCATGATGTAAGACCACCAACAAGACAAATAAATGTGCGTGCCGAAGAAACTATCGCTTCTGTGAGTGAAAGTGTGCAAGAGAACCCAAACATTTCAATTCGCCATCGTGCTCAACAACTTGGGCTTTGTCTGTCCACTACATGGAAAATTTTACATCATGATCTTGGTTTACATCCTTACAAGATCCAGTTAGTTCAATAATTGAAGCCTAATGATCATCGATTGCGTCTTGCGTTCGCAGATTGGGCTCACAACCAATTGGAAGTGGATCCATTTCTTTACCGCCAAATTTTGTTCAGTGACGAGGCACATTTCTGGTTGAATAGGTATGTGAACAAGCAAAATTTCCGTACATGAACTGAGACCAATCCGGAACATTATCTTGAGACTCCATTGCATCCATTAAAATTGACTGTTTGGTGTGGAATACACGCCAACGGCATCATCGGTCTATATTTCTTTCGAAATGAGAAAGGAGCTACCGTTACGGTGAATGGTGTGAGATATGCTCAATACATTTTTGTTTCCAAAAATCCAAGAGTTAAACACCGACAACTTATGGTTCCAACAGGATGGTGCTACCATCGATTTATTGAAAGGACAATTTGGTGACAACATTCAATTGGCCTCCAAGATCGTGTGATTTGAGCCTCCAGATTATTTTCTTTGGGGGTATGTTAAATCCATGGTTTATGCTAACAAACCAACAACTCTGGAAGCATTGGAGGTCAATATTCAGCAAGCTATTTATGAAATAAGGCTAGAAATATTGGAAAGAGTGGTCAAAAATTGGACTGATCGGATGCGCTTCGTAACGATTAATCGTGGAGGTCACATGCCGGAAATCATTTTAAAATCATAAATGGCATTTGTCCGCCAGTAAAATTAAACAACTGTTTCTTACTACATGCCGAAAATGCAAAATACCTTGGAATTAATCTTGATAGAAGACTCACATGGCAGAAGCATATATTCAATAAGCGCAAACAGCTTGGTATAAAATTTAGACAAATGTATTGGCTGATCGGAAAAACGTCACAGCTATCTCTGGAAAACCAGATTCTGACATATAAAGCCATACTGAAACCCATATGGACATACGGCATCCAACTCTGGGGGACTGCAAGTTTATCCAATATTGAAATATTGCAGAGATTTCAAAATAAGGTACTTAGAACAATCGCAAATGCACCATGGTATGTGCCCAACTATGTCATACAACACGACTTGTGCATAAATTCAATTCGGGAAGAAATCCACAAGTACCACATGAACTACAGGAATAGATTGGAAAGCCATCCTAATGAACTGGCCAATGCATTACTGGACAACACACACGAAATAAGACGATTGAATCGGTTCAAAACAACTGATCTTGCTACACGGTTTTCCTAATGAACGTTTATTCTGTAACATTTAACTGTAAATATTATTATTAAAAGAAAATTTTCTACATGACGTAACTTATTGTCAAATCATTTACTCATTGTTTATTTTGTATAGACAGATTGTAAAAGTAATTGAAATAAAAAAAAAATGGCGTTAAATTTACTTTCATAAAAAAATAATTAGAAAAACATTCCATCAATTTTTTAATGTTTTATTTCAATTTGAAGTTCTCATGCAGCTAAAACACATTTTTAGGTTACGACTGAAAACCTTCTAGTACTTCTTCCTCTTAATGTAGGTCCATAACCTGTTCTTTAACTAATTTATTTAATTAGTTCTTTGAGCATTTTTTTACATCTTAGGTGGCTTGCTAGGCTTGCCTTCAATGTGCCTACACCCTGTTTTTTTATTGTTATCATATCAAATCATTAACACAATGGGACTGACGGCTTTACGTGCCCTCCGAAGCACGGAAGACGGTCAAGAAATTTTAGACTGTACCTTGTATTAGCATTAGCAGTCGATTTTCTAACATTCAGGCCATGACCGTTGTTTCAATATTATATAATTTAAAAAATAAAACTAATTAATAATAATAATTCAACTTATAGATGTATTACATACCGTAAATCGGAGTTACCTTGCAGCCTTGAACAAATTTTAAACTTTCTACAGAAAAATTCTGCAAACCATTGAGCTGATAGTAAATGCATTCTTGTCTTTACATAATTTAGGACCTCTGACGATTGTTATTTTGTGGATGACCACACCTTGCGAAATACTTTAGCCACGTCAAAGAAAGCTACACCTCTCTATCTAATTTTGTTCCATTTTGGTGCTCTGTACATTGGATGAAGTATTCAGCTGACTTTTGAGTGTCCTGCCCAGAATCGGGATTCTTGGTGTTGTTAAGAATGTTTCTTTTAAAGAATTTGCAGGAAGAGCAAAAAGAATCAGTAATTGTGAGGTAGGGAGAGGTTTTCAAAATGGTATTCTGTTATTATTTTTTATAATCAGTGGTGTTGGAAGATCTCGGTTTTTTCTCATTGTATTTCATAAATCAGCAGAACTGTTTCTCATTAAACGATTGATCCCATATTTAAAAACTTCATTCCCAATAACCTTCCAATAAAGATATTATAATAATTGATTTGTTACACTATTAAAAATAAATCAACAACACTGTCAATTATGTTATAAATAAATAATTCATTAAAAATTAGCATAATTAATTATGCGTTATGCTGAAGATCGACTTTTTTACTCTTTACGCTGTAAGAATAATTTTGTAGGTGAAAGAAGTTACGCAAAGTTATAATTTGTCTTGCTACTTTCACGTTCAGGTAAAGTTATTTCCGAGTTCTTTTCTTAATTAAAACAGTTTTTTTTAAGTTTTGTTATAATTTGTTGTTAAACATTTTAAATTGTTGTGGTTCTTGTGTTGGTGTAGTTCTATACACGTGATTTAGTAGAAGAAATCGGGACAATGTTACACCTATGTACTGGTAAGTTTTATTTATTTATTATATAAATTAATTAAATTTATTATGTAGTAATTAAACAGTTGTTTGGTATTTAGTGCGACGTTTTGAATTATAGTTCATTTTCAAGTAAAATTAGGGGTAAAACAGAAATATTTACTAATCAAATTATATAAATTATCAATAGCAGAATTATCAAGGTTAAAAAATAAAAATGTCATTGATCTACTATACATTTGGTATAATTAATCATTTGGCTTGACAGTTTTTAAAACTGATCTGAAAATGCAGGTTAGCGAAGAACTTGAAAAAAAATTAACAACGTAGCTCTCAATTTTTAATGGGTATTAAGTTAATTTCAATAGTTTTGTTATCATTTTCCACGTTTACAATAATATAATGTACAAAAAATTGAGTTCAGTTTTTAATTAAAAATGGGTTAAACGAGATTTCAGTATTTAGAACCGATAAGAATGCGATGCTTTGAATTAATTTGAAATTTAAATTTTATATTACGTTGAACTTGAAATATATACGGGTGGAGGTGATTTTGTTTAATTTTAAGGAAAAACGTATATTATATTGAGATGATATTTTCTTCTTCTTAAATTTAGTTCTTTTATTATTTAAAATATATTTTGCTTTTAATTCATTTAATTGCAGTTTTTGTTCAAGTTAGTCTCGTTCGCTTTTATCTTCTCCATCTTCCTTCCAAAGTTTAGGCACCTTTGCTTGTTCCGGTTTTAACAACGCTTTTCTTTCCTCTAGGACTATATTCCAATGTTTGATTTGGTATTCTGTTGGTATTCTTTATATTCCTGAGCCTTTTATGATTTTATTTTCCCTTGTGCACCCTTTGGCTGCTCTTAGAAATTTTATTTCTAATGTTTGGATCTTCTGCAAATCCACATTACTTTGTAGAACTTCAACTGCGTTTCATTTCTTATTTTTCTTCCTAATGTTTTTTAAATGTGCCACATATTCTTTGGTATTTGTCAATTTTACTCCCAATATCGTTGTTTTTTCATATGGTTTTTTTTTTGGTTGAAATTTGCAGATTGTAGTTGAAACAACGTTAAATCTCAATGAATTTCAAATCAATGAAATAATTAGAAACTGCAGTTTAAATAAGTGCCAGAAATGCTTAAAATGACGTACTGTATTATGTAAGTACTATTAAATTATAATATAAATTTTTCTTAATGATTTTTTTATGTTTTGTAGCCAATTTAGATTATTTATTGTTCACAAGTACTGATTTGTTTTACTATACATAACAACTTTGTATACTTCCCCATTATCATACACATACATTTCTCATATAAACATTTCCTTTTAGATTATTCGTCGGATTAAAAATACGCAACTTTACTCTTCAAGAAGACTTGAACGAACTTCCTATTTTTTAAGTCGAAAGAAATCCCCATATCGATGGTGAATTTGCAATACGTCGTAAACCACAAAAGTCAAATTGTTCAGGAGAACATTAAAACTTCTTATTTCAGTTTTAATAAGTAATTAAATATTTATTTCCATGAACGATATTTTCTAATATATATCTAAAAACTATAGTGTACAAAAATTAAAAACTTTTTCTTTTGTAAATATGTTATATGGGATACAACATATTGATTTTGAGACTGAAATAGGGATACGGCTTATTATAAAAAAATAATTTTCTTATTTTAGAATAGGTACTCTTTATTTTTGAATACAAAATATAAAAACAAACATTAAAATATAATAATTATAAATAAATAAAAATTCTCTTGAAAAATAATTTAATTTTTTACTTCTCTGTTAGAAACATAAAATATAAAAACGGGCTTCTTTCGAAAAATAAAATTTAATTCTTCACAGAGCTTTTTTGGCTTTTCGTAGGTTTTGCAGTCATTTCCTTTTCTTAGTTAATTTTATTTATCTTATTAGTAGTCTTTTTCTCTTTGATTTTGGTATATTGGTTTTTGTAGTCTTTTTGTTCTCATTAGAAATCTTCTTTTCTTTGGATTTGGCACTATTGGTTTTTACACTCTTTTTCTTCTTCTTAGTATCTTTTCCTGTTTGGCTTTGGTATTGGTTTTTTTGGCATTGATTTTTGTAATCTTATTTGTATATTTGGTAATTTTCTTCTTGCTGGCATTGGCCGCTTCATCTGTCTCATTAGGTTCTCCTGCAACGACACTCGATTTCTTACAATAGTGACTTTCTATTTTAGGAAGGTTTTCAAAAAACTGAACTAAATGTTTTTTCTTTATGTTTTGGTCTTTCGAATGTTGTGAATAAGTCTGCCTTTTGGTTTCCTTTGTATCAGCTGATGATTTACTTAGTAATCCATATTTGTCTCCTTTATTTACCCAATAATGTACCATTCTTTCTTTAACACCTAATGAGTTTAAGAACATTTTCTTGCACACTTGGTATTTATCTGGCCCCAATTTTATGAAATATTCAAAAGTCCCACTTCTTCTTGAAGGCTTAGAGGAATAACTTCTAACTGTTGGTTTATAAACAACCACGTGTAAAATAAATAAACGCTTTTGCTCCCACGCCATATTCCAGAAGTTTTTTAAAATTACTTCTCTCTGTGGATCCGAGAATTTGTAACAAAAACGGGTGGCCGATTTTTTTACAAAAACTTGAATCACAAGTGGGACCTAATTTTCTTTGACATCTTTCAATATCGTGTTGAATTTTTCGTTCCTTATTACGTGTATACCCTATGTAGTTTTCCCCCAGCATCCTTCGATTCTTGTTTTTATTTCTGTCCCATACAGCTGGATTTGAACGTCTCTCTCGTTTTTTTTCTTATTGTTTTCATGTAATGCTTCGCCAATTATTTGTTCTTCAATGGGTTCAACATTTTCAATTATATCTTGGACACATTGTTCAAAATTTTCATCTTCATCGCGTAACGGTTCAAAATCCGGATCATCTAAATTTTCCTTAATATTTTCTTCTATTACTTCTGAATCGTAAATAACATTGGTATCCATTAAATTATAATTTAATAATATAATTTCAGATTGTAAATCATTACTTTCATTAAAAATCTTTAAAGCGTTAACGACCATTTTTGCACTTCGCCCCAACATCTATGTAAAAATTAAAAGAAAACGAAACATGTAGATATGTGCTTGGACAATTTACCTGATTGTATATTAATGAAATATAATAATCAATCAGTGATAATAGCGAATCACACTAATGACTATATTTCTGGTTGATAATTTTTGAAGATTTAAAATTAATGATATTACTCTAATTAAACAAACCCAACGAGTTATATGATAATTTGTCGTAACCCACAAAAACATTGCTAACTCAATATATCGTATCAAACTATAAGATTTCCAATTTATTGGAATTGTAAATAGTTAATGCAACAAAATGAAATAAAATCATTTAGCTGATGTAAATAAACAAAATGTAACAGTGATTAGGTTAAATTTACCTTTCCATAGTCCATACTTTGATAATGAAAGCAGCAACTCTGTCAATGTCGCCCATATACACTAAACGACTAAACTCTTATGAGAGAATGAGTAAGATACGACAAATTTGAAGACAAAAATCAGGTGACTGTGATACAACATATTTTCATTTGTCAATATCTTGTGTTTTAAATCTGCTGTGGTGTACGACATGTTATCAGACGACGCAGAAGTACCACACAATTCATTTAAACAAAGAACTTTTTTTTTTACAAAATGTGGGTTACGACGTATTGCAAATTCACCATCGATATATGCCTTTAGGCATCTAATACGTGATTATCTCGGTTGTGCGGCTTAGAGGGCGCAATTAAGTGCGGCAATTAAGTATTGCAAATATATTGATTAGCATGACAGATAAATTTGTGCCTTCGTTGTGCGGCCTGAAGGCCGCATCGAGGAAAAGAATCATCGGCTCAAGTTTGAATTATTTCTTATTCTAGGATTGCGTCATGTATTTCCCAACATGCTGCCTAGTTCTGTGGTTCCTGGGAGTCCTATATCCAGCTATTTTGCCATCATTTTGACGGTCTTCCCAATGGTCTTGGGGTGTTTGATTTTCCCAACATATCTAATTTTGGTAGTCGGTCTTTAGTAATTTTTCAGACATGACTGGCAAAACAGAAAAGTTTCCCGCAGAGTCGAGCTTTTCTCTAGAAATTGAAGTCTTCTTTTCCTAAAAAATGCCAAATATACCAAGGTATACCTAGAGGAACAATTTGTGTTCAGTAAGTCAGAAGTAAGAAGTAAGTAAAAAGAGGCGGCCATTGGCCCAGTAGTTGGTGAGATCAACTACTGATGCTAAAGGCACTGGTTTGAATCCAGGAAGAGGCAATCTTCTTTTTAACTTTCTTTTCTTCTGTGACCGTCTCCCCTACCAAAACCCGCACTTGGCCAGCGTGGTAGGGTATGGCCTGAACCTCCCTTTCAGGGGAAAAGAGGCTTATAGTCCAGGAGTGGACTGTTAAAGCTGGTAATGAGAGAATAGTTATTGAAATATAATATAGTATATCACTAAAAGCTGAAGACTCGCTCCAGTACGATAAAAAAATAGCAATTGAACTTTCAACATTTTTCAGATCAGTCCAATTTTTGACCACTTTTGCCAATATTTATGGCCTTATTCATAAATGGCTTGCTGAATATTGACCTTCAATGCTTCCAGAGTTGTTGGTTTGTTAGCATAAACCATGGATTTAACATACCCCCAAAACAATAATCTGGAGGCCTCAAATCACACGATCTTGGAGGCCAATTGATAGAACCATTTCTTGAAATAAAGTTGTCACCAAATTGTCCTTTCAATAAATCGATGGTTTCGGTAGCTGTGTGGCACGTAGCACCATCCTGTTGGAACCATATGTTCTCGATGTTTAACTCTTGGATTTTTGGAAACAAAAATATATTGAGCATGTGTCGATATCTCACACCATTCACCGAAACGGTAGCTCCTTCCTCATTTCGAAAGAAATATGGACCGATGATGCCGTTGGCGTGTATTCCACACCAAACAGTCAATTTTAATGGATGCAATGGAGTCTCAAGATAATGTTCCGAATTGGTCTCAGCTCATGTACGGCAATTTTGCTTGTTCACATACCCATTCAACCAGAAATGTGCCTCATCACTGAACAAAATTTGGTGGTAAAAAAATGGATCCATTTCCAATTGGTTGTGAGCCCAATCTGCGAACGCACGACGGAATCCATGTTCATTAGGCTTCAATTTTTGAACCAACTAGATCTTGTAAGGATGTAAACCAAGATCATGATGTAAAATTTTCCATGTAGTGGAGACAAAGCCCAAGTTGTTGAGCACGATGGCGAATTGAAATGTTTGGGTTCTCTTGCACACTTTCACTCGCAGAAGCGATGGTTTCTTTGGTACGCACATTTCTTTGTCTTGTTGGTAGTCTAACAGCATGCAATGAAGAAGTGGTACGAAATTTATCCATCACCACACCAATAGCCTGCTCAGAAAGTCGATTATATCAACCATAAAATGGGCGAAGAGCTCTATAAGTTTCGCGAACGGAACTCTGACTTTGAAAATAAATTTTTCCACAATTTGGAAAACACAAATTTAATTAGAATTTCTTCCACTCTAAAACAGTAAAAAGCCGCTGTCTTACCGGTCCGCACAGAGGCCCACTCACTTATTTGGGAGTGATCTGATTGCTGATTTTGGTTCCATGATCTAATGAACATAGTTTTGTAGCGCATAAATAGGTCGTTGATCTGCAACTGGTTTAATTCAGTTTTTCATATTATTATCTTCTATAAACATTTCCTAAAAGTCAAACAAGGATCATTGATTCATTCTCTTCCATTCTTATCAAAAACAACCACCTTATTTATTATCAGTGATCACCCCCAATCAATTCGACATTTTAGGATCCTCTTTCCGCTTCATTTGAATTGGCATTTTACCCAACTTGAAAAATGTGCTATGGTGCTAAATCCGATCCTGGTCTACACATTGTTAAAATTTTAAAACAAATCGTCAGTTGATATTATTTTTTGATAACATTCCAGTGTATAAAAGTGCATTATAATGTACGCAGTAATTATTCACCAGTAATAGTCATGAAACGCGTTGTAAAAATTTCAATACGTCAAATCAATTCTAGTAGTTTCCAATGATTGATAAGAATACTCCTTCATTTTATTTGAATTTGTATAAACAATTCTTATCTGAAAAATTAAATTGTTTTGAAGTATTGTCCTGATTGATATGTTATCAGTACGTATATGACTCTTGAGAATTACGCTCGAACTTCTTATGCAGTTTTTCAAATTGGTGCCATTATAACGATTTTAAGGTAAGTCAGTTTTTTTTATTATTAAAAAACTTCGATTAAATTAAAATTGGATGGTTTTTCACCACAACTAACAAAATCAGTAATCACATTTCATGCATAAATTAAATAACTTACCGATTATAATATATAACAATGGTTTTAAATTAAGTTATGCAGGACCGGCTTTAATGGTGGGTTGTAAATGTTGTAATCGTAACGATAACAATACGTCTTAAAGTATAATAACTACGACATAGTAAATTTTGTCATTTTCTGTAGAATTGATCTAAAATAGATTGGAAATGAAATTTTGCAATAAAAGTTTTGAAATGGTCAATTTTTGATATTTTACGCATTCGTTCTACTTGTTGCGCAGTATAAATATTATCATTTATGGAACTTATACTATATTTTTAATTTTTTTTTGCAAGAAATGTGAGTATTGCATTATATCACGGTATGACTGTTAAAATTACAAAAAATAGCGGTTCAATACTATGATTGAGGGTTACGGTTGTGAAATTATTCCTTCGTGCACGCGAACTAAAAAATTTCGTTAAAAACCACAGGCCTACCTTAACGAGAAACTTCACCTCGCGAATTTCTTAAAAATGTTAGACTGTGTATATTTGAAAAACAACAGATAGTTTAATATCGTACCACATCCTCTACCTTGAGTAACATTTTCTTCGATTGCAAATTTATCTTATTTTTTCCGGTTTCCTGTAATATCTAAAAATGAATAAAATGCGTTTTTGGGCCAATCAGAATGATGGAACGAGGCGTCGCGTCGCGTCACATTACGGTGTGTGCATAAACCCAGCTTTATGTAATACCAAGAATCACGATTAAGGAAGAAACACGATGCATTTTTAAATGTCACTATAAGTAAATTTGCAAGACTTGAGATAATTTAATCGGTTTATCCAATTATTCAATGAAATATGTTTAATTAGGGAACATCCTGTGTTCGTTAAATTCAATGTGATTGTTGAAGATCGTTCATCCGATTTGCTAGCATTGTCGTGCGTTGGGTCATAACATATCTGTGTGAGTGGTATTACAAAATTCTTAACATGTTATGAAAATAAGTGTAATGAATGATGAAAGTAAAATAATAAAAAGGTAAAACTTTTTACAATCTTAATTTTTATTCATGTTGACCTTAAATTAACAAATTAGAAATTAAAATGTTGCATATTTAACCGAATTGTTTATGTTCCCATTTTTTTAATTTTTGATGAAATAAGGGAAGGAAATATTATAAGCAGGGGAAATAACACAAATATCGTACAATTGATAAAACAAAAAAGAAATTAAAAATTATTTATTGGTGTTATAGTTTATGGTAATTAAAAAATATTTCTATTACAAGATTTGATTACAACACTAACATTAAACATTATTCATAAATTGCATACTATGTAACCGTATAAAATTTTGTTCTCCATACTTGCATAATTTAATCATTATGTTATAACGTTTGCCTTAACACCTCGATGTGTCAGATGCATTGAACGTGAAAATATTATTTTAAATTATATAAAAAAATTCCATTATAAACAAAACGCTAATTATAAAAAGAAATGGAAACTTTAGTACTGGCAAATTTATTCTAAACAGAAAACCTTGCATAACATCAATTAAAAAGGAAAAAAAACGTAAATATTTGAGCATTTCGAGCCAGATTCGAACGATTACCCATCGGAAACGTTCTGGTACTTTCTTTTAACCTGTAAATGTTTTTTATGCTCAACTGGTTAATAATAATAATCATTTTATTTATGGAAATATCCATCCCACTTCAGCTTTTCGTCGTAATACGTAATATACTAATATATAATTAATCTTTTTTTATTTCTTCTTTCGGTTTGAGGCGTTTAACCATGAATAGAACCAATTGTCTGACGGGGAGTCTAAAACACGGTAAAGAATTGTTTTTCTTCGGATGAAGCTTCAAAGGTGCGCTATTCAGTTAGTGGGTAACCCTTTCTTCTATAACACTCCTAAGTGTTATCACACATATAGGGGACCTACAGTTCAATCATAGGAAGTGTATATAACACCTCTTTTTCAGAACTTTTAGTCAGATTTTATCTCAGTGATTTTTCACTGCATTTTTAAGAGAAACTGTCTTACTTCGTTCGGAGTCGAACTGGAAACATCTGCAATTCAGCAACATTTATTTATCACCAATTAATAAATATGTTGTATAGTTTTGGCAATTATTATGAGTCCATATATCGCAAAATCGTTTGTCACCCCCTCCCTAAAATCTTCGTCTTGAGCCTCTGTCCACTGCTGAACGTAGGCATCTCTTCTTCGCCTGCATCGAACCATATGTAGTCACTTTTTGCCTGTTATCTGTTAATAGCAGTCTATTGATCTTCTTTGTGGCATTCCCACACTTCTTCTAATCTCCCTTGGTCTCCATTGTACGATTCTTATGGTCCATCGATCTTTCATTTGTGATTCCACATGTCCAGCCCATCATCACTTCAGCTTTGCCACTTATCAGATCTTTCTTCAATTCTTTCTTCAGCCCTTTATTTAATTGTTTCATTTCTTATTATATCCTTCAAAAAGAAACACCGAGCATCCGCCTTTCTCATCGCCCTCTGGATCACTTTGAGATAATTAGCAGTTATTTTGGAAAATATAAACTGTTTGCAAAGCATAGTTTGAGTTCTTGGAGTTCCTCCAGATGCTCATAAACCAAAACAAAATCATTAGCGGTAACTTATACAGGACCCATTAATTTTCGCGCCTTTGCCCCCCCCCCCATGACAACCTCTTGAAAACATCATCCAAAACCCAAGCAAACAATTTTAGACTTTCGATCTTCCTGAAGTTTTACTGTCAAAGAATGCTTCATATAATTTTTGAGAACCTTGAATCAAAGGACTTGTGCAACTTTCAACTAAACCTAGAATGGTTGAGTTCAAACTATGAAAATGGAAGTTTATTATGGCGGAGTTGTACATGGATCACTAAAGTTTCTCGCGACCCAGACTGGATCAGAACGGGACGAAACAATCGGAAAAAATAAATATGCATATTGAGCACCGCATACTAAACACATAAATCCGAACGGTTCCGTTTCTTTGTTGATTATTCTGTTCAGATGTGACTTAAGCACGTAAGAGATTTTATAAGGCAAATACACGAAAATTACATGGATGCACCTTGAAATAAAAACTGCCATAATGATTTAAACCAATGAATAAAATTTACATATTCTAGATGTTCCAAAACGTGAAGGTGCATGTCAGTGGCCCCCCCAGTTTCGAATATTCGCGTGAATTTGGTGTCAAACGTTAGAGCATCGTTAGAGCCTGAATGAGCTTCCATTATTTTCGTTTGAGCCTCAAAGGTCGCGGAGTTATTCGCGATAAACTGCTGGGGGGGGGGCCGTAGACATGCTTTTCCATTTTCCTTCCAATTTGGATTTTTTGTTTGAAACTGATGCCAATCGATAGAGCATCGTTAGAGCCTCAATGAGCTTCTATGGTCATGGTTTTAAGTTAATATATTTACAAAGTTATGGATGTTTTAAATTTTCGAACAAACTCCGAGCAACATGCATGCCAGATTCAAAGATAAAAACTTTTAAGTTGGTTATAAAAAACCCTATATACCTAAGCGAGAAATTTTATTTGAAATTATAAAAATTTTTATCGAAGGAATATAGCGAAATAGAATATCATGCCGAGAAAATCTAATATTGATCTGAAGTACCTTAACCTGGTTATTGTTGCAAATAAAGAGAATTTTTTTATAAAAATGGTGTCACACGTTAGAGCATCGTTAGAGCTTGAATGAGCTTCCGTTATTTTCGTTTGAGCCACAAAGGTCGCGGAGTTATTCGCGATAAACTGCTGGGGGGGGGGGGCCGTAGACATGTTTTTCCATTTTCCTTCCTATTTGGAATTTTTGTATGAAACTGATGCCAATCGATAGAGCATCGTTAGAGCCTCAATGAGCTTCTATGGTCATGGTTTTAAGTTAATATATTTACAAAGTTATGGATGTTTTAAATTTTCGACCAAACTCCGAGCAACATGCATGCCAGATTCAAAGATAAAAACTTTTAAGTTGGTTATAAAAAACCCTATATAAGCAAGAAATTGTATTTGAAATTATAAAAATTTTTATCGAAGGAATATAGCGAAATAGAATATCATGCCGAGAAAATCTAATATTGATCTGAAGTACCTTAACCTGGTTATTGTTGCAAATAAAGAGAATTTTTTTATAAAAATGGTGTCACACGTTAGAGCATCGTTAGAGCCTGAATGAGCTTCCGTTATTTTCGTTTGAGCCACAAAGGTCGCGGAGTTATTCGCGATAAACTGCTGGGGGGGGGGGGGGCCGTAGACATGTTTTTCCATTTTCCTTCCTATTTGGAATTTTTGTATGAAACTGATGCCAATCGATAGAGCATCGTTAGAGCATCAATGAGCTTCTAATATGGTCATGGTTTTAAGTTAATATATTTACAAAGTTATGGATGTTTTAAATTTTCGCCAATCTCCGAGCAACATGCATGCCAGATTAAAAGATAAAAACTTTTAAGTTGGTTATAAAAAACCCTATATAAGCGAGAAATTGTATTTGAATTTATAAAAATTTTTATCGAAGAAATATAGCGAAATATCATGCCGAAAAAATCTAATATTGATCTGAAGTACCTTAACCTGGTTATTGTTGCCAATAAAGAGAAAATTTATGATCCAATGGGTAAAAAGTTTTGGGGCCCATCAAATGTTTGTTGGTCGGAAATAGTAAAACAATTTGGTAATACCACCGTTTTGCACAAAATACGTTTATAACCACGCGATCGTGAACAGGCACAAAATTATGGAAGAATTAAATTTACAGGTTTCATCAAAATACACTGCAGAAATTAACTCGGATATATCGGATGAGGATCAAGAAGAAAACCAAGGAGGCGACAAACGTTTAGAATTTCGAATAACTTTGACAGCGGAAGAGTGGAATAGTATTTCTCCGTCCAATCGCTCTTACAAACGATCAGATGGGAACAACAACGATAATATTAGAAATTACGAAACTTTGAAAGCACACTACTGGACAGATTTAATTCATACCAAAATTTTTAGAGAGACGAAAGTTCCATGTTGTATAATACGAGTATACAAACGTTGTAAAATCTACCCAAGTGGATTTTGTTACTTTCAAATAAGTCGTCGATGCAAATCTTGTCATGACATTTTAAAATGTGGAAAATATTCCAAAAGCGGAATGTGATGTCGTGATGGAGTGCATATACACTGGTTATATTAACAACTGCAATCAAGACGTTAAAAGAAATATATCGAAAGCCAAACGGGAAGAATTAGAAACTAAATTAATCAATGAGAAAATGACACCTTCTTTTATCCTAAATGACGAGCAATTTATTTTCGCATATATTCATCTTTATCATTACTTCGCACGAAAAGTTGACTAAATTTGCTAAATGTGGCGCCATCTCACGGTTTTCCAACAATCAAAAATTGTGACTTTTCGTCACAATTTACTCGCATAAATTCATCCTAGTCACTTTTGGTCACTTTTAAATGTCAAATTAAACGTACTAAGTTTCCACATTTGTGGAAATCCAGGTCTTAGTAAGTTATCTATTATAAACCAAATCAAGTGCGATTTATTTTCGTCCTAATTTGGGTAGGTCATTCCGCCAGATGGCGTTACGTTTACTACTAGCAAGTCAACTTTTCGTCATCGAGTAATATATAGGGGTACATTAGCATGAAATATTTTCGCGTCGGTGCTTTTTGCCGACCGCCCGGATGCAACTTGTGTCCTCCCACTCTTGCACTCTTTAGAGGTGGGGGCTCTTGTATCCGCCGGAGTACAACTGTATGCTCCCACTCCGTTGTGTGAGTGCGTCTTTTTGGAAACGGCCGAGTACAACTCGTATGCTCTGTCTCACTCTATTGTTGTACTCGATAGATAGCCGGCAGCTTGTTGTACTCAACTTAAATTCTCATTTTTGATAGGCCCATGTGGACCACGGCGGGATATACTCAAAGATTCCTGAAACCTGTACGAGATGAATCTTTGAGTATTGTCCGAATCCGCGTTGCTGTTGCGGTGATAATTCCGTGAAGAAACGCCACGACTTAAAAGCACATCACATATGAAAATCGACATTTCAAACGCCATTTTTAATGTCGAAAATTGTGAAACAAATTGACCATATCGCATCACAATCATTGCAAAAAAAAAATCAAACAGAAAATTTCGTAAGTACCGAAAAAAATGGAAGCATATAATCGCACTAAATTTTTAATATAAAATTCGTTACTATAAAATTTATTTCTAAAATAGAAGTACATTGCTGTAAGTGAAGTCGGGTTGACACTTATTAGGGTTGACTAATGCGTTTGAACCGGTACCTGCATCGCATCTGTTAGTCACACGTCATCACACTCATAAATTATATTCGAATATTTTTTATTACGTATGAACAATATTCAAATTTTTCAATTTTACTTAGGGGTTTTTGAATACTGTCGCTACAAATATTCGATATTCGATATTCACAATATTCAAATGTTTCAATTTTACATAGGGTTATTTGAATATTTTCGTAGTGCACGATTTGTATCTGTATAAGTATCATGTAAAATAAACGCACGCTGATTGGTCGAAACGCCAAAATTTGACCCTGAGTGGAATTATCTAAAATATAAATTAAAAATCCAAAATTAAGTATAATATTTTTAAATATCGTAAACTTAATTTAAATCGATTTGTTAAATAGTTGAGAACTGAAGTATGAGGTCCGAGGTCCAATATCTAAGTATTCAATGTTTATCTATGTAATTTATGTGATATCGATTACTCCTTGTGCAAAGCAATATAGTATTTACCAAATAGTATATTATTGTTTAATCAACAGTAAAAGTGTCACTTCATGCGGTGAATCAGTCGAGTTTAGCGGAGGAGCGGAGGGAGTACGACAGTATACTATAAACATATTTTTACTCCAAATTAAGCAAGCCAATTTTGCTTGGAAGTTGAAAACCGATAAACATTTAAATATGTTTGACGCAGACATGTCGGACGTGTCGGGTATTTAAATTAAAAACAAGTCGTTGGGTCGCTTAAGTATTTAAATTGAACAAGTCGGACCGTCAAACTTATTTTTCTTCCAAAAATATTATTCATACAGTAGAACTCCGATTATCCGAGTCTTTGTTATTCGATATACTGCGTTAAACGATCCGACCTTAAATAATCATCCTTATTATTCGAGACACCAACATAAAATTAGCTTTATGAATTTATATAAATTTATATAGGTACATTTTTATGAATAATTCTGTTGAATTGTATATAAAATCTCCTCTTCGCGACCCTCAAAGGAATCAGGAAACTTTAGTACGTTACCTGCTTGAATAAAAAGTTCTGAGCAGTAAATTCGACATGTAAGCCTTGATAAGGAGCACTGGTCATCTGCTGAGGTGTCACGACTCCTTCCTGCTTCCCTCGAGAAGGTTAGCAACCTTAGCAAATTAGCAATAGTTGCAAATGTTAGCAACCACAATCAATAACAATTTGACAGCTGATTGCAAACAAGCTGCAGTTACAAAATAAACCGATGGCAGTGCCCCTGGAAAAGTGTGGAGATAATAATCAGAAATGACGACGGTTTTCTCTTTTGGCACCCATATAAGCAAGAATTTCCTTAAATAACAAATCGGCAATAGTGACAACTTCTTCCGGCGGCATTAAGGCTTCGAAAACTTCCTGATCGCTACTTTTAACAAATATTCACGATGGAAACTTCCGTAAATCGAAGATAAACGCCGCTGCCAAAAACATGTCTCCTTTCTTCATCTTAGGGGTCGTCCATAAAGGATGTCCATACCATGTTACAAAATGTGACTTCCGCATAAAAATCCCATTTTGTTGGATTTCTAAGAAAATTGAGATTGAATATTTTTTAAAGGTTATAAAATAAAGTTTATCTAAATTCTTGCTTGTTTACTTCCAATTTTTATTACAGCCATAAAGATTTTAAAAAAATTAAAAATTAATGACTAGGTTTTTTAGTTTAAAAGGTCAAGTTCGATTTTAGATAAATGAGGGGGTCTTTGATTTGTAATCGATCATATGAGGTTGCTGGGTGGGGGGTCCGAAGATTGTGACCAACTGTGACAATGGGGGAGGGAAGTTTAAAGTCGGAGAAAATTGTAGACGTCCTTTATGGACGACCCCTTACATGTTGAAAAAGCCGTGGTGTGCGTCGATCTCGTGCAGCTCAAAACATGGACCCTTCCACTAGGGAGTCTGTCAAAAGTTACATGTAGGAGCCGGCAGTACGTTTTTTTTTCACGCTGCAAAATAACGTAGCACCGTGTAATTCGAGTTTTTGATTATCTGTGGTAAATCCCCCCGCCCTTTAGGTGGGATAATCGGAGTTCTATTCTGCCGTGCTTAGTAAAAACGTCCTAACTAACAAGTTGGTTTTCGAGAAAAATTGACTTTATGGAGATGTTATAAAACTGTATTCATTACAAAATTGTATTTAATGCCTTCATTTCTGTTAAATGATATGAATATGGCTTAATAGCATCCATATAAACTCATTTTTTCCCCGAAACCCAATTTTTTAGTTAGGACATTTTAACTAATGACCGCAGATTGTAGTTCAAATTTGAGGGACGGTCCCCTAACTCTGGTAACTCCAAATAAATTGAAAATTTCCTATTGCAAAGAGAAAGGTTTATATAGTATACTGTAAAAATTTCACTTGCGAAAGTATACATAAAATTTCGAGAAAAATCAATTTGAAAAGTACGGGAGAGTAGCATCGATCAGGCGGCCGGCCGGGGTCGATGTGCATCAGTGGCCCGCTTCGTTGAAAATGCGTAAAATTTTTTCGCTCCGATTTGAATTTTTCTTTGAAATTCGGATAGATGGGGGTGTGATTAGTGGATATTAGTAATAAATATAATCTGGCTTGGCCAGAACTATGAGCATCTAAAAACCTACCCTCCGATGCTCCGCATCTCCGGGCAGTTTTTCGTGCTCAGAGCCGCTACACGGCGGAGCTAAACATACGAGAAGGCGCCACCGATCAAGAACACCGGGATGGAGGCAATCGGGATTTTAAACCCCCAAAAAATCGCCTACAAACAAAAAATAATCGATGTTACATGTAGGAGCGTCGAGTTGCAACTGCCGGTCCGTAATCGGCTAAGTCTAAGACTAATTCAAGGCACACGTACCGTCAACAAAATGCGCGCCGGCCGGGCGAAGTAGTGGCATCGACCGGTTCAACAGCATGCTCGCTGTTACTTTTCCGTACTTTTCAAATTGATTTTTCTCAAAATTTTGATAATACTTTCGCAGGTTTAAATTATATCATTAAACTAAATAATTCGAATCTTAAATCCGATAGATTTTCTTTCGAAATACAAAGTTTATAGTGTTAATACACATTAAATACCACAAATAAAAAAGAATTGTTAATTAATTACTAATTCCATGAGTAAATATGTACTATACGAACTTTGTATATCGAAACAAAACTTGATAAAAGTCGAGTGACTTTGAACGAACGAACGTATTCTCGTAAATTTTAAAGAGAAACATTTAAAATCTTCTTGAATTCCAGTTTAAATTATTTTGGTAGAAGTTCTTAATTGACGCGGGAAGAAAATTATACAGCCTGATTTCAATAAGTTTACAGTTCGTTCTTGCATTACCCGCCCTGCTACGAAGCTTTGCGAGGCATGAGGCCTACGGCCGGAATAGTAAGCTCGGCCTTCGGCCTCTCACTTACGTTTCTATGCAGACATCATTATTTACTGCCTTTCTCAGACTAAACAACTTCGTGTTGTCACCACGAAGTTTATTTTAAGTTGGAAAAGACTCAACTACTCAGAGTTGGGAAAAATGTTATATTTTGTTTATTGCAGAAAGTTTAGAGGCGAACTTAAAATAATCTAGGTCGGGGGAAAGGTTGAAAATATATTGAGTGAAATATGTAAACTCTGTATAGAGGCCTATGTTGCAAAGCCGAAGGTACTAAAAAATTAATTTAGGTCAAGTGCCAAACCATGCGCAAAGATGTGATGCTTTCAGCATCAAACTTTCAAAACAAAAAATGTTCCAGCCAGAAACGTGGCCAGTCTGAGTAATAAGGAATGTTCAAGAATTAAGAATAATTAAATTTTACCAAGACACAGCCCTAAACCTCATTTTCTTAGGGCTGAATTTTACCTCATATCTATCTACAGCTGTTCGTAATTGCCATGGTTGTGCGGCCCGAAGGCCGCACTCGATTTTTTTAACTTTGTAACTAGAAAATTAACCAATTAGAAGTGCGTTACGAACAGATAGATAGACAAACAAACACACAGAAGTTGTGTTTTTTATTATATAATTTCATAGCGCTGGATTTTTGTACTCGTTTTCCCAGGAAATAATCAAAACCTAAAGAATATTATCTAGGTAAATGAACATTATTTATCATGCTATGTTTGGTTAACTGGTCTAAGTAGTAGGTAAAAAAACGCGATAAAAGAAGTCTTTTGTAATGTTTAATTATTTATTTTTCAATAAAAATTTTCTTAAAGTGAAAGAAAGTATTATACAATTAACAAGCTAAGTAAACACAAAAACTTCAGGAAAGCTTATTTTACTTCGAAATCATCTCGCACTGCCCGTAAAATACTCGTAAAATAGTCGTAAGTCGAAAATCTCAATTTTTCAAGTCATGAATTTATAACCTTAAGTATAACTTAAAAATAAAATAGAAAATACTAATCTTAGATTAGTGAATTGTCGGGTTATGTTCTCTTTTTTGTGAAATTGACCCATGGCAGTATTTTTATAGATGCAGAGCATTATTCTATAGACTTTTAGTGACGTAACTCAGAATTTACAATTTGCGACTTATGACAGTATTTTACTGGGTGTGCGATCTGAAGAAAGTAATAATTAATTTTTGAGAGATTATGAAATGATTTGAACTCGAACCAAAAAATGCACTTTCGTGACTAATCGCATAAAATTTCAGAAATAAAATACACAATGAAATTTAAATCATATGAGGTGATAAGGCCTTAATCAGCTGATGATGTCACAGTGTGGCGAATACCTTAGCAAAATTTATACTTTATTGTACTCGTATGTTTTACTTATTTGTGCGTTTTAGTTCCGAAAAATGTTTTGTAATTTTTTTGGTTATACTAACACACTGATATGTCTGATAACGGAACGGAACTTTGTAGGCCTCGGACTGTCAAAATAACTCTTACTCGCAAAAATTTTCTGGACATGTGATGATTTAGCCTTATTTAAAAAGAGATCAACAATATTTGGTAAAGTATTTTTGGACTTTTTGGTAAAAACCAACATGGATCCATCCGAACACACCAGAGACCAAGGAACAGTCAAAGCAGTGAACTGCTGGGTGAACGTGCACCAAAGAAAGGCCAAGGTGGGTCTATCGGCCAACACAGTCATGGCGACAGTTTTTTGGGATCCACGCGGTGTCATTCACGTCTATTACCTTGGAAAGGGTAAAACCATCACCGGCAAATATTATTCAGAGCTGTTGGACAGTTTCGACATTGATTTGAAGCAAAAACGACCGCATGTGGTCATGGCAAAATTTCATGAATTGGGCTACGAATTGCTTCCTCATCCAGCATATTCTCCAGATTTAGCCCCCTGCGACTATTTTCTGTTCCAAAACCTGATGAAATGGTTCGGCGGTAAGAGATTTGGGTGTAATAAAGAGGTGATCACTGAAACAAGCGCCTATTTTGAGGGCCTCGAGAAATCGTATTATTTGGAAGGGATAAAAAAATTGCAAATCGCTGGACTACGTGTATAGAGCTAAAAGGCGACTATGTTGAGAAATGAAACGTTTTTTGCCGAAAAAAATATCTTTTATTCAAAAAGTCACTGACTTATCAAACCGCCCTCGTAGTCCGATTTGTGATTGACTGTGTGGATCACGATCATCTTATAGTAAAAATTTAGTGATCTATTGTCATCACGGTTTCTAGATAGCCACTGTAATTATTATACTGCCGTACAATCGATGACGATATAGTAACTCGAGTTACTACACTACACCAAAAGATTAGATGTGTTTCAAGAGCAACAAATTGTACTTCAGATTAGTCAATTTTTTTGTAATTGATATTATAATAAGTGGTCACCATCTGCATTAGCACTGGGACCCCATGACCGTCCATTTATATTGTTTAATATATTATTTTGATTTCTCCGAAGATATAAAACCATAATATACAGGGTGTCGCCGTGACCGTGGAGAACCTTTGAGGTGGTGATAAAGGACACTTTTCTAAGACAAATTTTCAAATAAAATTTTTGCCCAAGTCCAAACCCTTGGGGGGTACCTCCCTTTAAAGCAATTTTTTGAATTTCTGATTTCAAACGGCCATAGCTCCGATATTATTGATTTTTTAAGGTTAATGGATTAGAACTTTTTTAAAGATCATTCGCTTGTCTACAAACTAGGTTATAACCCCTTATCGTCTAGAATCAACGTATTTCGAGTTATAAATTAAATTAAGGGAAAAATATGTTTAAAAAATTCAGGTTTTTTTAAAATTTTCTTGCGAACCCCGTATCTCTTAAACGAAACGTCTAAGAGCAAAACTAGTAGCCCAAACCGGATAGGGAATTTAACGGGCTACAACTTTCGTCAAATAAATTTTTTTGGGCAACCAACCGTTTTCACAGAAACTCTGAAAATAATGAAACATATAAACAATGAATAAACAAATGCTATAAATCAAATTGATATTTTTAGTAATTATGTGAATTTATATTTTTTACCTACACCTTGTTCATATTCTAGTATCTACTTAATGTTACGATAGGAGGAGGCGGTAGGGTAAAGTCCCCCCCCTCCAAAATGTAATTTTGGAATGAAATTGGTGTCAAACGTTTGAGCATCGCTAGAGCTTGAATGAGCTTCTATTCCCATCTTTTGAGCTTCAACCGTCGCGGAGTTATTCGCGAAAATTGGGGGGGGGCTGCTGACATGTTTTCCATTTTCTTTCCTGCTTAGAATTTTTGTATGAAACTGATGCCAATCGATAGAGCATCGTTAGGGCCTCAATGAGCTTCTATGCCCATAATTTTAATTTCATTTTCTAGAAAGTTACGGGTATTTAAAATTTTTGAAAACTCCAAGCAAGTTACGCCTGGTAACATTCAACTCTTTTATTTTATAAAGTAGAAAATTTGTTTTCCATTAAAAATATAATTTAATTGGTCGTTTAGTGAACCAACCAAGAACCAAGTTAATTTCGTTGACAAATGAATTTAATATTTCTGTTTTAATAAATTTATATTTTGTATGGGATATTTAATATTTACTATATAATTTATTTTGTTGATTGGCAGTATTTTGTCAGTCATAATTAGCCGATTCATTTTTCAAAATTTAATGACTTCAAACATTCAAAGCCTTGAAAGCTTGAATAAAAAATTAATGACTTCAAAATAATGACTTGCCATTCGTGCGTTGAAAACTACAATAAATTTTACGCGCAAAATTTCGTCCTTGTAAAGTTGCCTAAAGTCTGTTAGTCCCAACTGGTCCCAACGAAATGACGAAAGGATTTTTTGCGCACACGATGCTCAATGTGGACGGGAATGTTGAATAGCATGGGTTTTTATTTACGGTATGGAAGGAATATTTGCGCGCAAGAAATGATATAATTACGTACACAGCTTTCGTGCGCGTAAAAATGGTCAAATAAGGACGCAGCTGTAAAGTATTGAATATACGGAATATACAGAGCCAGTTTTCCGTCATGATGTAATTAGCACAATATTATTTTTCTAAAATTAGTATCCCAAGAACAAAAAATTTATGTACGAAAGCGAAAAAATTCATCGGTTTAAAAGTAAAAATAACTTAAGTAACACAATTCAAGTTTGGAGATAAATAATTAAATATTTTTTTAAGTCTATCTTTGTGCTTGGTGCATAAAATATGGCACAAAAACATGTTCTATTTTGTTCCATAAATGGGAGGGGTTTTCTAAATCACAGGGCTACTTTGGGAATTTATATTATACGGCTGCTTGCCCTAAATAGTGGGTTACTATTGATTATCATTTTCTAGAATTCCATCTAGCTTTCTAGGGTCTTCAATAAATTTAGGACCCTTAACTTCGTACAACTGTCAAAAACAATAGAGGGATCTCGACAATCTATTCATCATTTATGCGCGTCCACATAGTCGCCCTTCCCGAAGCTTCCCTCGCGAATTTTTGCTCCATTTTTACATTAATAAGTCCATAGGGTCCTACAGAATCACTATGCCAAATTATATAGAGCATTTTTAAAATTTGATTGATAATTTCAGCGATTTTACAAATTGTAAAATGTTTGGAAACAAGCGACAACTTGTTCCGATTTCCCCGGGCGTCGGCGTCTACTCGAATGAAATCCATTTTATTGTACAATTTTCAACGCATTTATAAACAGTTTCGTAAATATTGTCAATAAATTTGATAAATTAATGCATTTTTCATCGTATCACCAGTGTTTTTTTCATTGTAAATAAGGTCAGTGTAGATCAGTCAAATTGGAAAGAGTAAATAAATTGCAATTTATTATTGACGATTTCATAGTCGAAAAAATGTCATTGTATTTGTGAAAATTCCGTAGTATTAATGGAAAAATCATTAATGCTATTACATAAATGCAGAAATACCATAAAAAATTTTTATTGGTTGAAAATTAAAGAATTTTTTATTAGTATTTTTATCAGTTTTTATTATAATAACTTTACGTGGTTGTGCACTAAACCAAAAATGTATCGTAAATATAACGAAAATATTAATAGTTTTAATCAAAGAAAAAGTTCATTGAATCTGCGAACTCACATTCATTAACATTATTAATGTTATAATATAATTTGATTTTATTGCATATCATCGCTATACTTGATAGTTTTTCAGGCTTTATTTTAAAAATATTTTCGACCATATTTTTTTTAATTTTTTTTTATTTGAGAGTTGCGTTTATAACTGCTAGGGTCATTACGCTTAGTATCATACATATTGTTTGGTTTTGTTATTTGATTGTTTTTCAGTTCATATAGACAACGAAAGTGTGACGTCAAAATGGGGCGTATACTTGTGGTAACCTTTCCAAACAAACTGATATTGCCGTGTTAACTGCCATAAGAGAATTTGTTTTTGCTTTTTTTATATTGTGTTTAATTAATAAAGATTTTAGTTTTAATAGTTATTAGTTAAAGACCTTAAATAGTGTATTTTTATAGTATAGCGTAATCTTTATTAAAATTTTTTTAAAAATTAATAAAAATAAAATTATTTTTATAAAAATACACTATTTAAGGTCTCCAACTAATATCTATTAAAACTAAAATGCTTATTAATTAAACACAATATAAAAAACAGCAAAAATAAATTCTCTTATGGCAGTTACCACGGCAATATCAGTTTGTTTGGAAAGGTTTTCACAAGTATACGCCCCTTTTGACGTCACGACTTTCGTTGTCTATTGTTTGTATAGATTCGATATTTTGACAAATTTGATAAGTTTGTTAATGGCTTCTTCTTCATTTGCTAAGACTTCTTTTATTTGTCCTTCTAATTTTGCTTCTTTGCGGAATTCTTTATATTTTTGACAGTTCATGATGATGAATGTGAGAGACTGAAAGTAGTTCACCGCATGTTTCGCATTGCGGGGGTTCACACCTGTCCATGAGGTACGAGTGTGTGAGTTTTGAGTGACCTGTGCGCATTCTACTTAGTACGATTTCTTCTATTCTGTTTTCTCTGTGCGATGTCATCCATTCTATTGTCTCTTCCTTTATATTTTGGAGCTTGTTAAAAATTTCGGAGTTCCAGGTTATTTTTCTGTGGAGTTCTATTCTCCGTCTTGCCAAGCTTATCAAGTCTTTGCTCGTTGTTATTGGATAGAAAGTTCCATTGGTATGGGCTTCCTGTGCTGATGTATCTGCTTCTTCATTTCCTGGAATATTTGTGTGAGATGGGACCCACAGAAGTTGAACCCTGATTTGGTTACTTCGCAGAGCTATGATTTTGTTTTGGATCACCTGAATTATTGGTAGGATGCTTCCCTGTCTCTGGCCTATTGCTTGGATAACGCTGAGAGAATCGCTTATTAACAGATAATAATTCTTGCCTTCTTTTGGTTCCGTTTCGATGATGGTTAGTGCAATTTTTATCGCTACCGCTTCAGCGGTAAAAATAGAATTTGCTTTCAGTAGTTTATAGCGGTATTGTGTTGTTGTTTTGGGAAAGTTGAAGATTACAGCACATGAAGTTGATCCTTCTATTTTTGATCCATCCGTATATATTGGGCAGTAGTTTAGATATTTTGTGGCGAGCAACTCACGAAATTTTTGGTTAATTTCAACTGGGTGGTTTACGTTTTTTTTGGATTTGTTTAGTGTGGTGTCTATGTGCATTGTTGTAAGCAACCAGTTTGGAGCCTGTGCATTTTCTAACGGTATTATACTCTTAATGATTTGGGGATCAATGTTAAGGTGCGAAAGGATGTTTGTCACATTTAAGGATATCGTTTTAGGATTAGATTTGTATTTTGAATATCGTTCTAGTTGTTGGTTGATTGCCATTTTTTTATGTTCTTGACTGGTGTCTTTTTGGGCAGTTCTTATATAGTATTTTGCTGTGAGGAACATTCTTCTTTCGCTTAGTGTTAGTATCCCTACATCATTATGTAAACTTGTTATCGGGGTGGTTCTGTAAGCACCGGTAATGATTCTTAGGGCAGCGTTTTGTATCGGGTTTAATTGTTTTATATTTAATAAAAACATATTTAATACTGTAGAACAATAATTTAATAATAATAATAATATAATAATATAATAATAATAGGTGAGCGAATGGCTGAGCGGTTAGCGTGTTCACTTCTCATGCCGAGATTCATAATAGGTTCAAATCCTGTGAGGTGCTATCTATAGAAGGATTTTTCGCTCACCAAATGTCTATCTGCTGGCCACAGGTAACATTATATATGGTTCAAAAACTTCCCTGGTTGGAGTAGACGATGTAAAAATCGTCTATCCCCGTGGTTCGGAATCCACGTTAAGATGTAGGTCCTCTGTGCTCGTCACACAGTTTCAACACGCAACGAGCACAGACAGGGAAATCGTAAGACGTAGAACGTCAAAAAACCGATGCATACAACAACAAGAACAATAATTTTTTGATTTAATTATTAATGGCATTTTATAGCGGATTTGTAGTATTTTGAAACACATTGAAATCTGAGTTACAGGTACACAGATAAACTTTTAATAATAATTTGTTATTATTATATTTTGCTTGATGATGATGATTTAATGACTATATTAATTAAATAATCAGCACGTGATTTCATAAGTTGTACGGCCTAAAAGCCGCACTGATTGCTGTTATAAACACACAGATAAATTTAGCGTATTATTCAAATTATTAAAAGCTTATATTTTATAATACTATAATGGTACAGTAATTATGATATGATTGTACAAAATATCAGTATTATTTAATACTTTGAAAATTGCAAAAAAAATAAAAATTTTAAATTTCCATTTTTTTATCATTTCGTTCCACTGTGAATGAGGAGTGGGACGTGCTTAATATTCGGATTTGGAACTATCCGTGTTAAGATGTGCTTTATGTAAGGATCTTTTCTTTTATTTTGTTAATTATATAAATCTTTGATTTTTTAACAATTGAGAATTAAATATAAATTAACCATTAAAAATAAAATAGTTAAATAAACTAGTAATATATTTTTTTATTGTAACATAAGCTTTTAGTTATGTTCAAATATAAAAATATTTTACTTGTTTAATTAATTATTTTATTATTGAAGTTTAATTTAATTGTTAATTATAACAAACTTTAGTGCAACTTTTCTTTCCAAGTTCATAATTATTGTAATTTTGCCGCTTGTCTGGGGGGTTACGTCAGTGGCGTAGCTAGTATGGGTGACACGCTGGGCGGATTCAATGGATGTCACCCCCACCTAGGCCGATGATCTTTTTTTTTAATGTGTCACCCCAAAAAAACAAGAAACTAGGTAATTTTAGTCATTAAATAATTTTTTTTATTAAAGTCATTAAATGATTAATTGAGGTGTCACCCCTAGGAACAACCAAGAAACGAGGTAATTTTAGGCAGGAAATTTCAATAATTTGGGGTCGGGTGTCACCCCCACCCAGGCCTATGACTTTTTTTTGAGGTGTCACCTCTAAAAAACCAAGAAACTAGGCAATTTTACTCAGGAAATTTAAATAATTTGGTGTCGGGTGTCACCCCAGACTGGTGACACCCGGGGAGGCCCCTCCTAGCTACGCCACTGGGTTACGTATAATTGTAAAAGACACTTTTTTAAGCTTATGCCCCTCACCATCAGGTAATCAAGAGAAAATATCTTGAAAACAAAAAATTATAAGGCGAAAAATAACATTTGTTATTCGAGGACCCCCGGATTTCGGATCTTACTTTTACTGTTGCGAACATTTGAAGGTTTTGTAAATTCCTATAAATTCGGTAATGTGACAATTTATAGAAATCACACCGTAGCTCAATCATTTAATAAATAACATAACAAATTGGATAACCTTGACTTAACGGGCACGTGAAATTTAACATTTTGGATACATATAGTTGGACTGATTATGGGGTCATTCGATATAAAATAAACCAACGTATTTTCAGGACCCTCCTTGAATTTGCCCAAACTTGGTGTAATTCTGAGTTATAGCACATCAACGTGCACGTATTTTTTTGTTTCTGCTTCAAGTGACTCGTTCACGCCAAAATAATTCAAATTTGGCTTTTAGTCTTTTTTTTTCGGGTACCTCGATATTGCGTAGGCGATCAAATTGGCTAATTGATTTTTTGGCGTAGATTAAGTTCTTCCATAAATGTTTAAATACAGCACCCCGAGTCAACCCGCCCCCTCTTTAATAATAAAGTTTTGGTTGTTCTACAAAATACGGACCATTCGAACCACGATTTTATTACCAAAAAATTCTGATTATTTTTAATTATAAGCTATGAAGATACAAATACTAAAAAGTATTAATAAAATATCGCCTACTGATTCTTCTGTAACAAATCGCAATACTTTAGTGAAAGCCTGAGATTCGACAATTTAAATGCATGTGTAGGTTGTCGGTAGCACAATAGTTACTTCATTTTAATCTATTTGATTCAGTTCAACACAATTTTCTCAGACAAATCCGTGACTTCACTCTCGGTTGTGGTTTTTTCCGTTATTAATGCAATATTATTATTTTTTTTTAAATATATAAAATGGTATGCAGTGAAGTTTTGTCTACTGTAAATGCTGTTGGTTAGAAATAATTTATAATTAAAACAAAAAAATTCCATTAATTATTTTTATGTTCATTTCAGAAAAGAAAAAAATGCCGATGAAAGAATGGTTCCGACAGTTACGACCCATGCAGATGTACATAATTTTGGGCCTTACGATAGCGTTTTTTATCGTAGAATTAACCATCAGCCATATAACCCACTCCCTCACCCTCCTGATCGACTCGTACCACACTTTGTGCAATATTCTCGCATTATCTGCAAGCATGATATCAGTCAAGGTAAACTTTCAAACCTTTTTAACATTTTAAAAATTTATTTTAATTTTAGTATGGAAAGAAACCGCAAAACGAAGATGAAACAACCAAAATCGTCGATGAAGGTACGCAAGAAATTTTGTCTAGTTCCGTTTGTTCCGACAAAACTCGATCGATTGTCACCTTAAGAGGAAAACAACAAGAAAATAAGCTGAAGAATACGTTTGGATGGGCAAGAATCGATGTTGTTGGGATGCTTGTATGTGGAATGTTTTTGGCATCGTTCAGTTTTTCCATACTTATACAGGCGTTACAAACGCTGTTCCATATCGATCATCACGATGAAATGCATCATGCAATCCTAGTTTTCGGAATTGGCGCTTTGGGTCTGCTCCTCAATGTGCTTTGCTACGTCTTAATTGGAGGATATACATTTAATCAGGGTAGTTTCCTATACATGACTGATAAAGGATGCGTTGTGTTGGAAAATATTGTCGCGAATGATTCGGGTCGTGAGCGAAGACTTTCTCGAACGAAATCCACACCACCGCCGCAGTGCAGACAAAGACAAGGAATCAGAGAAGTGTTACGCGATACTGTGGGTGCGTTACTATTTAAAAATTCAAGTTTTCACTTTTCTGTAATATATTTTTGTTGTAGGTTGTCTATTTGTAATGGTTTGTGCCGTGATGGTTTACTTTACCAAAGAAGATGTTGCTAAATTTATTGATCCCGCTTTATCGATGCTGTCAGCTACGATTTTAATGATCCTCAGTTATCCATATTTGAAGGAAAGTTGTTTAATTTTACTTCAAACAATACCAGACACGATCAACATCGACTCTTTGAAGACTCAACTGACTCAACATTTTCCGGATATAATAAACGTGCACGATTTGCACATCTGGCAACTCACAGCTAATAAAGTTATCTCAACCGCTCACATAATTTTTCAAAATCCAACGGTAAGATGACCAAAACGTTTGGGTTTCTTCTTACTTTGGTTGTTTAAGGTTTACTTGAAGATAACCGACAGATTAACGGAATTTTTCAAAGAGCAAGGAATAACCCAGGTGACGATCCAACCAGAATTTTTTACCAAGAGCAAAAGTTGCGAAAGCATTAATTCCAGTAACTCTTCTTCCATGTGCCTCATGCAATGTACGAGTGAAGATTGCAAAAGCAGTCATTGTTGTCCAGATATTCAACCAAAGGTGAGGTTTTTTGCTAAAATTTTAACGTTTATTTGATTTTCGTTCCATTTTAGACTCTCTCAATCAGCAGCAAGTGGAAGTCGTTATCAAAAGAGTTATCCCATTCGCCCTCCACTGTAGATTTAATTTCAGTAAAAATTGACACAAGTGAATTACCCACCAACATCGAAGTTGATAAAAAAGCAGACATTGCACCAAAGCACACTGATACGAAAACAAGCAACGATAAAGAAGAAAACGAAAAACGTCACGACGATAAAATTGAGTTACCGAAAAGTGATGAATCTGAGTTGCCAAATGAAAATGACGATGCTGTTACAGAGTGTTAAATAATTATTTGCTTATTTTGGCAAGAGAGCGACTGCAGACTGATTAAATACTTGCCTTTCGTTTTATATCGCTTTCTTTACAGCTTAAGTACGAACTGTGCGTTAAAACGTGTTGCGTTACGTGCAGAAAAGTTACAATGCTTGAAGTAGTTTGTTAGGCGACCGATAGAGAGGTGACGCTGGTATCATTTAACGCACTGTTTCGTCTAGTTTTAGTTTGCAACTTGTTTGCAACTTTGTAACTTTTTTTTATCTCTTTGGTTCACAATGAACTGAATAATAGTACAAATTTTAAATAATTGTAAATATAAAGTTAGGATAAAGTAAATTAAGTACATTTGAAATAAATAAATTAGAAGAAGGCAAATGGTTTTTTAAGTATATTAAAGTTCATGGTATATTATGATATAATAAGATCGATTGTGTTGCCTTAATTTTTGGATAACTTTGATGTATGAGAGTTCCGTTGGGGTTGGAGCCTAAATCGGGTGTCATATCATTAGTTCTGCGTTATAAATTATCCGCTTTTCGTTTAATGTTTATCACTTTAATTCACGTTTAGTCCTCTTCTCTTCTTCTTTAACTTAATTTAGGTTTGTAACCTGAATTTGCTAATACTTTTGGGACAGCAATGACCAGCTATCTCGCCATCGTTTTGGTGGTCTTCGAGGAGGTCGTCTTGTTCCATCCCTTACGACTTTTGGTGATATGCAAGGGTCCATGCGCATGATATGCTTGTTCCATTTTCTGCTTGTTTATATATCTTTTATGCGTATTCAATCAAATATCTTAGCGAGATCAACAAAACACATGTGAGACGGTTTGTTGCATTCGATGAATTTCTGTTCGTGTAATTCTGCTCCTCGTTCATTGGATTCTTATCGCTAGATGGAGTTGCATTTAATTGCGAGTGAACTCCCGGGTTGTTAAAATCTTTTATTATATAAATAAAGTCTGAGTTTTTCAATTATTCATCAAGACCCCGATCAACCAGTACCTACGCCTTTACCACCGCCGGAAATCTACATATCAGAGCTCGATGCGGCCTTTGGGGCAGCGAAAGAACAAGAAAGGACCGTGACGGAGAATTTGGACATGATAAAATTGGAGCAACTCAAGACGTGTATTGAACTCATCCTCAACCCCGAAGAACTTGGTTGTAACAACACTCTTGAATAGCTTTTCGAAAAACGGAGGAAACATGCAAAACGCAATCACGACTCTAAATTCGACTCTGACCCAGACAACACTGAAATCCAGTGGATATCCAGTGAATATCTAGTGGACATCCAATAACTAGTGGATATCCACTAGATATCCAACTATAGTTATTGAGTGTTGTCTGGAGATGGTTCTTTTGGTCGCCGAAATTAAGTACAAGTTTCGACTCCTGGAAAACTACTATGACAAAGATTCCGTCTATGAGAGCGAGTGGATGGACGACGGTTTGAGAAAAAACGACGTTGAAAAAGTTAGCATAGCTTAGCATGGAAAAGTGGCATTGCGAGGTGTATTGAGAGCGTAGCTCGCTTGACCTCCTTCATCGGATGCATGAGTGATGATTTTGAATGAATTTTAAAAGATTTGGACGCACCAACGATTAAATCGCTACTTTGGTCATCATTGAACAAATGAATGGAAAACTGTTAAGTAGTTTACCTTTTATGACGAATTAGCAGTAAGGCTGTCAATGGAGAAAGGTAAGTGAAGCATAACCGTTCTCCCCTGCTACGTCTTACTGTAGGAAACGGCTATGCATTTCACTTCTGGTAGTAAAATTTTAAAACGGTTTCAGAGACTCCAACGCCGTAAAGTAACCTCCTCCACTTTCTTATATTAAGCATTCCAGTCGTAAAACACAAAAGTTTCTGACCTTAATCGTGAACTGGAACTTGTTTGAATTTTGTTTGTATTAAAATAACAAATTATGTTAGTACTTCATCCTGGTGTTGTCGTTCCTGAATGTGCCTAGTAAATCACCTAGGGATTAACTAATTAATCACATTGTGATGGTTGTCACATCCAGATGTTCGCGGCTTCTGGTGGTTACTTTGTTGAGAAAAGAGAAAAAATGTTAAATCATGATTGATGAGTGAAGAGGTTGGGGTGTGTTGAGTGCCGTCCTTCGCTTCCCCGGAATTGAGGATGTGGTCCACGAATCCGTACAGTCCATGAGCAACGCGTCGCGTTCCCCCACACAATCCTAAACTCCGATGGCAGGACGCGTTCTGTTGATAAAACTTCGTATGATTGCTAATTGGAGTGTACAAACTATTCGAACTACGTTGACCACATTTCCTTCGTCCAGTCAGGCCAGACGATCCAAAAGCCAACCCTTCTACCCTAAAAGAGGTCAAAACCAACATCAATACCAAAGAGGGGTTGTTGTCCCACCCTCCATTTGGAATTATTTATCAAAATCTAAATTGTTAACATCTCAATTTAATTTATTTGATGTTTTCATCTTTTTTTATTATAATGTTTAATGCGAATATATTAACTATACATATTGCTGTTAATCTCTTCTGAAAAAAATCGTATGGACGCCCATGGTATTGACCTGACCTTGTTATTTTTTGATTGCTTCGAATAATAGGGTCGCTGTCATTCAAATTGTTAATACGATACGTGAGAATAATAACAATAAGTATAATTGGGGAAAACATTTCAGTTTAAAAAATAAAATGGCATTCGTTGCCTTTTGGCTATACCATAGGGCCATTATTTTTTTTGTCCAGAATCAGGCTGGCACCATAGCAGAGATTAATCTGTGTGGGAATAATGCAAACGTCTTCCATCGCAGTTGCAGACTAGAATGCGTTTGTGCAGTTTATGAGCAAGGAGTGCGTGAGTATACGCAGATTCTTGATGACTGCTCGTAGAGGATTGCCTATTGGATCTCGATGCTAACAGAATTCCTCTTAGATAACTGTTTGGTTTGTTTACTGTTTTCAAACGAACTGCATTGCACAAAAATAGTTCAAGAAAAGGCACTCAGGACAAAACCATTTAATTTGATAACCTTCATGGAACAGATAATAGTATTAAATGATTGCAAGTAATAAATAAAGATAAGTAATCCTTTATTAATCTCGAGCAAAATTACATAATATATTATAGAAAATCAAAATTATTTCAGAAATGATGGAATAATATTAAAAAACTAAACAGTGTTTACATCAACAAACTCCATTTCTTGTTCTTCTGGAGTTTCACACAAGTTGGTGCGGCAGAATTTACAGCTGGAAACTGGAAAATGTTGTTTCAAAAATGTGCATGGGTCAACACCTCCGGGAAATACTCCACAACCTCTGGCGTACATATTAGGAGTGGTATCTAAGAATAATATTAATTAGGAACGAAGGTTTTACGAAAACAATAAGACAAATTGAAATTCTTACTTGTCTCTACGAGGCTTACACAAACTTCTTGGAATGGACTAGCATAAACTGATCCAAGCACATAGCTATGTAAGCTTGGTGTAATGGGAGGACAAGTCTGAATTACCATGGACGAAGTTTTCCCTTTAGCGCAATCACTCGTGCTACTTCCAGCACACGAGTAACATTTAAGAGCATTAACTAAATTAGAAATATAATTAATATTTAATACCTAGGGTAAGTAAAAATTGGAGCGGTACGTACCTACAAAAATGTTGCATAAAACAACCACCAAAAATATTACCAGAGCAGGTTTCATTTTGTTTCGACTTGCGAGTTGCTACTAAAATTATTAATAATGTTGTTATTGTTAACTGAAGGACAAATAATTAATAATTTCGTGGTACGATATCATTAGTGATCATGGGCGTGCTTACGGAGAGGCAGTTGTACTAATTTCGATTTTAAAATTTATTTTTAATGTAAGAGTTTGGATAATCGCTTTCAAATATTTTTTTCAATTAAAGTAATTTTTTTGTCAGCTTTTATATTTTTACTTTATGTTGTATTCTTCTTCTTAGAGTGCCGTCTCCTCATAGGAGGTTAGCTACCATGACGCTGTATTCGTCTCTGGTTTTTGCGAGTCGTATTAGTGTTGCGGCATCCGGAATATAAAACCATTGCCTGAGGTTCTTCAGCCAGGTCTGCCTCTTCCCTGCATGATCAGTTGGAGAAGACAATATTTCTCATTTCGAAAGATATGCCCAAAATAAGCCGCCTTTCTTCTCTTAATGACGGCCAGGACCTCTCGATCTTTATGCATTCGACGCAAATTCTCTTCGTTTGTGACATGCTCAACCCAGGATATTCTAAGCATTCTCCGGTACATCCACATTTCGAAGGCTTCTAGTTTATTCATAGATGAAACCTTTAAAGTCCAACCTTCGACGCCATAGAAAAGTATTGACAAAACATAGCACCTTGCGATCCGCCATCGGGTTTTCAAATTCAGTTCTCGGCCACATAACAAGATTTTCATTCTAAAAAAGGAGTTGCGTGCCATCTCGATCCGTGTTCTGATTTCGTCATCAGGATTCCAATTCTCGTGTAGCCAACACCCCAAATATCTGATCTTGTCTACCCTCTCCAGTCGCTCGCCCTCGACATTAATATTTATGTTGTTGATTGGTCTTTTCGTTATTACCATTATTTTTGTCTTTTGTTTGTTTATACTGAGACCGTATGCGTTGCTGACTTCATTTATTTTGTTAATTAATATTTGTAAACCTTCGGGGCTATCGGCAAGGATGAAAGTGTCATCCGCATATCTGATGTTGTTAATTAGTCTTCCGTTTACTTTTATTCCGTGTTGTGCTTTCTCGAGAGCTTCTTGTATATAGCGGTCGGTTGCTGTTGATCAAGACATTTCTGTGCTAGGACTTGAATAGAAAATAGGGCTTCTCTTGTTCCTAATCCACTTCTGAATCCAAATTATGTATCCCCCATTGTTTCTTCAACTTTTCTCCACAGGCGCGCGTGTATTATTTTTAAAAAAGATTTTAGTGCATGGCTCATAATAAGACTAATCAGTATGTAATCACTGCAATGTTTTGCATTCACTTTTTTAGGTAATGTAATGAATGTTGACTTTAACCACTCTCTGGGTATATGTCCTGTGTTGTAAATGCGGTTGTAGAAATTCAACAGGGTATCGCTCTTTTCTATGTCTATAAGTTGCAGTAACTCAGCATTGATGTTATCCGGTCCTGTGGCTTTATTGGATTTTGTCTGTTTTAGTGCCCTATCCACTTCATCTCTCAATATCTCTGGTCCCTCCAGAACACATCCGGATCGGTCATCAATGGGTTGTCGATTGTCGTTAAACAAGTCCTTTATACAGCACTTTCATATCTCTGATTGCTCATCGCTATCTATAGCCAATCGATTATTGTTATTTATTAGTTTGTTACTATACATTATAATATAATAATAGTTCTCTTATTCTTTTATGGAGATTAAAACTGCCGTGCTTCTCTTCAAGCTGTTCGATATCTCTCCACACCTCTCATTGAACCAATCCTCCTTCGCATTTTTAATTTCTGTTCTAATTGCTTTTTGTATTTTATGATATTCATGCGTGTTTCGTTTATGCTTTCTTCTTGATTCCATTAGTTCCAGTATTTCGTTGCTCATCCACTCTCTTCTATACTCTCTTTCCTTTGGAATCCCAGTGTTTCTTCGGCGGAGCTCCTTATTCCATCTCTGATACCTGTCCATGTCGCTTCTATGTTGTTTGTATCTACTATGTTCGTCATTTTGTTGTTGATCCTATCCGAAGTCATGCTCCTCACAACTGGATCTCTCAGTTCTTGTAGATCCAACCTTCTCTCCGATGACCGTGTTTGGCAGTTTTTCAATTTTATTTTAACTTTCGCTATTAGTGGGTTATGATCCGAATTCAAATCCGCACCTGGGTATACCTTCACAGACTTGATGGCATTTCGAAATCTGGAGTTAATTATAATGTAGTCTATCTGGTTTCTGTTAACGGCTTCGGGTTTATCTTGGGGTGATTTCCACGTATAGAATCTTCTATTATGCAGTTGGAACCAAATATTAGTGATAATATATCTATTTTCGTGACAAAATTGTGCTAATATATCACACCTTTCGTTAGGCTGTCCCAATCCGAATCCACCCACTGCTGTTCCTTCTCTTCCCATGCCAATCTTAGCATTAAAGTCACCCATCACGATGGTAATATCTGAGCTTTTTATTATTTTTATTAGGTCTTGTATTTGCTCGTAAAAACGGTCTACTTCTTCATCGCTTTTGTCCAATGTCGGTGCATACGTCTGTATTAAATTCAGATCAAATGGAGTCCCACGAATCTTTAGGAGCATACATCGGTCCGAATGCGGTATAAAGCCACAAACAAATTTCTTCATTCCCTCAGTGATCAAAACACCCACTCCATTTCTATGGTTTCGGTCCTGTTCTTCGCTCCCAGAATAGTAAAGTGTACCTCCGTCTACAGTGCATTGTGCGCTTCCTGGCCATCTCACCTCGCTCATGCCAAGGAAATCTAGTTTGAGTCTTTTCATTTCCTGCATCGCATTTGCCAGCTTTCCAGCTTGGAACAGTGTTCGAACGTTCCAGGTGGCAATCCTTAAGAGATGTTCTCGTTTTCTGTTGACCAGTCGCATAGTTTCCGCGTGAGGCCTGGCAGCTACCTCAACGTGGCCGGTCGCCCATTTCACACCTCTAGTCTCGGAAACTGGAAGGCGCCGGTTGCTAGCCGGACCACTCGGCAAATCCAAAATTCTATTATTCAATATCATGGTGTACAAGGGGCATTGTAATGCAGTGGGCCCCACGTCCTTCTGCATATTGTTGTCAGCCGCCCAATTTGGAACGGACGCTGTTTGTAGCCGCTCCTCAGGAGTCAGACGCTACTATTTACCATATATGGTAACCCTCACTTAGTTTTGCCTGCGGGTCAACGCAGTTGCCCGGGGTGTGGCACGTGGAGCCATAAGTGAGAGCTGGGTACCCTGTGAGGACCAGTTATCTGGAACCACCTCCCGTATATACGCTTCGTGTGACCGTCCCGTATAAATGGTACTACCTCTCCAGCGTATCCCCCTACACTCCTTATGTTGTATAATGGTAACATTTAGTAAACGATTTGATTAAACAACATGTTTGAAGAAAAATATTCAAAAACATCCCTCCTAAACCTATAATTCACTAAGTAAAAAATTAAAGTGGTAAGTTACAATTCTTTTTTCTTTTTCAGCCTTTGCAATCCAGTGTTGGACATAGGCCTCCCTTCTTTTCTGTCTCCAGGTGTTATGATCGTCTCATCCAGGAAAACCCGGAAATCATCTGACCATCGCATCTGTGGATGTCCTCTTCCGTTTTTATTCGTCTGTGGTCTCCATTGTTGCACCTTTTCTGTTCCATCGCTTCTATTCCATGGATTGATAAAATTCTAGTTTGTTTTCAAGCTTATCCATTATGATTCTGGCCAATGTTTTATATAATTGTGATAGCAATGATGTGGGTCGGTAGTTATCAAGATTATTTTTTTCTCCTTTTTTATAAAACAGTACCGTTGTTGAGGAATTCTTCTCTCATGTAGACATTTATTAAATATGATCTTTAGACTTTCCAGTACTGCTCTTCCACCTTTGCATTAGTTCAGCTGTAACCTCATCAGGTCTAGGTGCCTTATTGTTCTTCGCATGATTTGGTGCTATCAATATCTCTTCTTCGTCTATATCTGGTATGTCATATTTTTAATTATTCTTTGATCACTTTCGGTTTTACATGTTTTTGTTCGTATAGGTCTTGATAGAATTCCTCCACTGCTGGTAGATTCTCGCTTTTATCTTTAATTAAAACATTGGTTTTGTTTTTAATATCAGTTATTTGTTCTCTTCCTAAGGATCGTCTTGCACTTTTCAAGTTTTTACCTTCTTTTATCTCTCTCCCTCTCTCTATTTCCTCTTCTAATTGTCTTCTTTTGTAGATTTTTTTAGGGTTTTATTTGTTTCTGTATAGGCTATTGTGGTTATTTTATCGTTTCTTAGCAAAGCTCTCCTTTCTTCAAATAGTTTCTTAGTCCTTTCACTCCATTTTCTTCACTGTTTCTTTTCCTTCCGGCTATCTTTTACCCCGCCGTTTTCATTGCCTTCACCACTTTTGCGCTTATTTCATCTACTATTATATTCCCTTTAGTTAAATCTTGGTCTCTCTCTATAAAAAGCTTAAGTTCTTGCTGGTATTCGTTTCTTTTATTTCTAATCTTACAAGCAGATTTTTAATATAGCTTTTAATATAGCTGAAAATAGCATTTTCGTTCCCTTCATTAGTTAAGCTCTGTCAAGTTTTGTATTAAGTTCAATCTTTGACCTAACCATGCTATAATCGTTACCTGCGTTGAATTCATTCAGTACTAATACATCTTTAACTATATTTTGATCAGACGATGGTATGTAATAATCTATTTCATTCTTTGTGTTGCCATTTGGGCTAATCCACATCCACCTTCTATTGATCCTTTTGCGAAAGAATGCATTCATGGCATATATATTCCGCTGTTCCATAACATTTACTAATGTTTGTCCTTTCTAGTTTCTTTCTCCAAATCCAAAGCTACCTAATTTCATCTCCTCATCTTCTATTTTTTCCGCTATTTTGGCATTAAAATCTACCATTGTTTCAGTTACATGGATTTTCATGCATTGCTGGTGTTATTTCTTCATAGAGCAATTCTACTTCCTCATCAGTATGAGATGAGGTTAGGGCATATTATTTTGAGTTTGCAGTGTTTTGACAGTTGTAGTTTTATATATGCCACTCTGTGCTTCCGTGCTTCAGAGGGCACGTAAAGCCGTCGCTCCCCCTGTGTTAATGATCTGCCATCATAACAATAAAAAACAGGGTGCAGGCACATCAAAAGGCTAGCTTAGCAAGCTACCTGTGATGTTAAAATCCAAAATGCTCACAGAACTAATTACAAAAATTAGTAAAAACCAGGTGTAATAAATCGAATTACTACTAAAGACTCGTTCATTAGTCAGTTCCACACTTCAAGTTATCTCAGGAGGGATTTCTTTATAGTCTTTCGAGTTGGCTCAAACAGCAACCTATGTATTCAAGCGAAGAAGGCATCAAGGAATAATCAATAAAAGGATCAAGGAATAATCAATCAAAGGAACAAGGCATAATCTATCGAATAAACAAGCAATCAAGAAAGGAACAAGAAGGAACAATTCAAGGCACAAGCAATATATCCAGCTCAGAGAGATATCAATCAATTCAGTCCAGAGAGACAACAATGAATTCGGTCCTGAGAGACAACAATCAATGCGGTCCAGAGAGACAACAATCAATTCGGTCCAGAGAGACCATAATCAATCCAGTTTGGAGAGATAACAATAAATTAAGTTCAGAGAGACCCCAATAAATTCAGCCGAGAAGAAAATCATTTCAAATCCATCCAAGGAACAATTAATCCAATTAATCCAAGACAATCAGCAAGAAAACAAAAAGCAGTCAAGAAGACATAATTCAATCTTAAAATGGATGCCCAATCAATTCACTTGAAGAAACTTGTGCTTTCTCTTTTAAATATGTTTTCAACTAAGATCTCGACACATGTTTAAAATAAAAAGTAGATCTTACGTACACAAAAGTTGGCCACCCCTGATATACACCATTAATTTCGAGAGCAAATAGATTTAAATAAGTAAGCTTCGAAGATAAATGGTAACAGGTGGAGGCTTTCGCAACATTCAAAAGGAACGTCATGGGTTCGAGCCCCGGTAGCGGTAAGTAAAAAAAATCTTTAAATTTAATTTCAGATTTATATGATGTTTCGGTACTACAACAATCCAAAGGGGATACCTCTATAGAAAAATTGAATTAATAAATAAATTAATATGATTGTCAGATACAACTATATCATTTAGTGGAGGCTCAAAACTTACAACATTACCAACATATTAGATAAAGATAACAATATATAAATTAGGAAAAAACCAGACTGAAATAATAATACTTATGTAATAGGTTATTAAAATAAATACTACATAAAAAGTTAAATTAAATCTTTTTTTTATTGTACCAATATTTATTTGGAATATTGGTCCAATATTTATTCTCAATATTGGTGCAATATTGAAAATCAATATTGCGCCAATATAGAGATGTGAACATTTTGCAATATTGGTCCAATATTTATTCGCAATATTGGTGCAATATTGAAAATCAAAATTGCGCCAATATAGAGATGTGAACATTTTGCAATATTGGTCAAATATATATTTACAATATTGGTACAATATTGAAAATCAATATTGGGCCAATATTGAAAATCTATATTGAACCAATATTGTAAATAAATATTGGACCAATATAGCAAAATGTTCACATCTCTATATTGACCCAATATTGATATTCAATATTGTACCAATATTGCGCCAACAATGTGTGCTACATGGGTGGAAACAATCAAGAGTAAATTATTACAAGAAGATCAAAACATGAAATACGAAAAACAAAAATTGGAAAAACAATGGGTGAAAATAAGGGAACTTAACGAAGACGTATTAGCATACGAACAAGAGTACGGCATTCAATGAAGTCGAGGAAAACTATGAAGAGAAAATAATTCAACTGGAAGAGAAAATGGATCAATCAAATAAACCATACGTAAGCGGTGGAGCAATAGATGCAATATTAGGTGCAGAAGAGAAAGGAAAGATCATGCAAGAGGGCGTAGAAAAAGTAAATAAAATACTGGGATGGATAATATCAGACGAAGAAGATTTAAAAACACTAGAATGGAAATTATCAGAAAGTATTCAGCAATCAAAACAAGCATGAGAAGTTACGAAGAAGATGTAAAACTGCAACAAATTTAGAAATTACAAGATTCAAAACTACAAAAGAAATTGAGACATTAGAAGGAGAATAATCTGCGAGTATGAAACCAAATAAGATGGAGATGAAAGCAGATAAAATTGTTAGTCAAATATCAGATGAAGAAAATTTAAAACCAATACCAATGGAGATGAAAATAGAAGAAGCTGCGAGTGTGAAATAAATATCAATACAAAACAGGAAAGGAGAAGAAAATTATGAACAAGAAGTTTTGGACCCTGGTCATATGAAACATGAACCTCAGTATATTCAAGAAGAAAACGATGGACTAAATGCAAAAATTAAAGAGGATGGTAGACCAGTGAAAATACAATTCAAATAAATACCAAAAAAGAAGAGAATGGAAACAAAAAGCTCTCGCACGTTTTCATCAGTTGAGAAGAGATTATACAAACCAATAAGTAATGAAATCAGGGTTCAAGATAACGCAGTTATGCAAGAATATTTGGACCAAAACGAAAAAACAGATCCTAAACTTCAACAGAAATTCAGAGAGATGCTACGAAGATGGAGAAGCAGATGGGAAAAGAGCAGAAAGAAAAAAGACAAGAAATTTAGGTGAATTCAAAAATACATTTGGGGGTGGCAGTAAATAAGATTAAAAAATTCATCAACAACAAAATATGGAATGGGCAAAGAGAAGGGATCAGAGTTAACCCAACAAGCATTAATCAAATATCACAATAACGTATAAACAAGAAAAATTTGAGCATATCAAAACAACAAAGGACCAATGGAGTACCAATAATGACATCATACCTCGGCATCAATATTGATGATGTGACAATATTGAGAAGTTGACATCTTCCAGGAGATGAAAAAATACAACAGGAGGAAAATAAAGCCTCATTCAATAATGTCAAATATTTTTACAGATTCATTTGGAGCCACGGTAAAACATCAGTCTGTCAGGAGGTGGTAGAATGTTCAATTTAGAAAATTAAAATATAATTTAGTATTTAGACCATCCTGTATATTGCTATGATATTCTATTAAATGAAAACTGTCGCATCTACGCTAAAAACGCATCGAACCTTTTTCAAAGGGCCTTCACCATTTTTAAAATAAGTGCAATCAATTTGTACATCTGACCACAGATTACCGAGATATTTAAAAATAACGAACTAAAAGTAGCGTGTTATAGCGGCCATGTTGGCAACGTCATCGCGGGGGGTTAAAGAAATCTGAGAAAGTGTTTCCCAGTAGATTTTCCGGGTCGAGTAACCTATTGGTGACCACTCCAAATAAATTGAAAATTTCCTATTGCAAAGAGGAAGGTTTATATAGTATAGGTACTGATATAATTTAAACATGCGAAAGTATTATCAAAATTTTGAATAAATCGAATTTGAACTTTGCAAATTTACATGTAAAATTTAACGAGATTCCGCTCGTCGCTCATTCTGTTGACAGTCCGTGCAGTTTGAATGACCCTAAAACTTAGAGTATTTCGCACCGGCACACGCGTCCAGTTACTCGTATAGTGAACAGTGCTTAGTGATCAGTGCCTAGTGCAAAGCCAGTTTAGTTACAGTGATATCATGGGTAAGAGAACCAAAAAAACCAAACATCTTGGTGCAGTGGTGTCGAAGGACCCCACTGTACTAGTGTCCACCACAACCGTTAGGGCTAATCCCCTTAGCTCGTCACCCGTTAGGGCTAATCCCCCTAACTCACCCGAAGCGGAAACGCTGGAACAAAAACGCGCAGAAGCGAGAGAATACCTCATTAAATCTAGGGAACGTCAAGCCCTCCTTGAAAAGAAATGTGAGGATATTCGTCGTAGATCGCAGGAGGCTACCATTCAAGCACGGGACTCCGTTCGGGAATACAATGAAGCTCAAAAGCGTCAAGCCCACCTAGAGTGGATCCATGAAACCGCATCCAACATCAAAGAGGGGTCGCCAGAGCAGCGCGCTTTCATTCTCGACGCGTTAGGCCTTCTGCCTGACAACGTGATGGAAGTCACAACCGCTGCACCACCACCCGAAGAAATCCCATCCTGCTCAAACGAGCAGCACTTCGAGACTCCGACAAAGGTTTCAAAACGCAAGCTGTCCAACACCCCCGAAACGACACCAGAAAACACCGATCTATACAACAGGTTTTGCTCCCTCGAAGACCTGGGGAGCGACACAGACGACGAGGAGGATTGGAAAGATAAGAATAAGAAACGAAGGACATCAAAGCAGGTTAGTCCAGTGGTTTCCCGACCGCCAACTCCGCTTGCTCACACAAGCTCCACCTTTCCAATTGCTAGCATAGGCTCCTCCCCAATTGTTAACACAGCCTCCTCCCCCTCACATAACTCGCAAACAAACCCCGCGCAAGCGAACGCGATCGGCACGGTCCCTCAACCGCGCACCAATACACCCACCAATACGGCACCCGTGCACCCAGTACGCGTGACCAGAGTGCCTCCAATCGTTGTACGCGCAAACAACAATTGGCCTCAGATTTTTAACTTAATTAAAAGAAAAAAGATTAAATTCGACAAAATCAAGACCGTCGCAAACGGTACCTCGATTCATCCAACTTCAGAGATGGACTACCGCGTGCTATCGAATCTCTTGGAAAGGGAGAATATTCCATCGCACACCTACTCCCTTCCGACAGATAAACCCCTCAAGGTCGTGATCCGAGGGCTACACGCCTCGCTGAAGTGCAGCGACATTAAAGAACACCTGGAGGAACGGAGCTTCAACATCTTTTCCGTGCACCAGCTGCTTCACGGGCGCGACAAGCATCCAATGCCTCTTTTCTTGGTAACCCTCGAAAAGTCGCCTTTTGGATGCTCCATTTGGAATGCCACCACCATCCTTGGCATTAACGTCAAGGTGGAGACGCCAAACAAGAAGACCGCAGGTGTTTGTCAATGTCACCGATGCCAACACTTTGGGCACACGCAGAGAAACTGCAACGCTGCTCCAAAGTGCGTAAAGTGCGCCGGTGACCACTTAACAACAGTCTGCGAAAAGCCACGCAGCGAGCCAGCGGTCTGCGCCAATTGCGGCGGCGCACACACGGCGAGCTACAAAGGGTGTCCCTCCCGCCCTAAACCTCGCCAGCAACAGCAAACTACCCGACAACTAGCGGAAATTCACCGCACCAACAACACTCAGCCCACCCGACGTGTTCCGCGTGAAAACGCCGAAATCACCCCGAATCAAAATGAACAATCAGTTCGCGAATCGGCACCATCCCAACGCGACACAGAAACAATGAACATCTCCCAAATCATTGCTCTAATGACCTCAGCAATCGTTACCGCCTTGAGGGAGGCAGGTATCAATGCTGAAGTACAAAAAACTATCATCACCAGTGTCGCAAATGCAGTGAACACACATGCCACCTAAAAGACTAAAACTTTTATTCCCCGGTCAAGGACCATTGCGTGAGTGCACAAAAAACAATACATCACGCGAGTTAGTGAAAAACAATCAGCCAAATCACACGGGTGAACAACCAATCACGCGAGTGCAAAAACAGTTAAGAAAAAAGATGACCAAAACCTCCTTCCTCCTCCTCTCCCAAAATTTACACCACTGAGATTAGCCTAAGGCGCAACCGGAGTAGAGCTCCAACGTTTTGACTACCGTCAAACAAAATCCAAAAGTCACTTATCAGTTGCGATAAAGAGAAGGCCGGTGTAACCGGGAATATTTACCCCCGTGAAATTTTACCCCCGGTAAAATTTCCCTAGTGAAATTTTACCCCCCGGTAAATATTCCCTAGGGAATATTTACCGGGGGTAAAGATTCACTAGTGATATTTTACCCCTCAGTAAAAAATAAAAGGGGGTAAAATATCGCTAGTGAATATTTACCGGGGGGTAAAAATTAAATAAAATTTAATTAATTTTCCCTAGTGAATATTTACCGGGGGTAAATATTCACTAGTGATATTTTACCGGGGGGTTAAAATTTAATAAAAGTTCACTAATTTTAGCCCCTTCATGAAGGAATTTTATTGTTAAATAAGTGTTTTATTGCTCTTTATGTCTGAATATCGATAAAATTGCACTATGTCAAACGTTTATGCAATTTCAAGCAAGTTATTTGGTAAAAAAAATTATTTTGCACTTTAAGTACTCCCGAGTCGCCTTCCGCAGTATTGCTTTCGCTTGATTGCTGCTCAAATTCTCCTAATCTGTAATTATTTAATACCATCATCTAGGTCTGTCCAGCTTCCAGCTCTACAACTTTTATTACCAACCTATCTACTAATACTATTACTATTACTAATACTAATACTAATCTCCCCCAGGAGATTGCACTCCGCGTGCATATTCTCCGACAGCCTATCCTCGCTTGTTACCATTGCTAATAGGAGCAGCACTGTACCCTTGGTCAACTCCATCCATCGTTCACTTCTCAAGCTAAAGAATCAGACGATCATCAAGTTTGTCTGGGTAAAGGCTCATTGTGGTATCGAAGGGAACGAGGTTGCAGATCAATGTGCCAAAGACGCGGCTGTCTCGCACAGCCGCATGATATACAACCAGTTCCCTCTAAGTTACGCAAGAAGGGTGATTCGCCTTGAGTCGGCATGTACTTGGGACACCGAGTACAGAAATGCCGTCCAAGGCTCAACCACCCGGCAGCATTTACCTACACTACAAGATGTTCGTTTGTTTCGAGGTGCCTTTGATACCTCTTTTGAAATGACACAGATATTGACGGGTCATTCGTTTGCGCGCGAGTATTTGTATAGGTTTAAGATCAGTCCTACTGACGTGTGCCCCTGCGATTCAAAAAGTAGGCAGACTCTGCAACATTTATTGTCTTGCTGCCCAAGATATACCAACACCAGACACACTTATACTAACCATTGCCACTTTTATAATATTTCACCTTTCGACCTTACACAAATCGCAAAAAACAGTTTCATATCAAAATTATTCACCAAATTCTGCAAATCAATAATCAATACACTAAAAGCGTTCAATACCATCCCTTAATCTACTTCCATATGAATTTGTTTGTACTCACACTTGGCACTAAAAATTTAATACCATCAGTTCTCATTTTTGTTTTTAATTCCATCCATTTTTAACTTTCTAAACGTTTACCGTTTTATGTTCCATTTTATATATTTAAACATTTTTTTTTTAATTGCTGTTCGTGTTATACAATTATTGGTTGCTGCCATTTGTGCTTCAGCTTAAGTTACATAATATTATTATTACGTATCGAAAGAGCCTTATTAGTATTATTAATTTGTTATTGCTGTTCCAGTTATCCAATTTATTATTTGCCACCCATTTTTACTCGAGCCCATGTATTATTGTTATATGTATATTGTTAAAATTTTATTTTATTTATCCATTCACATTTCATCCCATCTATCAAATATGTTCACCCGCATTTTCATATTGTTAAATATTTAAATAATTTATTGTTATTAATCTGTATAAATTAGCAGAATATACACTTCTTCCCGGGTGGTTTAGCCTGAGAAGAAAAAAAGGAAAAAAAAAAAATACTATATATAATAAAAACAGGTATCCAGTAAGAACAAAAAATGTATCATAAACATCAGAAGAAAATGTCTACTCCACGGGAAAGTAATGAATTGGGTAAAATTTATTGTAGCGTAGACCAAGATAATACTACTACTATCGAAGAAAATGCATCTTCTCTCGAAGTAATCGATTCCACTCCAACAAAATTAAAATTCCGCTTTTGTCCTGTAAATCAAAAATGGCAAAAGCGACTTTGTGAGAAGTTTGGACTTGGGTTCCAAATTAATTCCAATTTTATATCAACGAGGAATTCGTTGCTTCATCCACCACACACTATTGTAGACGTCAAGGCAGACGGCAATTGTTATTTTAGGTGCATATCTTTATGCATTACCGGAAGTGAAAATGAGCATGAATAAGTGAGGAAGATTGTAACAGATTACATGAAAATAAAAACAAAAGCGGTTGATCGGTTTTCTGGCGCAACAAACTATATGGAAAACACGCAAATGGATACAAATGCAGTGTGGGAAACGGAGGTAGAAATATTTTTCACTGCAGCTCTCATAGGCGCCGATATATATTCCTACACTCAAATTTCAAAGAATCCTTCTGCATGGCTAAGATTTCCTAGCTTAATGCAGCTTTCCGATGAAGAAAATTACAAAAGCTCGGCAATATATTTGAAACACAAAAATTCTAACCATTATGAAACTGTAGTTTCAGTAAAAAAAACCTCGTAGACAAAAAATTATTAAATTCTAGTAATTTTTGAATAAATTTTCCCTTACAAAATAATTTCGCCATCTTCGCACTTTGAAGTTTCCCTAGGGAATTTTTACCGGGAGGTAAAATTATTCAAAATATCGTCAGTGAATTTTTACCCCTTTGCAATTAAATAGCTGTTGTATAAAAATTTTTATTGCTATTTTGTATCAAATTCGATAATATTTCACTATGTAAGATGTTAAAATATCCTCCGTGGGTTTTTGACGAAATTTGATAGTTAAATAGTTATACATGAAGAGGTCTCAAAGTGCGAAGATGGCGAAATTATTTTATAAAGGAAAATTTATTCAAAAATTACTAGAATTTAATAATTTTTTTTCTACGAGGTTTTTTTTACTGAAACTACAGTTTCATATGGTTAGAATTTTTGTGTTTCAAATATATTGCCGAGCTTTTGTAATTTGCTTCAACGGAAAGCTGCATTGAGCTAGGAAATCTTAGCCATGCAGAAGGATTCTTTGAAATTTGAGTGTAGGAATACATATCGGCGCCTATGAGAGCTGCAATGAAAAATATTTCTACTTCCGTTGCCCACACTGCATTTGTATCCATTATCGTGTTTTCCATATAGTTTGTTGCGCCAGAAAACCAATCAACCTCTTTTGTTTTGATTTTCATGTAATCTGTTACAATCTTCCTCACTTGTTCATGCTCATTTTAACTTCCGGTAATGCATAAAGATATGCACCTAAAAAAACAATTGCCGTCTGCCTTGACGTCTACAACAGTGAGTGGTGGATGAAGCAACGAATTCCTCGTTGATATAAAATTGGAATTAATGTGGAACTCAAGTCCAAACTTCTCACAAAGTCGCTTTTGCAATTTTTGATTTACAGGACAAAAGCGGAATTTTAATTTTGTTGGAGTGGAATCGATTACTTCGAGAGAAGATGCATCTTCTTCGATAGTAGTAGTATTATCTTGGTCTACGCTACAATAAATTTTACCCAATTCATTACTTTCCCGTGGACTAGACATTTTCTTCTGATGTTTATGATACATTTTTTGTTCTTACTGGATACCTGTTTTTATTATATATAGTATTAGTAGATAGTAGATTAGTAGACCTAGATGATGGTATTAAATAATTACAGATTAGGAGAATTTGAGCAGCAATGAAGCGAAAGCAATACTGTGGAAGGCGACTCGGGTGTACTTAAAGTGCAAAATAATTTTTTTACCAAATAACTTGCTTGAAATTGCATAAACGTTTGACATAGTGCAATTTTATCGATATTCAGACATAAAGAGCAATAAAACACTTATTTAACAATAAAATTCCTTCATGAAGGGGATAAAATTAGTGAACTTTTATTAAATTTTAACCCCCCGGTAAAATATCACTAGTGAATATTTACCCCCGGTAAATATTCACTAGGGAAAATTAATTAAATTTCATTTAATTTTTACCCCCCGGTAAATATTCACTAGCGATATTTTACCCCCTTTTATTTTTTACTGAGGGGTAAAATATCACTAGTGAATCTTTACCCCCGGTAAATATTCCCTAGTGAATATTTACCGGGGGGTAAAATTTCACGGGGGTAAATATTCCCGGTTACACCGGGATGCTCTTAAGTCAATTTAGAAAACCGAAAACCGAATTTCGCACCGGCAGATGCAGCTCGTCTCTCGTACATGTAACATCGATTATTTTTTGTTTTTACGCGAATTTTGGGGGGGTGAAACTTAATAGTTTACTGCCCCATACCGCAACTACACTTTTTAATGCTATTTCAAGGGTCTCTAAGCTCCCGGTTTCATTTATCCCGTTTTTTTTATGGCAGGCGCCTTCTCGTATGTTTAGCATAGTAACCAGAGTCAAAACCGCCCTGGAGGGGTGCAGAGCAGAGCGTAGCGGCGCCCCGAAAGGGTAGGTTTTGACGATGGATAAACCTCCCTATCGAATGCACACCCCAAAAATCGAAGAAAAATTCGCTAAATTTACGTACTTTCAAATTGATTTTTCTCGAAATTTTATGTATACTTTCGCAAGTGAAATTTTTACAGTATACTCTATAAACCTTCCTCTTTGCTATAGGAAATCTTCAATTTTTTTGGGGTGGTCACCAATAGGTAACCGTCCCCGATTTTCCAAGTTTAATAAATATATGAGTTGGAAGTCGCAGGTAAATATATTACACGTTTTCAATAATTTGTATAAAACTTTAATTAAACAGCATATTATAATGGATACTATTAATGAAAATTAATTAGAGAAACTGTTTAGAAAACAAAGTTCTTCAGTAGACGTCGAATGATAAGTTATTTCTATGGGATACAGAAATCGGTCTTGCAGGATTTACAATCATATTCAACATTGTCGATTATGTTCTGCGTGTAATTAGAACATGCATCGCCATTTTGAAATGCAATCACAACGCAGTTTCTCACCATTTCTTCTTTACTGGAAGCTAGAATTAAAATTTCAATTTGGCATATTATGTACATAGGTTCAAACAAAAGCAATACCAATTGTTTTCAAACTTCGACAGGCCACATTATATTCAACTAAAATACAACAAAAAGGATTTAGAAATTATAATATATTATTTGTTACCAAAATATACATACAATAATTAGGTCTTTTGGGGTTGTATACATTCGGAGCTATGCAATTCTGTGCTATCAGTCTATCAGAATTCCCATGATAGCAATCACTGGTTTCGTTCCCAGTACAAGTAAAACATTTAAGTGCGTTACCTAGTATGAAAATTTTACTATTAAAGAGATAAACAAAATGGTGATGATACAAACCAAAGAAAACCATTTCGGAAACAATTAGAAATGCAAATATTGCAAGCTTCATTTTTATTAGCTTTCCAGAAGACACTTACACAATATGACATTGAACATTAAACAGCAATAGAATTTTGGAATACGGTATTTTTATACTCATAATTTAAAATAGGAAGAGGTTATCTTTTTAGATAGATAAGATGTCTCTTAGAGGCCTTGAGGCTTTAAACGGCAGTTGTTCAGTTTCGGGTTATCTTCTAACCCGGGTTACTTTTTTATAGAATAGATTGTTTCAATAATTGTATCCATGGAAATAAATTCAGATTAAGAGATAATCCAATACTGAACAACTGGGCCTTAGTCGCGATCCCGTTTGGCCGTGGAACCGTTATTCGAACACAAGAGATTAGTTATGCATTTTTATTACAAGAAAATTATGCAAACAGACTTACGAATTACTGTCCAAACGCTTTACAATTAGACCACGAGACCTGCTTATAAGAACCGGGAAGAGTTATGTAATTACACAGTATTTTTAACTTTATCTTTAAAAGTTCATAACTCAAAAACCTAGGAACATTGGCAAAAATCCAAAGACCGTCATAATTTTATTGGCCTTTAGATTCACGAAAAAAAATTGGGAACTTGATTTCCGATATGTTAGGTGTTACGTCCCCTTGTCAGTTAATTTATAATGGATGTTCGATAACTTTGGAAGCCATAGCCGTTCTTAAAGAGGGGTTGCTGCCCCACCCTCCATTTTGAATTATTTTTCAAAATCTAAATTATTAACATCTCAATGTAATTGATTTTATTGCTGCTAATTTCTTCTGAAAAATTCGTATGGACGCCCATGGTGTTGACCTTGTTATTTCTGGCGATTGCTTCGAATAATTGGATCACTGTCCTTCAAATTGTTAGTATGATACGTGAGAATAATAACAATAAGCTTAATTGGGTAAAACATTGCAGTTTAAAAAATAAAAAGGCAATCGTTGCCTTTTGGCTATACCATAGGGCCATTATTTTTTTAAGTCCAGAATCAGGCTGGCACCATAGCAGAGATTAATCTGTGCGGGAATAATGCAAACGTCTTCCATCGCAGTTGCAGACCAGAATGCGTTTGTGGAGCTTATGGGCAAGGAGTTCGTGAGTATACGTAGCTTCTTGATGACTGCCCGTAGAGGATTGCCTATTGGATCTCGATTCTAACAGAATTCCTCTTAGATATCTATTTGGTTTGTTTACTATTTTCAAACGAACTGCATTGCACAAAAATAATTCAAGAAAAGGCACCCAGGACAAAACCATTTAACTTGATAACCTTTATGGAACAGATAATAGTATTAAATGATTGTAAATAACAAATAAAGATAAGTAATCCTTTATTGATCTCGAGCAAAATTACATGATACGATATATTATAGAAAACAAAATTAATTCAGTAATAAGGTACAATATTAAAAAACTAAACAGTATTTTGATCATCAAATTCCATTTGTTGTTCTTCTGAAGTTTCGCACAAGTTTGTGCGGCAGAATTTACAGCTGGAACCTGGAAAATTTTGTTTCAAATAATCGCATGGGTCAACACCTCCGGGAAGTATTCCACAACCCCTGGTGTACATTTCAGGAGTGGTATCTAAAAATAATATTAATTAGGGACGAAGGGCGAAGGTTTTACGAAAAGAATAAGGGAAAATGAAATTCTCACTTGTTTCTACGAGGGTTACACAAACTTCTTGGACTGGACTAGCATACAATGACCCAAGCGCATAGCTAGGTAAGTTTGGTATAATCATAGTAGGTGTAATGCCAGGGCAAGTCTGAATTACCATAGACGAAGTTTTTCCTTTATAGCAATCACTCGTTGTACTTCCAGCACAAGAATAACATTTAAGAGCTCTAGCTAAATTAGAAACTTAATTAATTAATTAATATGAAGACGGTCATGGTCTGAACGTTAGCGCGATCAACTGCTAACGCAAGGCGCCCCGGTTCGACTCCGGGTATTGTCTAAAAATTTCTTGACCGTCTTCCGTGTTTCGGAGGGCACGTTAAGCAGGCGGTCCCCCTGTGTTAATGATTTGCCATCATAACAATAAAAAACAGGGTGCAGGCACATCGAAAGGCAAGCCTAGCAAGCTATCTGAGATGTAAAAACCAAACTGCTCATAGAACCAACAGTGCCTTGAACAGAGGTACTATAGTTGGGAAGTACAGGACGTAGTCCTAGATTAAGAAGAAGAAGAAGAAGAAGAAGAAGAATTAATATTTAATACCTATGGTAAGTAAAACTTGGAATGGTACGTACCAATAAAAATGTTGCCTAAAACAACCACCAAAAATATTACCAACGCGGTTCCATTTTGTTTTAGCTAACAAGTCGTTACTAAAATTATTAATGGTGCTGTTGATAACTGAAGGACAAAAAATTAATAATTTAGAGGCATGATATCATTAGTAATCATGGGCGTACTTACGGAGGGGCAGGGGTCCCAACTTAAGGCCCCGGGGCCGGACGGGGTGCCGGCGTTGATCCTGCGCGAGATAGCCTCCGGCAAACCTGAGGCTCTGCTTAGCACATACAACAAATACCTGGCAGAGGGGGTCTACCCCCGGAGTTGGAAGAGAGCGAGACTTGTCCTACTGAGGAAGGGTAACAAGCCGTTGCACATTCCCAGCGCATATCGACCCATTTGCCTGTTGGACCACGTCGGCAAGGTCTTCGAGAGGCTAATACTACGGAGACTCCAGCAAGAGATAGAGAGATCGGGGGGTCTCGCCGACGCGCAGTTCGGCTTTCGGAAGGGGAGGTCCACCGTAGATGCGGTGGACGGAATATTCAAACGCATCGTATCGGCGAGAGAGGGTACCCGGAGAACGAGGAAATTCGTGGCCCTGGTTACCCTCGATGTAAAGAACGCATTCAACTCGGCGAGATGGGATGTGATCCTTACGGAACTGGAGAGAAGAGGCATCTCTACCTGCCTTCTAAATATCATCGCGGCGTATTTTAACAGGAGAGAAATAATAATAGAGGAAGATCTATGGCAAAGTACCGTACAAGTATATAGCGGCGTTCCACAAGGATCGGTGCTCGGCCCTCTTCTCTGGAACGTCATGTATGACGGAGTCCTTCGTATCCCCACACCACCCGGGGTATTGATCACCGGCTTCGCAGACGACCTCTCCATAGTAGCAGAAGCCCGCACGGAGAGCGAAGTGGAGGACCTAGTAAATGATGCGGTGTCAAACATCTGCGCCTGGATGGCCGCGAGAGGCCTTACGATAGTTCCGGAGAAGACAGAGGCGGTCATGGTGTCGGGAAGAAGGAAGATGAGACCTGTCCACTTCCTGATAAACGGAATCGTGGTGCCGACGGGTGATGTGGCCAGAGTATTGGGTGTGGATATCGACAAAAATCTCTCCTTCAAGGCCCACCTAGCGAGAGTATCACAGAAAGCGGCAAAATCGACGGAGGCCCTACATAGACTTATGCCTAACATGAGAGGCCCCAGCGAAGCCAGGAGGAGGCTCCTAAGCTCTGTCGCGGACTCGATAATGCTGTATGCAGCCCCTATCTGGGCAAAGGCACTAGATAAAGTCACATACAGGAAACAACTGGAGAAGGTCCAACGTAAGAGCGCCCTGAGGATATGCAGGGCATACAGGACTATATCAACAGATGCGGTCCTGGTGCTGGCATCCCTTCTGCCAATTCACCTCAAGGCAGAGATGAGGGATGCTAAGTATAGAGCAAGCTCACCAAACGACTTCGAAAACAAGAGGGCGACAATTGAAAGCAAGTGGCAAACAACTTGGAATGCGTCCGATAAAGGTAGATGGACCCATCGCCTGATTCCGGACATAGCCCCGTGGGTCGGAAGATCTCACGGCGAGGTTACATACGAAACCACACAGGCACTTAGCGGGCACGGGTGTTTCCGCAGCTACCTGCATCGTTTCAAAAGAGCGGACACCCCGAACTGCTACTTCTGCGGGGAGCTAGACGATGCGGAGCACACAGTCTTTCACTGCACCAAGTGGTCCAACGTAAGAGACAGCGTCCGCCTCCACCTGGGGAAGGATCTGAGCCCTGAAAACATGGTCGGGTTGATGCTGAGTAGCGCAAAAGATTGGACAACAATTGAAGACATGCTGGTGGAAATCCTGTCCACCAAAGCGAAAGAAGAACTCGAGCTTCAATCATCTCGCCAAGAAGAGCAAAGACCCGAAAGGGCGGAAAACCACGAAGAGGCCGGAGTGTGTTCGGACGAAATGCTTTAGCGATTCCCGGCACCTCCTAGGAGTGGGGTTTTAGTCAGTAAAAATCTGACACTACCACCCCAAAACATCGGGGTGGTGTCTTTTGAAGATTTCCCCACTCCCAGCGCACACAAAAAAAAAAGGGGGGTCCCAACTTCAATTTTAACTTTTTTTTCATTTTTTTTCTAATATTTAGCAAATGATTTGATTTAAAAATATGATTGAAGAAGAATATCAAGAAAGATTCGTCCCCCTGTAATCCATTACTAAGTTAAAAATTAAAGTGTAGAGTGAGCGTTGTGACTAAGTATTTTCGCTGCTAGGCATCTGACCACGAAACACCACAGTGCAGAGGCCCAAATCGATTCAGCAAGAGCTGCAACTGCTGTCAGGAGGGCCACAGAACCAACAAATGTGAAAAACCCATCCCCACTTGACCGAACTGCGGGAAGGAATGAGGAATGAAACAAGAAGTCCCAAAATAGACAATGCTTGCAATGCGGAGTCTCCCACATGTTGGAGACAATCCTACAGATCAACCTTAACTACTATAGGGTTGCTCAAGACCTGCTGCTTGTGAGCAAGCTTAAAAACAAAAGCAACATCGTGCTCATCAGCAAGTCCAACAAGCAATGGACGAACAACTGGACATCGAGCCTGGGCTTGAAAACGGCCATACTAACAACAGCCGACACCATCATTCACAACAGAGGGGAGATACAGGATATGCGTTGGTAGACCTCGGCTAACTCATCGCGTACTCCTGCTACTTCTCGCCAAAACGACGACCCAAGAGTAAACGACTCTGTGGCTCGCCGTCGCCATGCTAATCTCCTAAGCAGCATGTCAAGGACTTTTAGATTAAAATGGCATTTCCGACTTGAGTTAGTTTAGCAACCTTGATTATTGAGACGGCTTCTCTGCTCAATTTACTCTTGAGCAGTTTCACCACCTCGACAAACTCGGTTTGGGTCCCGGCTTGTTTGAGATCGACGATTATTGCCGGGTCCTCGTGTTATTTATTTGTCTGGGTTGAACCACCACGTTGTTGCTTCTCCTGCTGGCATCCCTTTTCTATTGCGGCTGCAGCGCAAAGTTTTTCTCCGCCGAGGGGCCTGTGGTCATAATAGTCTCTGCTGCAGTCTAGGTGGAGATGGAAAGGTCCGTTTGGGGTTCGGATGCTTCTAGGTTTGGCACTGGGGTAACAATCGTTTCCACAGTCGTTTGAATGATGGCGCTGCTTTAAACTTCCTCATTTTCTTGTATAAATAAAATCCGTGAAAATTGTAATAAAAACCCATAGTGAAAATACCGAAATAAAAAATAAATAATGCTCGAGAAAGTCGCAAACCTCCCATTGACGATGTATAGGTAATCCATTTACTGAATGTCTTTTTCTAAAAGATGGTAAGTACTATTAGATGTATAAAATTATTTTTATAATTTTTTCATAATCTAATAGTGCATATTTGACAGTACAGAATCCCGAACAACTGACAGTTTATATTGGATTTTCTAATCTCTTCTATTTAAAAAAAAAAATTTGGTTCCGGACAGACGTAGAAAAAAATATAATATACGTATGCTTTAATTTGTATTACACTTTAATTAAGTAGCTTATAATGGGTACAATTTAAAAAATTAATTATAGAAAAAGGAATGTGATGCCCTAAAAAGTATTTTTAAGTTCTTCAGTAGACGTCGAATGATTAAGTAATTTCTAAGGGATACATAAATCTGTTCTACAGGAGTTACAATAAACGTCAGTTTCTTCGAACTTCTCTCGGTAATTGGAACAGACGTCGCCATTTTGAATTACTACGGAGCAGTGCCTTATCATTACTTCTTTACCGGAAGCTAAAGTTAAAATTTAAATTTGGTATATAAATATGTAAAAATAATAAAGCACCAGGGCGAGACGGCATTCCGAAATTGAAAACGAATGTGGCGAGATGTTTTCAATAAACTGTGGACTAAAGCAGGGAGATGCGCTGTCGCCCCTGCTGTTTAATATTGCGCTTGAGAGAGTCGTGAGGGCCGCGAGGATACAGATGCAAGTGTTTGGACCTAGGGGACCTAATCTGCTCCTCGCCTATGCAGACGATATTGATGTGGTAGGAAGATGTACAGTCGATGTGAAGGAAAATTTTGTGCGCATGGAGGGGGAAGCCAATAAAATGGGGCTTCGAATAAACGAAGAGAAGACGAAGTACATGCACGTAGCAAGAGATCGAGGACAAGATCGAATAAGACTAAACGTAACTATGGATGAGTACAACTTTGAGCATGTACAATCGTTTAAATACCTTGGTGCGGTGATAACATCTAGTAACAGCATGCATGAGGAAATCAAACAAAGAATAAGCCAAGGCAACAGGTGCTGTTTTTCGTTACAACACATACTGAAGTCTAAACTAATAACAAGACCGTCAAAAATAAAAATATATAAAACTATTATAAGGCCAGTTGTAACTTACGCAGGCGAAACATGGACGATGACTGTACAAGATACGCTGATGTTGAGGCGCTTTGAGAGAAAGGTGCTGCAAAAAATCTATGGACCACTAAGAGACCCAGAAACTGATCAATGGCGAATAAGAACGAACGTCGAACTGCAACAGATGTATAACTGCCCCGACATAGTGCAAGAAATAAAATCACAGAGGTTGCGATGGGCAGGGCACCTAGTTAGAAGTGACAACGAACGACTAATAAAAATAGTTTGGGACGAAGCACCACAAGGAAGGAGGCTACTTGGAAGACCAAGACTGAGGTGGCGAGACGGCGTCAGCAGAGATCTTAGGATGTTAGAGCTAGACATGGACACATGGATGGAGTCCGCACAAGACCGCCAGAAGTGGAGGCAAATTGTAGAGGCAGCCAAGACCCACAACGGGTTATAGTGCTATGGAGTATAGTATATTATGTAAATATGTAGGTTCAAACGCAAAAGCAATACCAATCATTTTGATACTTAGACACGCCGCTTCATAGACAACTAAAATACAAAAAAAAGTTCAGAAATATTAATATATCACTTGTTACTTGTTACTAAAATATTCATAGTTACTTGAATTAAATTTTATATTCGGAAGTTCACAATTATGTGTCGCCAGCAAAGTAGTATCCCCTCGATGGCAATCACTAGTTTCATCTCCAAAACAATTATAACATTTAAGGGCGCTACCTAGTATGAAAAGTTTACTATTAAAATGAACAAATAAAAAATGTTGATGATACAGACATAAGAAAAATATTTCAGAAACAATTAGAAATGCAAATAATGCAAGCTTCATTTTTATTTATTTGGAAAGGAACTTGCGCAATATGACATTGAACATTAAATTGCAACATAATTTTAGAATTTGGCAATGCGGTATCTTCATGATTATAATTTAAGAAAAACAAAAAGGTTATCTTGCATGCCCCTGCATTCAATGTACTTATATTTAACATTTAAGAGCTCTAGCTAAATTAGAAATTAAATTAATATTTAGTACTTATGGTAAGTAAAAATTGGAATGGCACGTACCAACAAAAATGTTGCCTAAAACAACCACCAAAACTATTACCAACGCAGGTTTCATTTTGTTTTATCTCATAAGTCGCTATTAAATTTGTTAATGGTGCTGTTGGTAACTTAAGGGCAAATAATTAATAATTTGGTGATACGACATCATGGGCGTGCTTACGGTGAGGCAGTCGCCCCACCTTCGATTTTAAAATTTATTTTTAATTTAAGATTTTGAAAATTTCTTTCATTTTAATTTTTTTTATTATCCTTTATATTTTTACAATCCCTTACGTAATGATAATATTTAGCAAATGATTTGACTTAAATAACATGTTTAAAGAAGAATATCCAAAGACGTCGGTTAGAATCCACTAAGATGTAGTTGAAATAGAGACTAGCATACAACAGCCAAGTATGGACTAAAGTGAAAAGGAAAATAAGAAGTAAGTAAAAGAAGATCATTCACGAGAAGAGTGTTCTTCTACAGCTTCCATAGTGAAGAGATAGAAGTTGACGAACTAGAGATCGAGCAGAAGATCACAATCACAAGCGGTGGTTCCGGTTGGCATCGTTGTACAGGGTGAAACAGAATGAGCACTAAGTAAGAAGTTGGTCAACTTTCTACTTTAACGCCGCTTACCGTTAACCAGCTTCTTATGTAGTGCAACGTTCGACACCGTACATTGTGTGCACAGTAACCTATTTACACGCATTTCTACTTAAATTTGACATTTAACGCCGTTCAACGGCGCTCATTCTGCTTCACCCTTAATAATCCGAGACTAACGTATTAGATTGGGGAAGTGGCATTTAAAGATTTCCACAATTTCCACAAAAATTGTAAAGATCGAAGACTATGATCATGCCCGAATGATATCGAGATCAACTATTAATCCAAGGTTCCCCAATTTGACTCCGGGTACAGTTTAAAATTTTTTGACCGTCTTCCGCGTTTCAGAGGGCATGTAAATCCCTTAGAAAAATTATACTCCGATGGAGGGGTCGGACGGCATCTATTTCTAAGGTTCCTTTCATGTTCCAACGTTCAAAATTTAAAGTCAATTCCATTTGTTAACTTATAATCTAAAAGAGCAGAGAGCAGGCGATTGAAGCTTAAACGATGCTCTAACAGATGAAGCGAATGTTATTAGAAAAATCGATATAGGGAGGGACCACTAACATGCACCTAATAAAACTTGTCCTAAAATGAAGGGGAACCATGGGTAGGTAGTAGTTCGGAATCCACGTTAAATTTGAGTAACTGTATAAATGTTTTAAACTTTTTTTTTACACTATAATATTACTATGATTACATAAAATCAATTACAATTACAATATTAGTTTTCATTTGAAACCAAAGAATGTGTACCATAATAATGCATCTATTCAGGTGCTGCTGAGAATTTTTTTTTCTATTTAAGTGATGTTTCTATTTTGTCTAAAATAGCTCGTAATACGGTGTAGAATGAGAATGACATTCTTAGTACCTGTAAAAAAATTAGTTTTCGTAGTTTAAAATTTTACTTAGATAAAAATATCTTACCGTAATAAAAGTAGTATAATTAAGAGATGCGAAACCAAGTGCACTTAGTTCTTCTCCTAATTGAGCTTTCTGCATTAACATAATGAGCGATTTGGATAATTTTTTATGGTGCAAAAAATGCCATCCACATCTAAAAGCCGCATATGCTACTGCTCTACTCTAAAAATGCATACATTTACTGCCCTTGTTCGCCGCACTCTGAGATCAAATTATCGAAGATTAATCTCCATACTGGATATGGGAAGGTTTCACAAATTTTATCTTTGGTAATTTTTGCAAAACATAATTGTGATCATTGCAAAAGAGATGATATCAAAAATACTTGCCTGGTGTGTTAAGTCGTTTCCAAAACAACAATACAGGAACAATTGCAATATTGAGGTGCCGCTGAAGATCATCATTTGTATCATTACAGCTGGTATAATCATCTGCAATATTTTCAGTTTTAAGATCCAAACTCAACGCAATTTATAGATATTTTTGAAATTTTGAACTTACCCCAGCAAATGTACAAAAGCAAATAGCAATTGCAGATTGCAGTAGTTGAATCAATAGAAAATGTTGATACAATTTCTTCAATATATCACAAGTTCTACAATGTATTATAATAACATAAGAAGAATTACATACACAATAGAGTAGCAATAATAATAAGACACCCATAATTCCGAACCTCCATAATACCGATGGCAAACGTCCCAATTATCCAGGTTTCGTTTGGTTAGGTTATGTTAGGTCGGGAACCAAAATCCTACTCGTACCTTCTCGCTAGTGGTCCCTGGTAATCTGTGGGGGACTCTCAGAGATCGGGTAACCAACCCCGGTCGATAAGGGACATCTGCAGGGCTGACGTGAGAGGTCTCTACGAATCGGAGACGAACACCTGTCTCGCTCCCAAATCAACATTTTTTGGTGTCGCGCCGATGACTGTGTGGCGTCCGGGAGTAAACGGACGCCGCAAGTGGTACGTAAGGTCGGAATTTGCGACAGAAAACTTCCAAAAAGGAAAAATATGAATGGACACTAAAAATGATAAACCGCAAGACGTTCTAAAAATGGTCGACGGATGCAATGAAGAAATTACCAAGGTTAAGCAAGATATGAGGAAAAGCAGACGCAAAGATGCTGAAAATGACATAAAATGTGCAAAAACTGCTAATATTCAATTGAAGCGCATCGAAGATGTACAAATCATGGAGCACAAAAAATGAAGCTCTTTGAGAAGACCATAGGAAGTCTCCACGAAAGGGATTTCGAGACAACCTTTCCACCCGACCAGACTACACAAATGCAGGAACTGGTGAGACAGATGAAGAACTTCGGTGCCGTGGGTGGTAGAAGAAATAAAAGTAATAATAGATAGAGTTGGGGCGAAAGGCGAAAGAGTGCTGGATACACAATCTACCAGCACAACCAGTCTTGAAGATCATGTAAACAGGCACACCATCCCACCAGATGGAAGAAATCTGAAGAAAAATCTGACGTATGCGAGAAATTTGATAGGGACAAAATATCTAGTGGAGAGTCGTCCTGTTATAGCTCTCAGTATAATAATTAACATTGAATACCACATAGCCCGAGCAAACTCTCCTAGTACACCACAGAAGAGAATAAATAGACTACTCAGGGTCACCCCCTCCCCCCCACCCCCCCTCCCACGGTAAGGATTAAGGTGTCGGAATCTCTTCCTTAAGACGAAATTCTGAAGCGAATCAGACAGGCGGAAAAATCAAGAAAAATCAGGATGACGAGGACAGGAAACGTCCTCATAGAACTGAAGACAGATAATATGGAATTACAGCAACAATTGACTGAAAAATTTGAAGGCTGTACCATGACGGTCAGGTTAGGAACATCGTTTCCATAACCGCAGAGAAAGAGGTCAAAACAGCCATAAAAAAAATTTGGTGATTGAAGAAATCAAGTTTTCTGCAAAAACATTCAATATTCAGATAAGGATGGGTGATTTAGTGAGTAAAAATCTGACAATGCCACCCACTCCTTCACCTTGGGAGTTGTCATTTGAAGATTTCCACCTCTTCAAAGTGACAAAGTAAAATAGAAAACATGAAGATCAAACCATAGAATATACTCTGTTCGTAGAATCAACCGAGGAAACTAAAAGAAACTCGTACAAGATCTACGCAAAGGCCACCAATAAAAGCACTATACCAAGATACATGGAAAAGTTATAGGATAGCTTTGAGGGGATCGGAAGAACAAAAATAAAACGTACAATCCACAATCCAAAACTGGATTACACAATAATGACGAAAGGCGATATAAAAATAGCAGAGGCAAAAAGAGGGCTACCAAAAGCCAAAAGATAGAAAGCAAGAAAGAACGGGTACGGTAATGATTAGGCTTAAACCGGAAGAAAAATCCATTGACGTCATTCAAAAATTACAAGAAGAAATAGACCCTGCGGTGACAATATCGAAAATCAGAAAAACAAATAATGGAGACGTTATACTCCAGGTAGAAAGAAGAGCCGAAAATACAACAACGATAAGAATTGAAGTTCAGAAGATCATCAGCGACCACGACTTAATGGAAAAAGCTAAGAAGCTCGGAATTGAGGTGCTAGATCTAGCCGAAACAACCATGGAAGGCCAAATAATAGAAGGACTCAAAGAAACGGTGGGCGAAGCCAAAAACATAACCTTAAGCGACTTCCAGACCGCTTACCAAAGCACAAAAAAACAACAGTGGAGGTGGATAAAACGGCAATGAAAACAATCCTTAAATTCGACCGTCTAATATAGAATTAGACAGCGGATGCTAAGTAAGAAAGAAACAGTTTTTTCTAAGCTTTTGTGCGGGATGTTGGGGGAAAGGTTAATCCAGTTTCAACATGCAGGGAAAAAAAATAACTATATGCCTCAAGTGCGGTACAGGCGGTCATAAGGTACCCGAATGCAAAAAAAGCCCAAATTGGAAGTGGTCAGATCTCCAACGTGATGCTCGCATTCAGCTATTTGCTACAAAGCGGTATAAAGTGCGTAACTCAACACTGACTTACAGCCTGCTTTGCAGCTGATTATGCCAAGATAAATTAGAAAAACTTACCGAATTACTAGTTTGTGATGTTGGATATATTCAATTAACAGCTTTGTTTTTTCTTCTTGAAATTCACTACTTGGGTTTTCTATTTCCTCTTCTTCTTTTATAAGATTAATCAAACGAAGTCTTAATATCTTGAACTGTACAGAAAAATTGTACACAAGAGCACAATATAATGTATCGAAAGCTGCATACGGTGCGCATATAAATAAGTAACATATTATCCAAATGAATACACCGGTCAGTTCAAATTGAGGACTACTGTTATAAAATGAAGTAGGAAGTTTCGGCGTAATGCCAAATTCCCGTCGTCCAGTTAACATCGGTTGGAAGTTATACGATGCACCTGAAGCGATCGATCCAATTACGTAAAATACTATCATTGTAAAATACCGTTTTGTTGTCTTCCTTATGATTTGATTTTGATTTTCAGGCAAAACATTTATTAACCAAAATTGCTTCCAAACAATTTTCAGTATATCAGCAAATTGTTCCTGATATTTTGTCAATATAATGAAGCGCAATAATGCCTGCACAACTACATTAACCGTGGTAAAAACTATTGCTGCTTGGGCGAAATCATTGGCGACGTCGCACAAATGCCATACGTTTAGTATCAGTAACGTTACTATAATAAATATTGCGGCATATCGTAAAGTAATTGTTATAATAGTTTGAGTTTCGGGCCAAATGTTGATCAGCTGCAGAGCAAATTTAGGGAGCAACAAGAACGACTTTACTTCATCATCTTTTATTTGTCTTGATCGTTCTGCGAATTTTAGAATTCAGTTACAAAAATGTCGTGAAAATGATAAGTCAGATGTTACCTGCATAAGAATCATTATTTCCTTTATTCCAATTAATAACGGAAAACATTTTTAATTTAAATTTAGCTTAATCTGTTAGAAATTCTGAAAGCAATGTTTTTTAAATGTTTTGTGATAAATATAAAGGATTTAATTATTTAAAATCATTTGAAATTGAACAGCAAATAAATGATATTTTATTGCGTACAATCAATAGTGGAAAGTGATCACTTTCCGACCTAAGGAAGGTTCGGAAAGTGGGTCCGGATTTTTAACACTGACCACGAAATTGAAAATTTCCTATAGAAATGGCATAATATTTCGATCAAAAAGTCTTTAGCTTTAATATAAATAGCGGTAAAACAAGTTTAAATGGCAAAAACAACGAAATTTTAGTTAAAAACATATATCCTGCGCTCGGAGTGGCTGCCGGCCTGTTTTTGCTCTCTCTTTAAGGCCACGCCCATGAAAAAGTTATATATACGACACATTTTAGTGGGAGGTTCTTTAGTACACCTCGACTAGTGGACATGAATGCTGCCGAACAAATTAATAATTCCTTCGACATTGCGTGGCTTTTCAACTGCGATGACGCTGAAACAGTTGCCTTGCTACAATCATTACGTTTAATTCCGCATAGTAGTAGATGCCGTGTACGTTCCTGCAGGCGCTGGTTACTGGTTACTGGTTGAAGCACTGCTTCAGGTGTCCGCGATGCAGGACGACACAGTCAATCAACGACAATACCTTCTTTGAGCACAGTCGCCTCTCGCCGACGGATGTGTTTCACGTGCTGTGGTTATGGAGTAGTCAGACGAGATCGGGGGTTGCTAGTGCTATTTGCGGAGTACTCAGACAAAGCGTTTATCGTTTGTACCTGAGGTTCCGAGCAATATGCACTTGGCAGCTCAAGAATACCCAAGATGTATTAGCAATCGGCGGGCCAGGTCGGACGGTGCAGATTGATGAAAGCGTCATTACACGGCGAAAGTATGGTGTTGGTAGGATTGTTATCCGCCAGCAGCAGTGGGTGATCGGCATGTACGACACCACAGAAAACCGAGGCATCATTAGATACATAGCCAAAAGGGATGCCGTAATGCTGATGTCGCTGATCCTGCAACACGTTCGTCCTGGCACCGAAATCTGGACCGATTGTTACGTGGGTTATTCTTGTCTGAAGACCCTCGGTCGAGTCCTTCCCTATACCCACAGGACTGTGAACCACAGCCGGAATTTTGTAGACCCCGTTACGGGGGTGTGCACAAACCAGGTGGAAGGTTATTGGAGCTTAGTTAAACAGTATTGCCGTCGACTGGGTGTGCTGCACTCTGCCCTGCTTCCGGCGCACCTGAATCAGTTCATGTGGGCTGCCTTGTATGGTCCCTCACATCACGACTGAGGCATATTGTAACACTTCAAATGTTACTAATGCCGACCCTGTCGCCATTTATGATCACTTACAACTTGATCAAATTTATTTTCGAATTTTGTAATTTTATTTAACGATTTTTGTCAAAAGACGTTTAACTAATTTCTCTATTTTGTATATATTTATTATTTCTGATGAAAAGATCCAAAAAATCAAATGCCATCAATTTCAATACGGTACTAGTTTCCATGGCGTATTAAAAAGCGTCGGTCAAAGTTACTCGCCTACTTTTTTTATGCCGAAAGAAGGTTAGCGTTCAGCAAGTCGCACCTACTACACGTACTATTTTGTGCTCCAAGTTTTTGACCAATTTTAAAGTAATTATTGATAATTACTACCAGTTTTTTTGTGCAGTTACGTTCACCGAATGTCAAGTGACAATTCGAGTAATTTATTTCGACTCAACGATTTTTTTAATAATCGAAATACCGATTTATAAAAATTGGAAATCGATAGACGCCATCACAATTTTTCATCGAAAGACGCAGTAGTAAACCGAATTATCCTGGCTACGCGCAATCGAACTAATGGTGTATTGTCAAATAAATATCATAACAAACTTTTGGATATTAAAAACTGAGAAAGACGTTGACGACAATCAATTCAAATCAATTGAGGCAGAAGCTAATTTCAATCATTCATCTATTGGGAAATATCAACATCAACAAAAAGCAGTATCATAATTTATTACTTTTATTCAGATTTCAAAAAGAACTATAAAGTTCGTAGTTTGCTGTTAACGCTTTGTTTAATCAAATTGTATATGTGTAATATTCTTTTAGAACCTGATTCAGAAATTGAATGTACCGAGGGAGGAACGACAGATCTGTGGGTTCCAGCTACGTACATTTGTGCCCATCAAACGTGAGTAATTGTTTTACTCACTATATAATTTTGGTTCGCTTTGTGTTAACAACTTTTAATTCTGGTAGCTTGCTAACACCTTCCACTATTGCTTCCGTAGTTATCTGTATTTTGCTTTTTGGTAGCATTTAACAATAATTTATGATCTGTGAATCACTTCATTTTAGTGTATCGTCACGACTTCGTCAAGACGAGGCTACGATCTTTTCAGACGAACACTCAATTATTTGTAAATATTTTAATTATTGTAATATTAAGTTTATTATATTGTACCAAGAGATTTCGTTTAGTTCAAATATTGTCGTTTTAAGTTACACAAAGTGTACGTTATTTTCTGTTCACTCAAGAATTTTATTTTTTTATGTTTTCTTATTAAATGGTTATTGAACGATTAAGCATCGGTGTTTGTTTATTAACCTTTTTGGCGCCCCGAGCATTTAGTACCAGTAGCAGGAGAATACCGAACCCCGAACACTCGAATTACACCAGAGTAACCCTCGCTCTACGACTAAGGCGTAAAAAACCACGAGCTAGCCAACCTGTTGAACATCTACGGTTATCAAAGTGGACTTGTAACGACTAACGAGGAAGTGGTTATCCTTGGTTAGATTATTTAAGTTAAAGTGGTTACAAACTAAGTGGCGCCCAACGTGGGGCTCGAATCCCACTGTTTTTTTACAAACTAAGTGGCGCCCAACGTGGGGCTCGAACGCTACAAACGAAGTGGCATCCAACGTCAAAGCTACGATCACATGCTCTTTTATAATTTTACTAATAAACTTTCCAATATTCTCACTCAAGGTACTAAATATCAAATCATTATTTCATATTACGAGGAACAGAACAGAACTAACGAAATCTCTTACAATAATATCGCAACGATCTTTCTCAATTTCAACGAACTCTATTTTATAAATATTTTAACGACTTTAATAACATCACACATCTCTCTATATTTTATAATAATTGCATTACGAATCTTTCTAAAAATAATATTAACAAAATGAGGTATTTAAATCGTTTATCCGCTGAAGAGCTATCTTTTGAACTCGAAATACGAGGCAAAGGATACCTGCATCTTAATGTGCAGCAGAAACGCGCATCCTTAAGAGCAGCCTTAAGGGAAAAAGTAGAAACCGCACCACCACGAGTGGAATTAAATATTTCAGAGCAATTACAGGTATGTCGTTCTAAATTAGCCGTTACTGAACAGTCCGTTCAGGATCTTATTGATTCGCCGTGTACTAATGACTGCGAGAAATGTTTAGCGAGACTCGACCACATAGTCGCAAGAATCGACTACTGCTTATTAAATTTAGAACTTTCGGAAGAGCAAAAGCTCGAAGCAACGAACCTCAAAACGCAATGTAATTTATTAATCGAGAGAGCAGAAATTATGATTGACTCCCCTGCGACAAGAGAAAATGATCTTTCGATGGCATTTGAACAAATCCAAATTAATCAGTCACTGCCAAATGTCGAAATGGACCAGCCTTCAGCCGTCCAAAACGTTCAATTACAGGGTGAGCATAGCTCCACGCCCGTCAGGCAAGGAGAAAATTTAAATCATAATCAAAGTCAAAACATCAGTACTAACCAAAATATTCAAAATGATCCACAACACTCGCTTACGCCGCCAAATCCACAATTTAGTAATTTTCAACCTCCCCAAATGCAAATGGCACAAAATCAACCTATTTATTATGCTCCCACCAAACCTGATACTGTTAGTCGGTGGAATATAAAATTTTCAGGAGATTCTAAATCTCTAGGGGTGAATGCGTTCTTAGAACGTATTAATGAATTACGTATCTCGAGACATGTCTCGGAAGCTGCGGTTTTCGATAGCGCAATCGACTTATTCGAGGGTACAGCCTTAACTTGGTTTAGATCAATTAAAAAGTATGTACATACATGGCGCGATCTTGAATACCAGATTAGACACACATATTTGCCGACGAATTATGATGAATCGTTGTGGCAAGAAATCATTAATAGGAAACAGGGTGAAACGGAACCGGTACGCGACTTCATCGCTGCCATGACCAATTTAATATCAAGGTTATCATACACGGAAAGTCCTCATAGAGAACTTTATTACATCAAAGAAAATTTATTACCCCGATATCAGAAACAGCTACTTTTTCGTAACATCAACAGCGTGCTTGAACTAGTTGATGCTTGCAAAGCAATCACCGAAGTGTATGATAAAGAGGAAACTCGCAAATTTCACGTCCCCACAGTCCGTCCTCTAGAACCAGAGTTAGCCATGCCCAGTAATTATAATAATCGTACACGCGCACAAAGACATGAAGTTCATTCCATGCAAGCGCAAGGCAAAAATTATAATTCTCGAACATACGGAAAGCGAGCCGTATCGGCCAACGCTAAATGCTTTAATTGCCATGGTACGGGACATTTTTATCATACCTGTCCACAAGAACGACGCATTTTCTGTTATATCTGTGGTACTTCCGATGTCACCTACCCTACTTGCCCCAAGTGTTCAAAAAACGCCGGAAGGCCGGAATGAACCGTAGCCAGTTCACTTCCAGCTCATTTTTAATGAAGGCTAATAGCGCCGAGTGGCAACAATGGTTGATAAACATCAAATCTTTTTGCAAAGCTCCTGAAGCTAAGGTAGAGACACTTTTCACGCATCGACCTTTTGATAATCGAGCGTACTTATACGTCAATATCCTTGGTAGGAAGTTGCTTGCTTTTCTTGATCCTGGTGCGAATCAATCTGTTTTGGGCCGCAAAGGGCTATATCTACTAAATATTTTAAATTTAAAAATTAATGATTACGACAAAATACCGCTGCGATCAGCAGACGGGACTTATCAAAAAGTGCTAGGTACAGTAGTATTACCACTTGAATTAGAAGGCCATACAAAAAATATAACTGCAATAGTCACTAACACCGTTGATTATCCACTAATATTAGGGTATGAATTCTGCAAACTTTTTAAAATAAAAACAGATTTCGGCGCAGATTCATACACCATTCCATCAGAATTAAATGCCTTAAACACCGACAAAATTATACATTCTCGATTAGATCTGGATTATGAGCAAGTCCAACAGCTCGACAAAGTCATTTCAAAATTTAAGACACTAGCTCCAGCAGAGTTAGGTAGAACCAATATGGTTCAACATGTCATAGACACGGCAGAGGCCACTCCAATCAAGCAGCGTCATTATCCACTGTCACCGGCTATGTTAGCAAGAGTTAATGCGGAGGCGGATGAGATGCTACGCCTAGGCGTCATCAAAAGGTCGCACTCCAGTTGGAATTCGCCGATAGTCATGGTGAAGAAAAAAGACGGAGACCTCCGGTTTTGTTTTGATGGTCGAAAGTTGAATGAAGTGACCAAACCCGATGCCTACCCACTACCTTTTATAAATGACATATTAGATCGTTTGCGTGATGCTAGATATCTATCATCGATAGATCTACGCAAAGCGTTTTGGCAAGTTCCTTTGTCTAAAGAATCTTGCGAGAAAACCGCCTTCACCATCCCCAGGCGCGGATTGTTTGAATTCAATGTCCTTCCCTTCGGTCTTAATAATAGTGCCCAAACGTTGCAAAGGCTCATGGATTCCATTTTCGGTCCGGAATTTACGGGCGTATTCGTCTATCTAGACGACATAATTATTATTTCCGAAAGTTTTGAAGAACATTTGAAACTTTTAACTGAGGTGTTTAAACGCTTAAAAAAGGCAGGGCTTACTATAAATCTAAACAAGTGCGAATTTTGCCGAGAATCACTCAAATACCTAGGATTTGTTATTGACGAAAAAGGTCTTAGAACCGACCCCGATAAGGTAGAGGCAATTAACAATTACCCCGTACCTAAGACTTCCACCGAAATCAAAAGATTTCTAGGCATGGCAGGGTGGTATAGGAGGTTTATACCCAATTTTTCATCCGAGGCCGCTCCTATCTTGCACCTCCTGAAAGGACGCGCCAAGGGTCAAAAAATATCTTGGAATGAGGACGCACACCGAGCCTTTAATAATCTAAAAAATCTTCTAACTACATCTCCCATTCTGTCAAGTCCTGATTTTGCTCTTCCATTCATAATTCAGACCGACGCAAGCGATTCTGGACTGGGAGCAATTCTAGTTCAAGGCGAGGGTGAAGATGAAAGAGTAATCGCTTACGCGAGCCGCACACTAACCCACAATGAGTTAAACTACCACGCCATGGAAAAGGAGTGTTGTGCCATCCTTTTCGGCATAGAAAAGTTCCGCCCTTACATAGAAAGCGCCCGATTCACCGTTATCACAGATAATCAAGCACTAAAGTGGCTTGGTACTGTCAAGTTCCCTTTAGGCAGAATCGCTAGGTGGAGCGTACGCTTAAATCAGTACGATTTTAACATCATCCATCGCAAGGGTAAATTTAATGTAGTGGCAGATGCTTTATCTAGGGCCCCTGTGAATATTCACATGATAACAGTTGCACCCGCCGATATCGATGATTGGTACCAAAAAACCATTGACAAAATCCAAGCTAGCCCAGATAAATATCCCAATTTTAAAATCGAGGACGGCTTAGTTTACAAGTATGTTGCTAATAAGCACAACTTAGTTTCGAATCTTGTCGAGTGGAAAGTACTCGTGCCAAAATCACGTCGTCGTGAAATCATGGTGGATTGCCACGATAACCCCTTGAGCGGACACTTTGGTGTATTTAAAACGCTAAACAAAATCAATGAGTTATACTATTGGCCCCGTATGAAAACTGATATCACCAAATATGTTTTACGGTGTGAAATTTGCACAGCCAGCAAAGCTTCGAATTTGCTTAGGCCAGGTTTTATGGGAAAGGAGAAACGAGTCAAGTACCCCTTTCAGATAGTTTCTATTGACCTTATGGGACCTTTTCCCAGGACAAAAAAAGGCAATACTTCTCTTTTAGTTATATCTGACTGGTTCACGAAATTCGTTCTCGTCCAGCCCCTAAGGCAAGCCACCGCAGCGGCCGTAGTTAAATTTGTTGAGGAAACTTTCCTTCTTTTCGGTGTTCCTCAAGTCGTAACAACCGACAATGGTCCTCAATTTGCCGGCAAAATGTTTAAAGATCTTATGGCAGAATATAAGGTACAGAAAGTTTGGCCAACGGCAAACTATTCTCCCCAGGCTAACTCTGTCGAACGGACAAACCGAGTGATCGGGACATGTCTACGTTCCTTCGTGGAAGATGACCATAGGTCATGGGACACGTACATTCATAAAATTGCACACGCCATCCGCAATGCCGTGCACGAAGTCACAGGATACACCCCATCTCTCTTAAACTTCGGTAGGTCAGTACCGAATAGCGGTGACTATTATGGAAAATTGGACTCGGGTGAACCGAGGGAATTTTCTTTAGAAGGTCGTGAGCAATTGCTGACCGACATGAATGGTTTAAGCGAGCTACACCGAAAAGTAGTCGATAAAATAAGATCAGCGTATAAACGCAATAAGGCCCATTATGACCTGAGAAAGCGACCTTTATCATTTAAGCGTGGGGACATTGTGTGGAAACGCAATTTCGTACTTTCTAGCGCCCCAGACAAGTTCTCCAAAAAATTAGCACCCAAGTACACCAAGTGTAAAGTTGTGGAGGTGACCGGTTCTGTCACTTATCGTCTTAAAGACGAAAGAGGCAAAGACGTAGGTGTTCATCACGTCAAGGATTTGAAAGCAAATCCTAATTAATGTAAATTTTTGTAAATAGTAGTGTGTAATTTTGTATATTTTCTGACTTCTAACGCCAACATTTTTATTAGTGTAGTTTGGGCGGTCATTGGTCTAAGGGTTTTGAGAGTTTACTAGATTCCCATAGTGAAACTCACATTTTCGATTCACCCAGGTGAAATTTTATTTAATTATGTCTTTCACATAAGACATGAAGTGCCAGCTTCCACCTAACTTTTCCCCCGGTACTACAGTTTTGCTTAAGAGCAAAGTAGTTACCTTGTTTTATTGTGACGCAGTTCGACGACTAGGGCTTTAGGAAAGTTAACGTTCTTCCTAATAGTCAAGTCGAACCTTCACGACTTCGGTAAGGAGATTTCCTCGAAGTACATTCAGCTGAATATTTCAGCCACAAACCTCATACCGCTATGAAAGGACTGGTTTTTCCTTTGGTTAACCCAGACGAGTCCACTCTGTTTTTTGGTCTCTGAGACAAGGCGTTTCGTCTTGCCATGTTCTCGTCGACGAACACCATAACTTTCTTTAGGCGTTTCGAAACAATCGAAGGATTGCTCGAAACAAGTCGAAGTTAGGCCGAATCGAAAGCCGTGACCAATGCACTTATACCACTCTACACACCTTTATGTTTTTTTATTTGTTTATGTGCCAGTTCATATAATTTTTGATGAAGTAGAAGGAATGTGAGAGATTAGTGACCTCCACATTCGTGATAACCATTTCAGCTCTTCCATGCGAGCTTAACTCGAAACTAGGTAGGCCTAGAGGCCGCACAGATCTTACCTAGCAATAGCTTTCTTTCGCCAGCTATTGATTTTTGGGGGGGGCCGTGTAACACTTCAAATGTTACTAATGCCGACCCTGTCGCCATTTATGATCACTTACAACTTGATCAAATTTATTTTCGAATTTTGTAATTTTATTTAACGATTTTTGTCAAAAGACGTTTAACTAATTTCTCTATTTTGTATATATTTATTATTTCTGATGAAAAGATCCAAAAAATCAAATGCCATCAATTTCAATACGGTACTAGTTTCCATGGCGTATTAAAAAGCGTCGGTCAAAGTTACTCGCCTACTTTTTTTATGCCGAAAGAGGGTTAGCGTTCAGCAAGTCGCACCTACTACACGTACTATTTTGTGCTCCAAGTTTTTGACCAATTTTAAAGTAATTATTGATAATTACTACCAGTTTTTTTGTGCAGTTACGTTCACCGAATGTCAAGTGACAATTCGAGTAATTTATTTCGACTCAACGATTTTTTTAATAATCGAAATACCGATTTATAAAAATTGGAAATCGATAGACGCCATCACAATTTTTCATCGAAAGACGCAGTAGTAAACCGAATTATCCTGGCTACGCGCAATCGAACTAATGGTGTATTGTCAAATAAATATCATAACAAACTTTTGGATATTAAAAACTGAGAAAGACGTTGACGACAATCAATTCAAATCAATTGAGGCAGAAGCTAATTTCAATCATTCATCTATTGGGAAATATCAACATCAACAAAAAGCAGTATCATAATTTATTACTTTTATTCAGATTTCAAAAAGAACTATAAAGTTCGTAGTTTGCTGTTAACGCTTTGTTTAATCAAATTGTATATGTGTAATATTCTTTTAGAACCTGATTCAGAAATTGAATGTACCGAGGGAGGAACGACAGATCTGTGGGTTCCAGCTACGTACATTTGTGCCCATCAAACGTGAGTAATTGTTTTACTCACTATATAATTTTGGTTCGCTTTGTGTTAACAACTTTTAATTCTGGTAGCTTGCTAACACCTTCCACTATTGCTTCCGTAGTTATCTGTATTTTGCTTTTTGGTAGCATAGTAACAATAATTTATGATCTGTGAATCACTTCATTTTAGTGTATCGTCACGACTTCGTCAAGACGAGGCTACGATCTTTTCAGACGAACACTCAATTATTTGTAAATATTTTAATTATTGTAATATTAAGTTTATTATATTGTACCAAAAGATTTCGTTTAGTTCAAATATTGTCGTTTTAAGTTACACAAAGTGTACGTTATTTTCTGTTCACTCAAGAATTTTATTTTTTTATGTTTTCTTATTAAATGGTTATTGAACGATTAAGCATCGGTGTTTGTTTATTAACCTTTTTGGCGCCCCGAGCATTTAGTACCAGTAGCAGGAGAATACCGAACCCCGAACACTCGAATTACACCAGAGTAACCCTCGCTCTACGACTAAGGCGTAAAAAACCACGAGCTAGCCAACCTGTTGAACATCTACGGTTATCAAAGTGGACTTGTAACGACTAACGAGGAAGTGGTTATCCTTGGTTAGATTATTTAAGTTAAAGTGGTTACAATATTCGTGATCGGTATCCGGTGACGTAACTGTTTCTGCGTTGTCGCATTGATAAAAAAACGCCGCTCCGCGTTGCACCCCTCCAGGGCGGTTTTGACAATGATAGTTTACTGGGCTAAACATACGAGAAGCGCCTTCCATCAAGAAAACCGGGATTAAGGAAACCGGGAGCTTAGAGACCCTGGAAATAGCATTAAAAAGTATAGTCGCGGTATGCGGCAGTTTTTTTTACGTTTAACCCCCAAAAATCGCGTAAAACAAAAAATAATGGAAAAATAGTAAAATTTCATCGAAGTTACTCGTAAGGAAGACGTGTTGCATGTGGCCGGTGTGCACACCGCTTCGTATAAGACTAGTTCTTTCTGCACGTACAGTCAACAAAATGCGGTGAGATTCCACCCGCGCGTCGGCGAAACATGTAAAATTTACGATTTTCCAAGTAATATTTTTCATATTAAAATGCCCTCATCCGTAAATTTTATAATTTAAAGTCACTATATGAACCTTAAACTTCACCATAGTTAATAGGAAAAAATCAATTTCGCGGTCAGGGTTAGCGTACTCTCCCCCAAAAACAGTATCAGGAATCAATATTTTTTTAATTAAATAAATTATATATTTTGTCATAATCTCTTTGAAGCTCAATGCATTTGGTATTTATTTTAATTAATATTTCTAAACCACCGAAAATAAATTGTTTTAATTGCCTTGAAAAGGAGCTTCCACGGCGTACATTAGCTTTTATTGATATTAAATTCCATCATTTGTAATTCTTTCTTTAAATTAGGGAATAGGAAGTCATCACTAAGGCCTGGTCTGGACTGTAAGGTGGGTGATTTATTTCTTAGAAGCCACACTTTTCAATTGCAGCTTGTGAAACATTCAAGCAAAAATTTTTGTTTCACTTTGCCCTTCCTTTTAGGCTTCTATACAAAGTATAGCAAGAAGCCTTATGATCTGGCTCCGTGTCTGTCCGTCCGTCCGCATAATTCAAAATCATACAGAGCGTTTCAATCGTGTTGGAAATACTCTGTGTGTATAGAGGTAATTTTTCACCTATATAGGAAATTTAAATACGTTGATCCGTTGATACGTTGATCATTTGATTCGTTGATCCGTTGATCCGTTGAGCGTTTGATCCTTTGATCCGTTAAGATGTTGATACCCTAGAAGTTACCCTAGAAGTACCCTAAGAAGTTATCTCGTAAAATGTAATTGGTGCAGATTATCGTATTATCTGATGTTACATTATAAATATTATGTCGACCAAAAATAACTAGCAACAACAACTTTTCACACCAGAAAGGTAGCTGTATAGAAGCCTAGGAACTGCCGCTAAAGCGAGTTTCACCTTGTTTTTTAATAACTTTTTTAAGTTTTGTAATAATCCTGCATCCCGTTGATTGAATCGATTTAATTTTTGAAAACTGGCCTTCTATTTAATTTTTGTTACAAACCACTTTCGAAATTTTTTCATCACTCGTTTCCTTATACCGTTTTTACCGAACTTATTGATCTCCCCTCGTATCAATTATTACTACCTGATTGTGAATAAAAAATGTTAACATACCTAGTACCTATTCGCAAATGAAAAATTTTGAAATGAAAACGAGTACTTTCACGTTGGAACTAACGGACAAATTAAACAATACCATCACATTCTTCTGAAGATAGTGACATCAAATATTGCTTAATTAAAATTGGAGTATGCATTGATTTTACGTACTCCTCTAATTATGCATTTTTGTGAATTCGGTATTAAATGTCAGCTGCTAACTATTATTAAAAGAGCTGTATAATTATCAATTCCATTTGTGGTAAACTGAAACAAATTAGTCGTTCTGAAAATATTCTTTAATCCAATTAAATGGCGGTACGATAGATAAAAAGCATTGAAAAATTAATTAAGTTTCAAGAAACTTTGCATATACAAACTTTAAAAAGATTTAAATTGAATTAAGAATAAAATGAGTTTCTAATTTTTAATAACAAATATAATAAAAAATATAAATGGGTCAATTTTTCAGAAAACTACATTTCCTATTCGTTTTTTCGTTTGAGGGATACCTACAGGGTTAGAAAAATTTTAAACAGTAGAATTCCAAGTTTTCTAACAAGGCCAGAAAAATTAAATGGTTAATTAATTAAGTCCCATTTGGGAACCTCTTGCAATATTTTATTTTGATTTGGTCCAAATTTTCAGGAGTAAAAATTATAATAAAATTTTTCGAAACTTTACATTAAAATCTTTCTCTGAATAATTTATTTTAATTTTCATTATTTAAATGTAAAAAAAATCTAAGGTTTGATAAGCAACTCTTTATTTTATTTTGTAGCAAGTAGTAAATTGTTTGTTTTAAATTTTTTTGGATAATTAAAAATAAATTAAATATTTTGGAAATTTCAACCTGAAATAAATTTTGCTTGTGAATTCAATAAGCATTTTCAGAATTTAGCAATTTTGTATTGTAGATATAATTCAAAGTTATCCTAATGATTTATTATTAAACTAAGTTAAATTAACAAAAAACATCACGCAGCTAAATCTCGTACCATAATTTAAAAAATAAAAGTATAATAGAAAATTTTGTTTTGTTCAACACAGTCACGGTCGTAAATAATGAACCATTACAAAATTATTGTCTAATTTCTAGGGATGCAAATGATTTTTTTATGGCACAATTAAAAATCGATTTGGAAAAAAATATATAAATTTGATCCATTTGGTGCGCACGATCAATAATAAATTGACAATGTTACGAATAGTTTGCATTATTTTGTTTCTTGTGAGTTTTTGTGTCCAAAATTCCTTTGCATGTGTAAGTCCACAATTTTTATTATTTATAACCAGTATTTATAAAGCAGTTCGAATTGTTGAAAGAGTCCTCGATTCAAATACTTTTTTGATAAATGATTATTTTATGTAAGGCATAAATTATTTCTTCTCAGGATAAGTAGTAAACAATTTTAAAATGCTCTTCATAGAAATAACAATTTAGCTATCTGTAATGTCGTGTTTTTTTTATAAGATTTACTAAAATTTGAATATTATTTGTAATTCAAAATTATTGTTTGTACTTTTGCAACCAAGTTTTTGAATTTCCCACTACCATCTCCCTAAGCGCAAACCCAACTTCACGCCTAAGCGAGCGCACCTAACCTCAAACGCGACTGCGGGGGCCCCATCCGTAAGCTCGTGATCTAGCTAAGACACCCATGTAAGACACCCTACGTTGTGTAATTAACCTAAAACCCGCTTGATTACAAAAATTATCCTAAGTTCGTTAGAAGTTCCCCATGTAGGTAAATGAACACAAAGACAGACGATTTCATGAGTCAAAGGGATGAAGTAAAATCCTTTACACAAAAAAAAAACACACAAAATCGGTTGTTAATTTGTTTTAATTCAATGTCTCGATTGTTTTGTTTCGTCTTGTCATTTATTAATGGTACATATAATTTGTTTACCTCTTGGGCAATTTTCATACAATATAAATTTTATATTAATTATCAATCATAATCATAGTGCTTTAAGATTTCGTAACTTTGTTACTAAAAATTCCTAAAAATTTTGTTTTTACATAATACCTAATAATTATTCATATTGGCTTGATCGTCCCGCTGGGTTTCAGCTAAGAATGCAATCGCCATGTTGGAATTTCAAACAAAGCAAAAATTTCAAGGGTTATACAAAAGTGAAAGTCGGTAATTCGACCCTTCCAACCATAAGCGTTACTTTTACTTATTTTATAAAACGGTACACCAAATTTAATCAGATTCCCATCACTAAGGGGTGCATGTTATCGGACTTTGCCTCACGGATACGCTATACGCAGCGAGATTAATTTAAATTAATGGCACCACTTGCGCAACTGGACGTCCGGCAGGCCTTTCAGGTAATCTGATTAACATTAAATACATATCTTAATAATATGCAGTAATTACGTTACCGAATTTGGAAGTGACGAATTTACCCACTTTGAAATAAAATATACAAATAATATTCACCTTATTGTAAATAGCTAACAAAAGCTTGCACATAAATGAAAATGGTAACATTAAATTATTTCACAAATGACTCGAAACAAAACACAACCACTCTCTCGTCGACCTACCCCAGCGCAGTAATCTCGTTCCCTCATAGCGTCACTTCCTTCCACCATAACTCGTCTTTCATGCTCATAATTCGTTGGCGCGATATTTAAAGTAGGTCTATATCGTTACATGTTGGGAATTTTATATTTCGGTTGCCACTATGTTTGTGACAGCAAAGTCGAATAGGGGAGTTACTTTTTGAGCCTTGCTTGTGCAGGCACGTTAAAATTTTGCATAGGAGTTTTTTTTTAAATGAAGAATTAATTTAGAAGTGTTTTAAAATTTAATCTGGAACAGTGTTTTTAGCATTGGATGATAGATGAAATAATAGGTGGATGATAAAACTTTTGTGTTTGTAAAGTGGTGCATAAAAGTATATCAGATGGTTGCGATAAAGCCATATAAATTTGAAGCTACAACGTTTTAAAACTTATAAAATTTAAATTAAAAATTCTTATAAAATTGATATCATTTCAATTCGCGCTACAAGTGGGGCTGAAATTAATAAACAGTAGCAATTATTGGAATACCAAAACTGTGGGACGTCTACGACATTTATAAAAGGAAATAAAATTGAACCTGCTGTAACCTTGAGTAAATAGAATAGAAAAGTATGAATTGGGCTCAATTCGCGGAAATGGTAGTAAATCTAAAAAAGCATGAAGGAAATGAACCAGAACTTTGACGAATATAATCAAGATGATTAAAAAATTGGAATAAAGTAATCAAAAATTCGATAACAATAATCAAAATTTGAGCTAAAAAATTAACGAAACAATTAATGGACACGAGAAGAAAATTAATCACCAGTACAAAGACGGAAGAAGAACAAAAGATAAAAATCATATTAAAATAACTGTAAAAGGATGGAAAATATTAAAATTTAAAAATTCTCAGAAAAAGAAGAATGAATGGAAAAAAAATAAAATTGGAAACCTGAGAAACAACAAAAAAGTGCGAATTGAAGATTTTTGTTTACAGAAAATATTTGAAGTTTGGACTGGATCCGTTTGGAACGACGAAAATTGGAGGAATGCACAACTTGCTTTCCACGTGGAGTCGAATTAATGATTCGATGAAAATGACTGTCTATTTCTCATCATGGAAGCGGATAAGATGGAGATGCACAAATGAGAAGGATGTAACAATAAGTACGAACCATAGAAGCCCTAAACTATTCGAATAATTGCTTGATTAAAAATTGATTTTGATATTGAAATTTTTGAAACGATTTGATTTAAATAGTCTTTGATTGTAAACAGTTATGATAAAAATTTAAATGATTTGAATTAATAAACAAAAAGTTGAATGTAGTTTTACAAAGGATCAAGATTCAAAATTGAATGAACGGGATATGTTAAATTTTCGAAATAAATGAAGAATGAAATTTGTAATAATTAAAAATTAATAGTTTAAGATGTGAAGCAAATAGTTTATTGCTGATTAAAAAATGGATCGAATTTTACCTGTTATTGATAGAATTGTGAAATTAATTTTATAAACAAATAATTTGTTTTAAGCTCAAATTTATCAACTTTTTTTTGTGAAGATTCGAAAATTGGAATGTCTTTTATAAATTTAAGGATAAAATTTGTTATTATAATGATCTCCATTTAATATTATGGAATCTTGGGTCCATGGATTGGCATTTTAGTCCAGTCAATAGGGGCCAGAAAAGGCCTTTGCCTTGCAAAAGGTGGCGTACTTCTGGATTTTGGATATGTTGTTAAGTTCGGGGCCCCGATGAAAAATCCAAGTTTTCGACCTTGGGGGGGGGGGCGCCGCGTAGTCCGCCATCTTGGATTAAAGGTACTAAAAATAGGTTTTTTCAAAATAACTCCTCAACGGTTGTTCCTACGACAAAAAAGTTCAATACTTATTTGAAGAGGACTAAATTCTCTACATTTCTTGTAGATAACTTTTTTTGTAAGTCTAATGGGTAACGAGTTACAGCGGCCGAAACATGAAAATTTAAAAAAAAATCGTCTAACTCAATTTTTTTGGGGTGAATTTTGTAATAATGAATGACATTGTATGATTTTTGACGTTCTTCCACACCACCACCACATTATATAATACATTCGTGAAATATACTTCTAAGTGGAGTGATTTTTGTCGTTACGAATAAGTTTATTTACTGCAACTGCGTTATGAATCTATACAAAGTAGTATTAATATTCGTGTACACTCTATATTAGTCAGTATAGGGTTACCCAGAGCAGGTATAGACCGCCCCTCGCTTCTGCTTCTTTAGTTATGGTCGAAAGAGATGCCCCGTCTCCCCTCCTCAAATAAAACGGCAGGGACTACAGACCCGGCGTCCCAACTCAACACACACAGGGACAGGGAGTCAGTGTGCTTGTAGCTAGCCGTTCAGTCGCACGTGGTTGCATCACGCTTCGCTATGGCGAATCCCGAAACGGATTGCTGTTTTATTTGTGATAAAAGTTTAAAAGAAGGTGACCCAGTTATCGTGAAAGAGAGAGGCGTACAGACTCTGCTAAAATCCAGCATAAAACGCGAAAATCGTGAACACGGGCGTATTCTAAGGACTTTATCGTCAGTTACTATTCATGCTGCATGCCAGAAGAGTTACAACAATGACAAATTAATCGCTGCGTATCTTCGCAAAAAAGCTGACGCACCTGCAGTGGCGTCGACGTCAAGGCGTTCGAGTATTCCACGATTTGATTTCGAAAGCCAATGTTTCTTGTGTAGCGAAGAAATTACTCTCGACTTCTTCGATAAACAGTTAAAAACAAGGAAATCGGATCGAGATACCGTCCATCGGGTGGAAAAACTAGAAGTCAGAAACACCATTTTAAAAGCAGCTAACGAACGCGGCGATGAATGGGGACGGCAGATAATAGAACGCATTCTACATGTAACGGACCTTATTGCTGTGGAAGCAAGATACCATTCGTCCTGCCAGAAGCGTCTCTATTGTCGAGTACCATCTGGGCAGAAAAGAGGATATCGGCCCGCAACAAACGTTGATGAAGCGATGGAGTTTATCTTCAATTACCTCAGCGAGAATTCAGAAGAATGTCAATTCTCCCTTGATCACCTCACAGAACAAATTGAAGGCGAGTACCGTCCGGATATGAGAACCGTGAAATCTCGTCTTCGGAAGAAATATGGAGAGGATATACTCATCATCGAACGAAGTCACCAGCCAGATATTGTCTGCTTCCGGGACACAAGGTACAAACTTCTCTCGGAAAGTTGGTACAGTGCGAAAAATTCGAATCCCGAAGAAAAACGGCTCCGAGTTGTGAAAGAAGCAGCTGCTATCATTTTGGCGGATATTTGATCCCAGAATTACGACATGTCAGAATATCCACCATCCGACCGTTTTCTAAATGAGGTGAATTCTGCGATTCCACAGTCCTTGATGCTCTTCTTTCAAGAAGTGATTGTGAAGAAGAAGCGCGGTTCTCCGAATAAATGGAACAGGATATGCGAATCGTTATCGCATGCTGTTATTTCTGCGGCAAGACCTCGCTCCTTTCTGTCGTCGCTTCTAATCGCAGTCAGTACATATTTGTACAAGAAATTCGGGTCAAAAAAGCTCATCAACATACTTTCATCTTTGGGCTTCGCGGCGTCGTACCCCGAAACAACGTTTTTTGAAAAATCTGCCGTAATGCGTTGTGAGACATCGATTGATGAAAATGCATTTTCACAATTTGTTTGTGATAATGCGGACCACAACGTCAACACTATTGATTGGTTACATACCGTTCACATTATGGGAGCTATCCAATGTGTGACCCCTCACGATGCAGTTTTACCTTGTAAAAGTATCTCACGTTTGACTAACGTACCATCAGCCCAGGTTGTTGGAGAGGTTGGCTCCGTTGCACTATTGATTTACCATAAAAAGCAGAACACGGGCTTAAAAACAATAAAAATTGCAGACGTCGAAGGAAAACATCCCCTTTCAATAGACATCTTACCTTCTGCTCCCGATTTTCTATGGCTCTATGGTAAGTGGTCGAAATTCCCACTGCCAGGATGGAACGGCTTTATGGAACAGGCAACGGCTGATAAATATTTCTTGCGCTCGAAGGTAATATGTCTTCCATTTATAAACTATCCACCCAGTCAGTATGACACAATCAATACAGCTCTTCTTATGGCTGTCGAAAAATGTAAGGCGTCCAACCAAAAAACGTGCTTCGTCACCTTCGATCAGCCTCTCTATGCCAAAGCACAAGTAATCGTCGCGAACAATCCTATATTCGCAAATGTCATCGTCAGACTGGGAGGATTTCACCTGCTGATGTCTTTTTTGGGTGCTATTGGATACGTAATGAATGGCAGCGGATTGAAGGAACTTTTCACTACTGTTTACGCTGAAAATAGTGTCGAGAAAATGCTGGCCGGTCACGCATACGCTCGTGCAATTCGTGCCCATGTGTTGTGTCATCTGGCTGTGACACACGTCATTCTGGAATACCTTGAATTTACTGACGACGAGCGTGCTATCATGGAAGAGTTGCTTGGTAATTTCGATAAATCAATGGTTTTAACAGCAGATGAAAGCGAACCGTTCAGAGTTATTGCGAAGAAATTCAAAGAAGCGCTTACCAAATTGGAAAGAAACGGTCCTACAGCCAAACTATGGGTGCAGTATTTTCAAATGGTCACTCTGGTAAAACATTTCATTGCAGCTGAGCGAATGGGAAACTGGCAACTGCATCTCGACACGGTGCAAAGAATGCTACCCTATTTTCATGCAAGTGGACATTTCTTGTATGCAAGATGTGGTCATCTGTATCTGCAAGACATGTTGGATTTGGAAGAAAAAATGGATCCGTCTGAATATCACAAGTTTACAACGGAGGCGTGTTTCACGATCAGGCGGACGGACAAATTTTGGGCCGGAATTTGGTCTGATATGACCATTGAGCAAACTATGATGAAAATGATGCATAGCGGCGGTGGCCTCACTCGTGGGCGTGGAATCAGTGACAGCGTACTCGCACTGTGGACCCTTGGCATGATATCTTTGCTCAACGTTTGCGACTCTATTGAGGAATATTGTAACGTTTATCTGGAGACATCGGAGCAACACGTCGATACGAGGACTTCACGTATCACTCGAGACAATAAAGACTTGGAAAAGTTGTTAAACTGGCTTTCTCAGCATCCACCCTTCCCAGAGATCGACTCGCTTGTTTCCATAAGCACTGGAGTTGTAGGAGATGACAAGATAAACTGTCATTTGGCAAGAGAAAAAGGTTTCGAGTGTATGACGAATATGGTAATCACATACGAAAATTACGAGTCCATAAAATTCAAACGTAAGGACAAGGTGATCCCATTGGCAGCAGTCAACAGCAGCATAAAAATCGGTACAGAAAGAATTACCATCGACCCACTAATGCTGTTCTTGAGAATGTGTATCACGAAGAAATCCGATAAGGAGTTAAGGTTGTACATAAAATTCGAGCTAGCTCCATTTCCTTTGTCTCTTTTTACGGTGCTCGGCATGCGCAAAGGCACGAAATCTGTATTGTTTGCGCATTTTACACCGCTGTCAGGAGACGTAGAATTCGGAGATCACACAATCAGTGTTGTGGATGGGGGGTATCTTTTACATAAATTTGAATGGAATCGTAATGATTCTTTCGGTACAACTTGTGAGAAGTACATTCAATATGTACGGAATAACTACGGTTCGAATGCAGTCGTTGTATTCGATGGATATCCATCTGAAGGCGACAAGAAGAACACCAAGAGCGCAGAAAGACTACGCCGAACGACGAAGCAGACGTCTGCGGAAGTTCTTTTCGACGAGACAATGACTGTCCAAGTTTCCCAAGAACGATTTTTGGCAAACGAAAAAACAAAGTCCGTTTCATCTCGATGCTGATGAAAAAATTCGAACAGGCTGATTTCACTGTTAAGCAGGCCAAGAAGATGCTGATGTGTTGATCGTCAACACAGCGATTTCATTCTGCTCATCATTCGACGCTGGTTTTATCGTCGGCGAAGACGTCGATCTTTCAGTACTGCTTACAGCATTAGGATCATCGAAGGACAACATCTTTCTACGTAAACCGGGGAGAGGAAATACAGCTGAAAGGGTGTATTCGTCGAACAGTTTAAAAACAAAAGGAGCAACCGAACACATCCTGTTTTTACATGTTTTCAGCGGCTGTGATACGACATCATCCCTCTTCAATCAAGGAAAAACCAAGTTCCTGCAGCTTCTTCAAAAAAACGAAGAACTTAACAACATCGTTGGCCTCTTCAAAGATCCGAATGCTGAGGCTGCAGATCTCGAAGCCGCTGGAGCACAGTTTCTCGTTGCATTGTATGGTGGGAACATGGATGAGGAAACCTTGGAAGATATCCGCTACCAACGGTTTGCCAAGACATCCATAAAGAACAAATTAAACCTTGCTTCTTTACCACCAACGACGGACGCGGCACGGTGGCACACGCTTAGGACGTACCATCAAGTCCAAAAATGGTGTGGAAACCCAAAAAATCCATCCGAGTGGGGCTGGAGATTCGGTGCCAATGGGCTCACTCCAGTGGAAATGTCCGAGAAACCAGCGCCCGATGAACTGTTAAAAGTGATCGCATGTAATTGCAAAACGGGATGTGGTTCCGCGTGTGGCTGCAGGAAAGGTGGGCTAAAGTGCTCCGTTGTCTGCGGATTCTGCAATGGCGAGACATGCAACAATGCACCGAAGATCATCATCGAGAGCGACGACGAAGATGACGAAATTCCGCCAGCTTGCCCGATTCTCCATTCGTACAACGGAGAGACTGATGAACATGGACAGTTACGAAGATGACGGAGGAACCACGATCCGACCTGGACCATCAAAAAAAAAATCGAAATGCGACACATACATCGAAAGTAACACTACTACCGACCTGGACCATAAATAATGATAATAATAATTATAATAATGATAATAATATTAATACTAATTGAATCACACTCGGACACATAAATCAAGTATGCAATACCTGCCATATTCAATTCCGAAAAAAGAACATCTGTGGATTAGGCCTACTGGGGATACCACAATTTAAAAAAAACGCGCCATTTACTCTACCGAGTGGTGGTGTGGAAATGAGTTGACTTTGAATTTACAAAATTATCATAAATATGTAATGAACGGCATCAAATGATTCCTCAAAATTAGAAAAACGAGGAAATGGACGATTTTTTAAAAAAATTTCATGTTTCGGCCGCTGTAACTCGTTACCCATTAGACTTACAAAAAAAGTGTATCTACAAGAAATGTAGAGAATTTAGTCCTCTTCAAATAAGTATTGAACTTTTTTGTCGTAGGAACAACCGTTGAGGAGTTATTTTGAAAAAACCTATTTTTAGTACCTTTAATCCAAGATGGCGGACTACGCGGCGGCCCCCCAAGGTCGAAAACTTGGATTTTTCATCGGGGCCCCGAACTAAACAACATATCCAAAATCCAGAAGTACGCCACCTTTTGCAAGGCAAAACCCCCTTTTCGATCTACGATTTGACCTTTTTGGAAAAAGTCCAATCGAATGCCTTTCCACTCGGAGCCATCAAATTCGATCTCTTTTAAATAAATAAGACAATTTAACTACCTACTGTTTGGGGCAATATTTCATATTTTTCCGATGAATTTATTTTTATTTCAGAAGTAAAAACGAATCGGGTACAACTTACGATGGTGAAAAAATTTACATATTGAATTATGCGCTTAAAACTTATACAAGCAAAATTACAGTGGTTTGCCGTTTCAGTGCCCTTTACTGAAAGTATTTCGCTAATTTTCCGTTTTCGTACATCTGTTTAATTTCGTTGCCACCTCCTAAACATTCGCCTTTGACAAAAACCCGCGGGACAGTTGGTGCTCCAGTCATTTCTCCTAATACCTTCTGAATGTCTTCGCCATCCTGACGTTGATCCAATTCAATTACTGTATAATTTTTGTGCAACTTATCGAAAGCTTCCTTTGCGAGTTTACAATAAGGGCAGTAACTTTTAGAAAAAATTATCACCGAATTACTGGAAATCATTTCTTTTACCTTTAGAGCAATTGGCGATCCCATGTCGATGGCTTTAGAACTGAAAATACCCATTATGAAAAATGTTATCAAAATATGTAACGAAGAAATGGTCAAAATTGTCCGCATCAGTAGTTATAAACGTCAACTCTATGAATGTTGGTGTTGTCACAGTGACATTAGCGCTCCAAAAAATAATAAGAGTGATACATGTATTCAACTTACCGGCGCATTATTTATTTTACGAACAGTTAAAACGACACAAGAATTTTGAAAAGGTTGATCAAAACAACTGACAAGTTAAGGTACAGGTTTCCAAGGAACCAAGTTGTGTTTAGGACGCAAGCACCGCATTAATACGTAGGTGTTGGTTGCGTTCAAGTCGCCAGTCGATGAGGATCCTTGAATAAAATACGTTTAGTCCACATAATTTCTCATGGCACTTCCCGCTCCTCAGAAATTGAGCTCTCCACGTATTGCAAGGTCTGAGGGTATCAACTGTGTCCGCATGTTTGGGCTCACAGTTCAATTTAATTTTATTCCTTCGACTTAATAAGGTTTTCTCTAATGTTTTAAATTTTTTTTAGAATGGTTATGAACTTATACTCAATGAAGTGAACAACTGCGACCCAAACAACGTAATCAAATTGGAAAATTTTGAAATCGCTTTGGATAAAGATTGTAACGTGATACCTAAAGGATGTATCGTCATAACTAAAGGTTTCACTTCCGCAAAGGTAAGTCGACATATTGTTTAAAAATAACGAATAAAATTTTGCTTCGGATAATCGGCGTTAGAATTCGGATAATCGGCGTTCTACTGTAATTCAAAACTTTATCCGTTTTATTTCATTCCGAAATTACCGAATAAATTTAGAAACACTTAAGTTTCCCCTAACATTAATTATCTCAATTTCAACAGCTTCATTACGTGGTAGCGAAGTCTTCATTTGCTCCAATGCAAGGCGATATCGATCTATGCGAGGCTTTAGTGAAAAATACCGAACCAACGGTAATGAAAGTGTTGCAGTCCATGGATTTACCAACGCGTTGTCCCATTAAAGCGGTAGGTACGCCTCTTATTATTTGTTAAATCTCTTCTCAACATTTTTTTGTAGGCCAAAATTTGCGAAAATAATAAAAAATTGAGTATAAACAAATACAAACATCTTTTGCCAATGATAACAGGAAACATAGTAATAAAAGCCAATGTTGTTCACGACACTGGAAAAACCTGTACAGAAATTAAACTGACTTTGCAGAGAAGTAAACGAGGATAATCGCGAGATTTTTTGTTACATTATTGTTTTACTAACGTTTTTGTGTATGCACTTATAAATTTTGCAGATAAACAATCAAATAAAATATACAATTTATTTAAATAATATACAATAATTAATATAACATTTATGATATGAGATTATGAGTGTACTAATTCACTACATAAATAAAATGACATAAATTTTATTACCTTATAGGAAAAACGGTTAAAAGTGAGCTACCTTAATTTGTTATTACCCTGCTCATTAAAATTACCTAACTTATAGGTTCTTACATTTACTTAACTTACACTTTGGTGCACAATTATGCAACTTACACTTTGATCCATTAAATACTTACACACAGGGCGAATAATTTCTAATTTTGTAGCTGCAATTCGAGCATTTAAAAAATTTAGGGGTTCCCCTACTTTAAAATTAAATATCCGTTGGAAGAATATCTGGAATGAGATGAGCGCACAATTCTTGTTCAGAATTGACAAAAATGACTTTACTGGAAGTGTTTTCATCTAACCACCCCTTGATGACACTCCAACATCCAGAGAAGAGAGCCGGCGAATTGATAATCAAACAAACACCCAAACGTTCGGGGTAATGGCGACTAAGTAACCAGATTAAATTTTTTAAAACCTGGTAATCCATACAACCCAGGCTGAAGTCTTGTAGATCGAAGACGATGCATAAGTTGTCGATAACTTCTTCAAAGCAACGCTTGCACGCTTCCTCCTACACAGAAAAAAATATATAATTAGTCGAAATAATCAAAACTTCAGAAATGGCTCTGATAATGAATTTAGAGCCTTGCATCCACGTCAATTACCAACTAAAACTCGACCAATGAAAGCTTTCGTATTAATAACCTTCTTGTATGGTTACAATAGAGGCAGTAGACCGAAATTATCTTTTCATAACTCGCGATTATCGAAAAAATGCTGATAACTTCTTCCGCGGTGTAAAATCTAAAGTTTTGTTATTTGTTTAGGCATATCAAATACCAAACTTACGTCCGTGCAAAATTTTAGCTTCCCAGTTTATGCAATTTTATTACCAGTAAGACCTAAAGCCGAGAAACTGCGGTCTACATTTTTTATTGTCGATCAATTTTTTAACAAAATTATTTGTGAAAATATTATACTGTTATCTGTTATTACTTAAAGTGAACATTAAAAGATAACAGCAGAAAAACGTGTAGTGCGTCTAGAATTAGACATAACATAATATAGAAATTCCGCGATGTATAAACTAATCGCCTTGCAAATTTTTTTAAGATTTTCTATGTTTCTGAAGAAAAGCAGAAAAAAAAGTGCAGAACTTTGTATTTTATACGATAATTTATATAATCATAGTCCATGTTCATTAAATTGTTATAATATTTTATGTAGCTGCTTTTATTTCAAGTGGACATCTGCTTTAATGTGTTTATGGTGATAACATAAATATACGAAGGGAAATCAGCGATAAACATGCCTTTTTTTCATTTTCTGAAAGATTCCGAAATCTGCTGGCATTTACTAAAATATTCCCACATTTCTCGTTATGAAATTGATAATTATTTAATAAAATCTCGGGTATGAGGGTTGGGGTAATAAAACGACTGTTTACCACATCGACTAGTTTTTATTATATTCAGATCCGAGGGGAAGAAAACTTTTTATTTGATAATTATTTGTATTGTATTAAAATAATTATTATACAATAATAGTTATAACTAGCTGGCACGGGCGGCATCCGCCGCCCTTAGCCATCTAGACCCAGAATAGATCCGAGTAGGCCATAGTTGTTCGGCCTTCGGCCTCACAGGGGGAGGACCATAATAGATCCGCGAAGGCCATAGTTGTTCGGCCTTCGGCCTCACAGAGAGAGGACCATGATAGATCCGCGAAGGCCATAGTTGTTCGGCCTTCGGCCTCACAGGGGGAAGACCATAATAGATCGGTGAAGGCCATAGTTGTTCGGCCTTCGGCCTCACAGGGCGAACCATAATAGATCCGTGAAGGCCATAGTTGTTCGGCCTTCGGCCTCACAGACCGGACCATAATAGATCCGTGAAGGCCATAGTTGTTCGGCCTTCGGCCTCACAGACCGGACCATAACAGATCCGTGAAGGCCATAGTTGTTCGGCCTTCGGCCTCACAGACCGGACCATAATAGATCCGTGAAGGCCATAGTTGTTCGGCCTTCGGCCTCACAGACCGGATCATAATAGATCCGTGAAGGTCAAAATTGTTCGGCCTTCGGCCTCACAGACCGGACCATAATAGATCCGTGAAGGCCATAGTTGTTCGGCCTTCGGCCTCACAGACCGGACCATAATAGATCCGTGAAGGCCATAGTTGTTCGGCCTTCGGCCTCACAGACCGGATCATAATAGATCCGTGAAGGCCATAGTTGTTCGGCCTTCGGCCTCACAGACCGGACCATAATAGATCCGTGAAGGTCAAAGTTGTTCGGCCTTCGGCCTCACAGACCGGACCATAATAGATCCGTGAAGGCCATAGTAGTTCGGCCTTCGGCCTCACAGACCGGACCATAATAGATCGGTGAAGGCCATAGTTGTTCGGCCTTCGGCCTCACAGACCGGATCATAATAGATCCGTGAAGGTCAAAGTTGTTCGGCCTTCGGCCTCACAGACCGGACCATAATAGATCCGTGATGGCCATAGTTGTTCGGCCTTCGGCCTCACAGACCGAACCATAATAGATCGGTGAAGGCCATAGTTGCTCGGCCTTCGGCCTCACAGACCGAACCATAATAGATCCGTGAAGGCCATAGTTGTTCGGCCTTCGGCCTCACAGACCGGACCATAATAGATCCGTGAAGGCCATAGTTGTTCGGCCTTCGGCCTCACAGACCGGATCATAATAGATCCGTGAAGGTCAAAGTTGTTCGGCCTTCGGCCTCACAGACCGGACCATAATAGATCCGTGATGGCCATAGTTGTTCGGCCTTCGGCCTCACAGACCGAACCATAATAGATCCGTGAAGGCCATAGTTGTTCGGCCTTCATCTGTCATCTTTAATCTGTCATCTGTCATCCGTCATCTGTCATCCGTCATCCGCCATCTGTCATCTGTCATCCGTCATCTGTCATACATACATACATACATACATACATACATCCATACATACATACATACATCCATACATACATACATACACACATACATCCATACATACATACATACATCCATACATACATACATACATACATAATCTTCACGTAAAGTTACATCTTCATGTAAAGTTAAATCTTCCGCAAAGAGGTAGATCTTCCACGAAGAAGTGGATCTGCGTCTTCTTGCACAATTCCGGCGAGTTCTGGACCTATATAAAGTGCTCCGATCTTATTCGCGGCATTCAGATTAATTTGTTAGTGGTTTGCATTTTTCGAATTAAAGCCGCCATCCCCGCCATCTGTTGACAGTATTTTCAGATTAATTTGTTAGTGGTTTTTTGTTAGTAGTTTTTTATATATTTGACAAATTAAAGTTTTTGTCAAACTTGTGATTTGATTTTCGAAAAAAGCGAATAACTTTTTTCCCCGCTCGAATTTCTTCTCCATATATGCGAGAATAGTTGCGCCTGGAGCTACAAAATAACTGTGCAAAATTTGGTCGAGATCGGTCCAAGGGTCTAGGAACGTATAGCGAACAAACACGCAAACAAACAGATCTTCTCTTTTATATATTTAGATTGTTGTAATTATAAAATTTTTATTTAAATATATGATTTTTAACTATTGCGAATTACAATAAATTAAACTTTATGGTAACAAACATCCGATGATAGTCAAGTGTTTGATAAAATAAAAAATAATTATTTTCATGGTTAGTTAGTAACTATGTTATTTTTTAAAGTTTAATTTATTATAAATTTGTTATTATAACAATTTATATTGTTAATTTTTTAATAAATAGGTAGCAGGGCTTTGGTTATTTGAATATTTGCAAGAGTAGTGGAAGCTTCTGAGGAGTTCGGTGTTCTATTATAATTATAATCAAAGTGTAAATTTTATTTATTGTTATGAATGCTAATAATATTTAAAATAAAACTTTTAAAATCTAATTATGTAAGCGACTACTTACATAACAAATTGTAAGTTTTTAAGTCAGTCTAGAAGACGTTTTAAAAGGGATATTGTGGAAATAATGGGGGGGGGGGGGCAAGATTTGGGGGCTATATGAAAAAAAGCGAAAAAATACATTTTTATAAATATTCGTGAATATCTCGGCTTGAGTTCACTTTATATGAAAACAAAGTAAAATCAATTCTCTGAAGAAAAGATTATTACTGTTGCTTGGTAAAATAACTTAAACTGTAATGTCACATTAATAAAAATATTAGTACGCGAGTCCCCTTAACAACTATGCTAAATTGACATTACCGATAAAAAGGGCGATTGACTCGGCTATGACGAGCTAGTGAGAAAATAGATTGATTGCAAATTGTTTAGAAATAAGTGTGGGGGTTAGTGAGGTCTTCTTAGGAGGTAATTGAACGAATAGGAGTTAGTTAGATATGTGCTGTTAAAAGGTAACAATCAAGTGCCAAGAGAGCGATACCGCCCGGGTTACCAGAAGAAGGCTTCATCCCTTATTAATAATGTAAGATTTAGTTTTTTAAGTATAAGTTTAAGATGTATGTAAATATGAGTTTGGAGGTGTAAATAAATGCGTTAATGTTCAAACCAGTTTAATTCAAATATCAAGATCCCGCACGATACACGGTCGTGACAATACAAGATTTTTCCCGTTTTTCCAGGTCGCTGGGCACCTTGTAATCAATCTATAAATTATTCATAATACATTTTTTTGAGAAATACAACACGGTTTCGGCAGTAGCGTAGTGTAAACAGTTTCATATCGAGTAAATCGAATTTAAAATTTTTGTTCCATAAAATCGTGTGCACTTGCAAAATATTAACTATTTTTTTTTCAAGTAGAAGGGCAACAGAGAATCCATTGAAAAATTCACACGGATATTTGATGGTCATGGAGCTAAATCAAAATTTTGAAATTGTGCCCTTTTCCATTGAATGACTTTTAGATTTCGAATGTGTGAAGGAAGCATTTTTGGATAGGTTGTTGCTTTTTACCTCAAAATGCCCACTAACTTCTTTTTTAAGCAACTTATTCGTGTCCGAGCACTCGATTATAATACGGTTTTTCGCCTATGGCTTGCTTATTTTCAATTTTACAAAAATATATCAGACCAAATAGAATTTTCATACAGCATAATATTCCTGGAAACAATGGAGCATCTAAAATTGACTCAAGGAGGAGGGAGGGAAGAGTCCTGAAATGGCGCCGCAGTCAAATTTTTTAAAGGGGGCGTGGCTACTAAAAAAATTATGTGCAACTTTTTAAAGTGTTTAAAACAAAAAAAAGCCATATAAATTTCAATCAAAATTTTATTACTCTTGTTGAGCCAACAGGGGCATAAATTCGCCGTTGTTTTCAGTGAAAAATATTTATTTACTACATAATCCTAAGTTTGTTAAAACTTAAAAGTTGGTAATACTGGACGCAAAGGATTAACTGTTCAAAATTTTTTCCAGATAATTCTATCCTGTACCCTCTACCTGTTTTTAAATTTACTTGCATGAGGGTAAATTGCATTATAGAGATATTAATGAAAGTACATTTTTCATTTTCAACACAAAATTATTTTATATTTTATTCGCAATTTACATTAAGCAAACGCCACCATGAGGGAGAATTTCAAATTTGTAAGTGACGTATTAAATGAATACAAAAATTCGTTTTTCAAGATCAAGACAAAACAAAATTAACTAATTAACAAAACATATTACAATAAATTTAACACCATACTGAAATGTTTGCAAATTTTCACCAGAATATGACTTCGAATTTCGAAATATTCGTTCAAACACAGCCATGTTGTTGTTCCTGGTGGCATTCATTGCGCAGAGATAAATGTATTGAGAAAGGCGAAATGCGTTTAAAAATAAATGAAGTAAATTACAACAAAGGTTTAATATTGAACAGCAAAATCGATTTTTCCTATATTTTGCCAACTTGTAGTATAGTTCTGACAAGAAAGCCAAAAAATTGGGTTGAGCTTACAAGAAATTCGGGCAAGCTGAAATTGACAGACATGAATCCCACTAAAGTCTCCTAAAATCCCATACCAGCGTCTTCGCCATTTGAGGGCTTACCCCCCAGGATGATTTTTTGCCTGTAGCTTGCTTATTTTCATTTTTATGAAAAATTATCGTTAGTCCAAATTGAAGACCATAAAATTTTCTATAAAATATAAATTTTCCAATTTTTTCTCTGCTGTACTATTCCTGAAATAACCTTTGCTGCCATATGGGTAAATGGCGACCAAAACCGCATTTTAACATTATTTATTTCGGAAACCATCCACGTTATCGAAAAATATTTCAAGCAATAAATATTTTACATAATAATCGGTTCAATTTAGAATTGCAATAAATATACAAATTTAGCTCATTAAGTTTGGAACAAATTCGATAAAAAATTTTAGAGGAATTTTCTGAGAACATCCTCAGACACTTCAACCTTATTTTTTTAAAATGTAGGTACATTTTTCCTGCCATTGACATATTTTTTTCGTGTTTTGCTTCTGATCTGTGACATCATCGTAAATTTTTTAAATGGCAATCCTTATTTTTCTTCGCGAATTTGGAAAGACAGAAATCTGTCAAAAAGCTCTTTGAAGTCCAATTTCGAAAAAAAACTGCAATTTCTTCCAGAAGATCTGTGATTAGAAATTAAGAACTTTAAGCTACCAAGTTGAGAATTATCTTGAAGTTCAGAATTTTACATTATGAGGATCTGAATTTAAAGTTAAGAACTGCAACTTATCAAGTTGAGAATGATTTTGAAGTTTAGTGTTGTAATTAGGAAGTTAAGAACTTTAAGTTTCCAAGTTGAGAATGATCTTGAAATTCAGAATTTGAAGTTAAGAACTTCAAGTTTCCAAGTTGAGAATGATTTTGAAGTACAGTATTCAAAATTATGAAGATCTGAATTTAAAGATTCTTATCTTATGAACTAAATATTATGAAGATCAGAATTTGAAGTTAAGAACTTCAAGTTACAAAGTTGAGAATTATCTTAAACTATGAACATGAACTTTAGAAGATCTGAATTTGAAGTTAAGAACTTCAAGTTTACAAGTTGAGAATGATCTTGAAGTTCAGTATTAAAAATTATAAAGTTAAGAACTTCAAGTTTCCAAGTTGAGAATAATCTTGAAGTTCAGAATTTGAAATTATGAAGATCTGAATTTAAGGGATAATGACACTCTAGGATTTAAAAAAAAAGCAAAATTTTTTTTTACATTAATTATTAATAGTTCAATATCTTAAAATTTATGTGTTAAAATTGCATATCGATATTCCGAATATTTTCGGAACTATAGGCATTTAAAGCGCATAAGAAGTAGGCAATAAATTACCCAAGTTTATGGTACTGAGCATTACAACTGTCGGCAAACCATAATAAACCAAAGTACATCCTTTATTACTTTAAAAATTCTAAATAGGTACGAAAATATAAAAAAATTTTATTTTTATCCTGTAATATTATATTTTATAACCTGTAAATCAAATATGAAATTTGGCCAAAGTGGACGACGTGGTTTAGGATTCAAAACTGTTATTTCTTGTGAGAACTGTAACGAAACTGTCATTCCAAATTGCCCATTTATTGAAAAAGCATATGAAATTAACCCTAAAATTATCCTTGGCCCAATTGCTTGAATTTCTGTGCGAAAGCTGATGCACGCCGCATTAAGTTCTCGGAGCGATCGCTGTCTGACGCTGCTAAAGAGGCTCGGTTTTGGTTAAAATCAGCCAGAAATGAAGAAGAACAGCAGTATATTAACATAGAAGACTAATTGTATGGTGCAGGTATTGCAGATTATTTTCATTCAATAATGCTATGTAAAACTTTAAAACGCTTATCTCAAAATGACAATTTCTCAATTGGCCGGCAACATAACTTTGACAGATCTTAATCGATTTGCTTGATATTTTAACTGTAGCTATAAAATTACATTATCTAGGGAAGTACGTACGGATTTGGCGCTAAATTGTAAAATTTTCTTGTTATAAACAATTTTTCACTTAATTTTTGATCAAAAATAGAAATATGAAATCAATCGTGCTCTATTCTTACAAAAATCAATATTTTTTAATTTCCGTACGTAGGTACTTCTCTAGATAATCTTATATAGAACTGAAAATTTTTTTGTTTTTTGTTCTAGGTCAAAAATTAGCGGAGAAATCTTGCCGGCTGCGGAACGCTATTTGTAAAGAGAGGTTTCCTTTGCTGGGATGTGACGCTGCCATTTTGTAAAAAAATTTAAAAAAAAAATTATAAACTATTCTATAAAATATGTACAATAAACCGCTTTAAACAGATTTTCTATTGCATTTACTATAGCGCCATAAAAAATTGTTAAAATTATGCTATTTTTGTGTCTTCTAGAGTGTCATTTACCTCTTAAAGTTAAGAACTCCAAGTTACAAAGCTGACAATGATCTTGAAGTTTAAAAGTTATAAAGTTAAGAACTACAAGTTACAAAGTTGAGAATGATCTTCAAATGCAGTATATTATAAAGCTAAGAACTTCAAGTTTCCAAGTTGAGAATGATCTTGAAGTTCAGAATTTTAAATTATGAAAATCTAAATTTAAAGTTAAGAACTTATATTTACAAAGTTGAGAATGATCTTCAAGTTAAGTATTTAAAATAATAATATCCATACGGATAATGGCAACTAAAATCGCATTTTAACATTTATTTCGGGAACCATCCATGTTATCGAAAAATATTTCAAGCGATAAATATCTTTGATGATTGGTATAAACAACTTAAGTCAAAAATTTCCGTTTCTGGGTTATTGTAGTAAAACAATTCTATTTTTCCCCTCTTTCTAATGGTATAAAGAACTTATATCAAATCACAAAAATAATAAGAGTGTGAGAGTGAAAATATTATAAACTTTTTACGAAATTTATCTTTTTTGAACGGTAAAAACAACTTAATTTGCTTCTACTGTAAACTTGTGTTTTTTGACTGAAGTTCTTTATACCAAACATCAAAGAATATTTTACATAATATTAACTACATCTTTTGTTCTAAGCATTTTTTTTTATAAAACTTCTCATATAGCCATAAATTGTGTTCAAAAATAAGTCAACGCTATTACCCAGATTATTTTAGGTAAAATTGGTATGAAACCTTGTAAAAAATTCATGTAACGCCAAAGTAAAGCTGAATTTTTGTTTAGGGACTTTATTGGGCACAAGGACAATTGAAGACCCTGATGCAAGAAGGGGATAAGTTTCGTTTTCCAAACTTTTCAGGAGAAGCAAAATAAAAATTTTTTTTTATTCGTTTTTTATAGTGGTATTGTGTCCCAATGAAAGAGAGTAACGTATATTTTTAATTTTAATTTAATATTACTATAACTTTCGATAATTTGGCATAAAAATGATGTACGGTGCAAGAACGGGATTGTTACACACATAATTTTGGATCAAATCATGTTGACTGCAAGAACGGGATATGTAACACAAACATAAAGACTGAAATAAACCGAATTTTTTATTAAAACTACTACTAGAATCTTGATAAGGGTATTCCACATCAACTACACTTTCGTCGGTACCACTCATAATTTTAATCTTAAATTTAACTAGAAAACACCGTAAAACTACCATGAAATTCAATGGTTTATTCCAGACTTCTAATTGCACCTGCACGTTGCAGGAAGGGGACATGATAACATGTCCCCTTAAATAAACAATAAATATGAAGTGCAAGAATGGGATAATATGTTAAGTGTACATATTATCCCATTCTTGCACCTTTTTGTATGAGGGGATATGTTATTTTCACTTGTAGCTCCGAATTTATTTTAAAAAGAAATTCCATAACATAATTTTACCAAGCGAAGAATGTTCGTTTTAGAACCCAAATCTGCAAAAATCTTACTTTTCAAATTTTTGTACATATCCCCTTCTTGCACCAGGGTCTTCAATTGTACAATTTGACAAATGGCGACTAAAATCCTATTTTTCTACATTTATCTTGAAAACTATTCATGTTATCAAAAAATGATTCAAATAAAAAATATTTTATAAAATATTATATACATCTTTTGGTATCATCAATTTTTCGTCATAGTTCTCGGTTATGATATTTGGGTAGATAAAGAAGAAGCACATGGTGTTGGCTCATTTTTTAATAAGTAGTAAAATAGTACTTTATGCACCAATGTTCATCCATAAACGTACAAAACTAGTTTTGTACAATTCAAAATGCGTAAAACTAGTTCTGCTTATTTTGTAACGCTCAATAGCCGTGTAAAAGTAAAATTTCGGGCTTAGGAAATATTCGTTGCTAAAAACAAAAGCAAAGTGACTTTTGGCCCATGGGTAATTGTTTTACTCGGCTAGCGCCTCGTGTAAACAATCCTTTACCCTCGAGCCAAAAAAGTGTCACTTTGCTCCCTAGTTTTACGCATTTTGAATTGTACAAAACTAGTTTTGTACGTTTATGGATGAACATCACCAGTTCTGCTTTTTTCATTTAATCAGCATCCGAATAAAATAAATAACATAAACATAAAGGGGGTGAAACGTAATAGTTTACTGCCCCATACCGCAACTATACTTTTTAATGCTATTTCAAGGGTCTCTAAGCTCCCGGTTTTCTTAGATCCCGGTTTTCTTGATCGTAGGCGCTTCTCGTATGCTTAGCCTAGTAACCAGAGTCAAAACCGCCCTGGAGGGTAGGTTTTGACTATGGATAACCCTCCTTATCGAATGCACACCCCAAAAATCGAAGAAAAAAAATTTAATTTTTTCACTTTTTCGGCAATACACGGGTTATTTTCCATTTTTTTGATAATATTTATTACTAATATCTACTAATCACACCCCCACCTATCCGAATTTCAAAGAAAAATTCAAATCGGAGCGAAAACTTTTTTTACTTTTTATCTGGGTTCGGGCGGCAGGCGTTAGAATTAAATAAAACAATCAGAACTAGTGCTGGTCATTCAGAAACGTACAAAACTAATTTTGTACAATTCTTAAAATACCTTATTCTTAAAATAGTTTTTGGTTCTGAAACGGACCGTTTTTTAAATAATTACTCCGATGTTATACGCACGGCAGTAGACTGGCAAATGCGCTACACATCGAGCGACCGTACCATATATTTAGGGACGGGTGACAATGTTCCATCATCGAATTTTAATATTTTTTGGTGACTTTCGGGTAGTTTAATGTTAATAAATGACAGCGGCAACCCTCCTATAGCAGGATAAACCAACTTTTGATAGAGAAAATCGACTTTGAAATTACATAATTTTACATGTAAACGGGTGGAATCTCACTCATTTTGTTGACGGTACGTGCAAGTTGAACTAGTCTTAGACTTAGCCGTTTGCGGAGAGGCAGTTGCAGCCCGACTCGACTGCATGTAACATCGATTATTTTTTGTTTTTGCGCGCTTTTTTGGGGGTTAAACGTAATAGATAACTGCCGCATACCGCGACTATACTTTTTAATGCATTTTCAAGGGTCCCTAACATCCCGGTTGCATAGATCCCGGTTTTCTTGATCGGTGGCGCTTCTCGTATGTTTAGCCTAGTAACCAGAGTCAAATCCGCTCCGTAGGGGTGCAGAGCGGAGCGGAGCGGCGCCCCGGCGGAGTAGGATTTGACGATGGATTACCCTCCTTTTCGAATGCACACCCCTAAAATTCGAAGGCAAAAAAAATTTAATTTTTTCACTTTTTCGGCAATAACCGCCTTATTTTCCATTTTTTTGCGAATATTTATTACTAATATCTACTAATCACACCCCCACCTTCCCGAATTTCCAAAAATATTTCAAATCGGAGCCAAAAAATTTCACCCCATTTCAAGCGACCGGCCGACGATGTGACACATCGACCCGGTGGTACATCAGCGACCCGTACTATTTCAACTCGCAGCATCTTTCTTATTTTCACACTTTTTTCGAATTTTTTTTTATGATCACCTCCGCGCCGACAAAAGTTATACATTCGCATCAAAACATTGCCAAAAAGGCCGTGATAAACACAAAATTTTTCGAAATTAAAAGTTGGGGGCGTGTCAATAATTCTTCAAGCCACGCGAAAATTATGCCGGCAGCCTATCCCGGCCATGGGTTATGGTTTTTACTCAATTTTCGGTATTAATTCTTAAAAATCCTCAATTATCCACCCCTTATTGTGTACCTTAACCCTTTTTTGACCTATATATCAAGGGAAATTTTTTTTCGGAAATTCCTTGTCACTTGGGCCGTTCACTCTCTCACCATTTTTTGGCTCCGATTTGAAATGTTTTTGGAAATTCGGGAAGGTGGGGGTGTGATTAGTAGATATTAGTAATAAATATTCGCAAAAAAATGGAAAATAAGGCGGTTATTGCCGAAAAAGTGAAAAAATTAAAAATTTTTTGCCTTCGAATTTTAGGGGTGTGCATTCGAAAAGGAGGGTAATCCATCGTCAAATCCTACTCCGCCGGGGCGCCGCTCCGCTCCGCTCCGCTCTGCACCCCTACGGAGCGGATTTGACTCTGGTTACTAGGCTAAACATACGAGAAGCGCCACCGATCAAGAAAACCGGGATCTATGCAACCGGGATGTTAGGGACCCTTGAAAATGCATTAAAAAGTATAGTCGCGGTATGCGGCAGTTATCTATTACGTTTAACCCCCAAAAAAGCGCGCAAAAACAAAAAATAATCGATGTTACATGCAGTCGAGTCGGGCTGCAACTGCCTCTCCGCAAACGGCTAAGTCTAAGACTAGTTCAACTTGCACGTACCGTCAACAAAATGAGTGAGATTCCACCCGTTTACATGTAAAATTATGTACTTTCAAAGTCGATTTTCTCTATCAAAAGTTGGTTTATCCTGCTATAGGAGGGTTGCCGCTGTCATTTATTAACATTAAACTACCCGAAAGTCACCAAAAAATATTAAAATTCGATGATGGAACATTGTCACCCGTCCCTAAATATATGGTACGGTCGCTCGATGTGTAGCGCATTTGCCAGTCTACTGCCGTGCGTATAACATCGGAGTAATTATTTAAAAAACGGTCCGTTTCAGAACCAAAAACTATTTTAAGAATAAGGTCTCTAAATAAATATAAACCGGGAAAATGTGGAGAAAACCTAGGCCTTGCGGGGCTCTGCCCCGCGGCCGGTTTTGATGGTGCAAATTACTTTTTAGGGTGGATCCGGCCCGGCCAGAATTGTGCGCATCAAAAAACCTACCCTACGCCCCTCCGGGGCTCCGGGCGGTTTTTCAATCGCGTGCGCCGCTCCGCGGCACAGCTAAACATACGAGAAGGAGCCACCCATCAAGAACACCGGGATGAAGGAAACCGGGATCTGAAACCCCCAAAAAATCGCGTAAAGACAAAAAATAACCGATGTTACATGTAGGAGAGTCGAGCTGCATCTGCCGGTGCGAACCTTTACCTGATATGTATTTGATGGAGCATCCCGGCATGGCCGGCCTTCTTCATCTGAAAGAATACATTAATGACATTGGAAGTTGTAGAGACCGCTGGGTCTCTGGGAATTGGCGCTTGGCGGACTGACTGGTTAGAAACCTGGGCTGTGACTGTGAATATGAGATATGTGAAGAAAAAGAAATTTTTTACGTTTGCCGATATAGTAGAGTCCCTAATTCGAAGAAAGAAATTATAATTTCTATTGATGACCTCGAAGTGAGTGGCTTCTACTTGGAACTAGTCAGAATTGGCGACTAGTGGGATTATAGTGATACCCGTGGTCAGGAGTGATTTGGGACGGGGAATGAAGAAGTCGGCTGTGTTGTATTGACCTAGTTGATTTACTAGTGGGTTTTCTGAAAATTTGGATTTGTTGTAAAGATTGGTGGCATGTTTGCGGTTAAGAGTGTTAATAAGATCTAGTTTGGCGTCTGCATGTAGTCGCCTGTTAGTGACGTAATAGGGGGCGCTGAAAATAGCTCGGAGATTTTTGTTTTGAATGACTTGAAGTTTATTTATGGCCCTAGGGCGTGCGTATCCCCAGACAGGGGAGGCATAAATCATTGTCGGGCGGATTATGGCTTTGTATAATCTTAGTTTGTTAGCGGGGGACATGGTACTTTTACTGTTCATGAGGACGAACAATCTATTGAAGAGGCATTTGGCTTTACCGGTTGCGGAGGAAATGTGAGCGTCCCATTTGAGACGTCGGTCCATGGTAACGCCAAAGTACTTGACCTTGGTTTTCCAGGGGATTTGCTCCTCAAACATCCAGACACTGGAGTTGTGAGGCTTGCAACGATTTCGAAACATGATCGCGGAACTTTTGCTCGAGTTAACCTCGATGCGCCAAGTTTCGTACCACCTCCCGAGATCGTTGATCGCCTCCTGGAGGCGGGTTGTGGCTATGTCCGGGTGGATTGAGGACGTGTATATTGCAGTGTCATCTGCATATAATGAAATTTTTGTTGCGAGATCTGAGGGGGTTGGAATGTCGCTCATAAAGATGTTAAACAGTGAAGCTGCAAGGATCGAACCCTGGGGGACCCCGGAGGTGATGGGGCGCTTTGTGTATCTAGTGTTCATGAGTTTGACTTGGAGTTTTCTGTCGTGAAGGTAGGAGGCAATAAGTCGGACTAGTGGAATTTGAATTTTAGATTGAAGCATTTTGAACAGGAGGCCTTCGTGCCAGACCTTATCGAAAGCTTTCGATACGTCGAGTAGCACTAGGCCGGTGAATTCTTTTTTGTTGAGTGCCTGCGTGACGTGCTCAACTAATAGGAGGGCTTGGTGGGTCGTGCTGTGTCCAGCACGGAAGCCGAATTGTTCGTTTTGAATAATACTGTTATCGAACATGGCTTCTTGGAGACGGGTGAGAATGACTTTTTCAACTACTTTTCCAATAGAAGGGAGCAGGCTGATTGGTCTATAGCTTTTCGGAAGTTTGAGATTTTGACCGGGTTTGGGGATTACCACTACGTCAGCGGTTTTCCAAATTTGTGGGTAGTAGTTGAGTCGAAAACATGCGTTAATTACGCCGGTGATGGCAACTTTGGCTTTTTGGGGAAGTTCTTTGAGGGCAGTATTGGTGATGCCATCGGGACCTGGGGCTTTCCTCTTTTTGAGGCGTTTAATGGCAATGGTGACCTCCGGAAGAGAGGCGGGGGTGATATGTGTGTCATCGGAGGTGTTTAGGGTGGTGGTAACATAATTTTCGACCGAATTGATATGGTCTTGGTCTAATCTTGTGGTGTTGGGGGAGCATTGAGCTTGGAGGCTGTCGGCGAAGATTTCAGCCTTTTCAAGATCGCTCCGGGCAATAGTGCCGTCAGGGCGGGAGAGAATTGGGATGGTGACTTTCTTTTTCCCCTGGAGGGCGG